>JBBCBC010000038.1:0-600000 GCA_037126765.1 Stenogyne calaminthoides
AGTTTTGAGAGTGCTGATTGCTTGCTGAATGTTCAATTTTCTTATTCGATTGTTAAATTGAATTGCAATTTGTGTTTGCAGGTTCGTCAATAGATCAAGGGATTGCGTATCTGCTTATGCTGGTGGCCTTGGGGGTCACTTATTTAATGCACTGATTTTATTTCCAGATAGTTTCGTTCGTGGAAATGTATTTGAGTTTCTTAAATTCTTTTTATCGGAAATCTGGGTTGATGACAGATTTGTAATTTGTGGTTGTGAATTGATTGGAACAAACTGATTTTTTTTTTAATTTTTTTTTATAATTCCATCTTGTTTTTGCCGAGTATATTCCTTGCTCATTGATTGTTTTGCAACTACTTTCTCATGGCATATAATTGTTTAAAAAAATTGAAAATTTATAGAGAAGAAATAGGTAAGAAGTCGGTTTATTTCGTAGGGTGCAATGCAGGAAAAACAGAAATGAAACAACCTAAATCTTGTCAATAAACAAGATAACAATCCCTTCAAACCTCCATCTCTGTTTCACAAGTTTAAGTTAGCCACAACTTTGATCCTACATTAACCAAAAAATCGGTGCAACATACCTCCATATCTCGATTAGAGTCCGTCTTGTGGTCATCGAAGATGCTCGTTTCGGATCCTTGTGAAACCCCAAAATACGTTCGATTATCAATAAACGGATGAGTTATATATCCCCTGCCAATATGTACTTAAACTCTAGCAATGCATGTTTGCCTTGCAATTTGCAGCAAACTCAATCTCTTGATGTGTAATCTACTGGCAAAGAATGTAATAAAGAGATGGACCTCTATCCAGCGACAAAACCAGCACCAAAGTTAGCTCCAACAACGCTCGAAACACTGGCTTCATTGCCTATCCGTCTCAAAATTCTTCTTCTAAGCTGCAAAATTTTATATATCATGGAAATCCTCATATAAAAGCATTTTCATATTCACATACACAAAAGCACATACATAATCTTACTGGCTCGAGAGATGACCAGCAAACTGCAGAAAAAGGGACGTCCCGTGCAAGTTGTGCTCCGAGGCCAGTCCACAAGAAGCGGTAGCTTTGAACTGGTGAAACTGTAGTTACTGAATTAAATTAGTAAAAAGAAGAAAACATTAATGGAAACAAAATCTAAGTGAGATTTTGAAACAACTATTGAGAACACAAAAGCACATCAAGTAATAGAAGTCATTATCTAAAGATAAAGAGCCATGATTGTCCACATGAACAAAATTGTTGCTTTGCTGTAAGCATGATCCGCGATATACTCTTATTAGTGCCATCTGGCCCTACAGCATCAACAACTTTTTAAGACAATCTTGTAATGCATTCTATTATTGGCATAAAACTATATAACACTACCAAATTATCAGTAGTGGGAGATAAGCTGTGTTGCAGCTCGTTAACAGAAATGGACTACAAGAAAGACATAGGATGCACACGATTATTCGTCCAAACTTAACGTCAGTCCTAAATAAATAGTAATTCCGCGTAAAAGTAGTAGTTCATAGGCAAATTACATGCTCGACGATTAGCAGTCTTAATAGGCGAGACAGCATCAGCCATAGTTTTCCACACTCCAGGAGGCTCACCTTTGTTGTGTTTGAATGCCTACACCAGAAGATTATATCAAGTTATATTAAGCACACAATTGGTTCTCAAGAACATCTTTTTAATGATGATTGTAAAAGTTACAATATTTAAGTAGTGTTTGATATAACAAAAACATAGTAATAAAGAACAGGTTTGTTTGTAGGTTGAGAAGTAATCAGGTGATCAATGTGAATTACAGAAATACCTGCATGCGTGTTCTTGCAAGCTCAATTGGATAACAAGTGATACACGCTATTGAGCGCGCTAAGGATCCAGCAAATAAGGGAACATACGGTGTAGTGTTTGGAGCGTTGTATAATGTCACTTCTTCTAAGTAGTTTCGGAAAATATCATACAGAGGCATATAGATTCCCACCTACATTTAAAATTCCAAATAGTTCAACAGGGAGCTCTGGTAAACTGTATATGATTTTTTTTACTTCTTATTTGTGCACTTACAGAAGGAACTGCCAATGCTAGGCTGGCGTTAGTTCCTCTCCACAGCCTTGAGAACCCTTCCTGGTTGAGTCGACATGGTTAAAAATATCTTCACAACGAAGATGTAGAGACAAATGATACAGATACAAGAATTTTAAAAGCACAACACTTTAGCCAAAGTGTCCAAAACATTTGAAAAGAATTAGAGCATTATGCATTGCATTGCAGCAACATTTTAATCATGACCATTCATGAAGTAATTAGAACACTGATTAATTGTGTTTACATTAGAGCATTGAATTTAAATATAAAGACAGATGAAGATATACATGTTATAGAAAATCCCAAGGTTTAAGAGAATGAAGAGCCATATTATGTATGATCAGTTCCAATAATGCCACAATTTCTTTTACTCAACTTACGGAATCACTAACCTGTTGTATAACTTTATGGAACACGTCGAATGTTCCTCTATATTGGGTACAATCCGGAGGGCATGAGAGTTGATTTCCGAGAGATGCACGGATATAAGATGGCGTATACTTGAACTGTTGCAACATCTGAGCCAAAATCCAGAACAATAACTACTAGAACAATATACATTATAGATTGAAATATAAGAAACTAAACTAAGAGACACTCCATTTGATCATACCATTTCTCAATTATGGTTAAATAAGCATATAGAGGTCCAAAATAAGATGAGATTAGTTGTTTTACCGAGCTCGTCTCGAAGCATCCCAATTGACAAAAGCCATCATAAGGGACTCCAGCAGCCTGAGCTTGCAATCTGGTCTGAATAAAGAGGCACATTTCACCCAAGCTCCCAAAATTAGCAAGTAAAAGTGTAAAACCAAAGCTACCAAAATGCCACAAACATGTATTGCAAAATTAATTCTAATTCTAACAAGAATTTCTGCACATTTCACCAATTCTAGTGTGTATCAGTACTGAAAAAAATTCCAAGAATCAATAGGCCTCTAAAATTACAACAAGATTAATGCTTAAAGAAACTGGAGAGAAATTAAAATTAAGAATGTCAATATTCATCAATTATTAACGAAAGCAAATAAGCTAAGATGCAAATAACAGGGAAACTTGAGAAACAAGACCTTGGCAACATCAAGAGGGTTGACGACGACGGCGGAGATGAAGGCGGCGCCTCCAGCAGAAAACGCCCTCTCCCTGAAACTCAAATCCACCTCCGAAGTTGAGGATTCTTTGTTCAAATTCTTTTCTAATTTTATCATATTTTTGTCCAATTCTACTTTTCTTGTTGAGTTCACCACTTCCATCCATGAGGGTAGGCCTTGTTTCGATGAACCCACCATTGAACCTTGAAAAAATCAGGATTTTTTTGGAAAAGATTGAAACTTTTTGGAAAGAACGTGAGTTGAAATGGAATAGCTTTGTGGGTTTTGATTCTTTTGGAATTTTAGCATGGAAAGGCCTTTCCGTGGAGCATATTTAAGAAAATGGAGTGTGATTCGTGGCGTGGAAATACGGGCGCGAACCATTGGGGAAGAGTCGTCGGATTATTACACGTGTCATCCAATTGAAGCGGGAGAAAACTGTTTTATTAAGGCCGTGTTTGGTAGTTCTAATTGGACGTCGAGACTCGAGCGACTAAAAATATAGTTATTTGGTAAATTTTCGATAAAGATAAATCAATAAAAAAAATAAAGTGCGATAAAACACTCTATAGTTGAAATTCACGTTGCTATTGCAACCCTTGTCATATTTTCATTTATATATTTTTTTGGGTTAACGTAAATAAATACATGACATTTTATATCAAATATCAATTTAATCCTCTTCAAAATTATTGTATAAAAGCCCAATCTTTGATGTTGTTGTAAATTAATATACCTTTTTTTCCATCGACCGTGAAGAGCGTTGTGACTTCACTTTAAAACTAGTTTTTTTGTTATCATCGAATACACATAGGATTAAACGCCTAAATCATAAATATAAAAAAGTAATTTAAAAAGTGAATTAAAAACAAAATAAAATAAATAAAATCTAAAAAAATAAAATAAATTATTTAAATCTAAATTCCAAACCTTAAAAACTAAATTCTCGTCGTCAATATTTCAAAATTAAATATATGACCATGTTCCAAAATTAAATGTTGCATATTTTAATTTTTCCTTCATTCAATTCATCCATTATCTATTTTCGAAATAATTTACAAGAACTTGTTGTTTTATTCCAAATCTAGCCTTTAAACTAAATTTGTAAATTATTTATTGAGATTCGATCAATTTTTTAAAATGGATATAAATTTTAATTTTTATTTATATTTTAATTGTTTTTTTTTTTAGATTTTAACTTTTTTAATTATTATTTTTCTTTTTAATTTATTAAAAAATATGTAATATTATGTGGAGTAATTTAAAAAATATTATTTAATATGTATCATAATTAACCGTAAGTATATACACATCATCGATGAACCAGATTTACCTTTTATTCTTGGATATTTCTGCTGTGTATCAATTTTCAACACTATTAAAAGGTTGGGCTTTTAATACAAAAATCTTAGGGTGTCGTGATTAAATTGATATTTGATCTAAATTCTTATTATATTTATTTTTCATTTCAATTTTTTTTTTTAACACCAAGTAATTTTTTTTTTTCATTTCCCAATTTTCTTTTAACCTAATTTTTCTTCTTTCATTTCCCAAACAACAACTTTATTTTATAAGATCATATACCTTCCATGATAATTGATATTAATATGACCATGTCCATCCATTGGACTCCTTAATTGAGTGGGAGACCCAAGTTCGATTTCATTTGGGAACGAATTGGAGTTATGAAAGTTATAAGGTGGATTGGTGTAAAAAAAAAGTGTTTGGGTCTTTGGCCAGATTAACTCTAATAACTAACTTTTGCATAAAAAAAAAAAAAAAAAACCATGTCCATGTGTAAATTCTGTGAATAGTTGCATTATTAGTAATATTTATTTTATTATCATTATACTTCTCTCTTTTCGAAATAATTTACAAGAATATGTAAATTTGATTCCATTTGTATGGCTTGCTTTAAAAAATGCAAAATTAATGCCTCACAAAAAAGACTATTTTTCAATTGAAACAGTATAAATAATGCATAACAAAGTTCATAAACATTCAAGGGGTGGTGGCGCAGTTGGCTAGCGCGTAGGTCTCATAGCTTTCTGAGTAATCCTGAGGTCGAGAGTTCGAGCCTCTCTCACCCCATTTAATTTTTCATTTAATAATTAACCCCTCCCACGTAACACATCTAATGGAATGTCTGAACCAGATTTTCCCAATATTCTTGCATCTTTCTGCAACCTATGATTCTGCTGTCTACTTCTACATAATTCAACACTTGCATAAATGCTTGCAAATATTACACCAAATATATGTATATTAAATATCACTAATAGTAATTAGCATGCAATGTACAGTGCAGTATGATATTAAAATATATTGAAATAAATAATTGGATGACATTGGAGCCAAGCTTTTCCTTTTATTGGTCAACATTCGGTGGTGGTAAAGTGTTTATATATCATCGTGTTTACTTTTTTGTTTATTTATTTATTTTTGAATTTCTTGTGGTATATGCTTCAAGTTAGATAAAGTTTGTCTGTAAGTAATGAAATGATAGTACAATATATATAACATTCGCTGTTTCATGCCCCACCGATTTTCATTTTACAAAAAATTAAAAGTGGTAGTGTAGTGTCAATATTCATGTATATTTTCAAAACTTGGTTCATTATTTGAATAGAATTAGGGACATCAAATCTTGGCCCATTAGTTCAAGAAAAATAAAAGGCCATGGTACTAAAAGGCCCAAATCGGATTAAAATATCTGCTCAGTGAAGTTAGGTTGTCGGTGACTGTGACCCATCTTATGCTGTTACATTTGGTAGATATTAAAATATTATAAGAAATCAAATTTTGCGTAGATCGCCTCACAAAGAAAGCAGAGGATATAAATTAGGCGTCGACGTTTTAACACTTTGAATGAATGAGTGTAATTTGTGCTTGATTGTACACCGTCATACATGAGACCTCTCATATGAGTTTTTGTCTTAATTTTAAGAGAAAGTCTTTATGAAATAAATATAGTGTAAATGTTATGTGTAATACAACATAAATAAGCATAAAAATTGCCTAAATTTTCGTGGGTCATGGCGGGCGGCTCAAGGCCAGGGGGGTCGGGCGGCGGGCAGGTGGGCGAGGCAAGGCGGTGGGTTCGAGGTTTACATAACAACTGTGTATTCATTACATGAACAAAAAGAGTATTCTCCTACGAAAGAAAAAGAGTGTTATTATATGAACAAAAACCAATACAAACGATAAACAAAAAGCGAGAACAAACGGAAAAGAAATTCTCAAATCCAAAATTAGAGATTTACATAACAACTTGATGTGTTCTTAGATGAACAAAAGAATGTTACCCTACGAAAGAAAAAAGAGTGTTACATTACATGAACAAAAACCAAGACAAACGCTAAAAAATATCATCAAGAAAAGAGTGTTCTTACATGAACAAAAAATCAAGACAAACGCATAAACAAACCCATAACAAAATGAAAAAGAAATTCTCGGTCAAAAAATTACAGATTTACATAACAACTTGATGTGTTATTACATGAACAAAAGAAAGTGTTACCCTATGAAAAAAAAAAAGTGTTACTACATGAACAAAAACAAGTAGAAAACGTGAAAAAAATCATTAGTCTAAAATTACATTGTGAAATTGAGAAGAATATGGAAGAGAAAAAAGAAAAAAAGAAACATGAGAAGAGAGGAGAAGGAAGAACCTGAAAAAACAGCGTTGTAAAAATCAAATCAAGAAATCGGACAACGGTTAATGCGGGCGAGGAAGAATAAGCCCTACCCGACCCATGCGTACCAGACCTGCGAAAAAAAAAAACCCAATTAACTTATAATTGCACATATAGCTTGTATGCAATATTGCATACAAGTTTTTGCCTAATTTTAATACCTATTCCCAATTCTTTAAATAATTAACTTTGATGCGTAAAAAAAAAAAAAAAACCTTTGATACCAATTTGTTAGGCGGAATTTCATATTCTCTTGACATTTAAAAAATGGACTAAGATAAACACAAATTAAAAATTATACTCCATCTATTCCAAAAGAACTTTCACACTTTTTTTATTGGGACGATCCCACAATACTTTGCACTCGCAAAAAAAAAAAACTTTTTATTAAATTTCATCCTCACAATATTTATATATTTACACAAAATATCATTGCTTTGGGACTTATCCATACACTCAATCAAACTACTTTATACATAAAAATTTATAAAATTACCTTTCAATATTCACCTCATTATATATTTTTCTTAATCTTTATGTCACAAAAATGGTGCAAAATCTTTCGGGACGGAGGTAATAATATAATATATTAGTGGTCATGGTTCTCGACTAATACTTCTGAAACAATAAACAACACTTTACAAACTCTTAAAGATACGGATATGCTTTATTTTAAGACGTCAATATAAATTTTACATTATTTTTATTTTAATCTATTTCTACCCTAATCATGTTTCATATTATCTTTCTCACAACTCGTCCAACTAAAATAAAAAGCAATTGTTTCTTCTAAGGCGATTCGAACAACAATAGATGTAGAGACACACTTATGCGAAACATTCCTATAATAAAACGGAGTATAATTTAGACGTAATACTTTAATATTTTTGAAGGAACGAATATTAATCTATTCTAATTTTTAGTCAATTTTATGTATGAGATCATCTCTATAATTGCAAACCCCTCACTTTATTTACAATAATATTATTCTTCAAGTGTTTGTTTACTTTTTGGACAACCAAAGATCACATGTGGCACAACCATAAAATATGGAGTAATTGATTTAATGTATTTGTCCCAACTCACACTGAGATTTTGGTTGAAAATTTAACCCAGTTTCCATTACATCTGTATGCCTTTAATCATTAATTACTCTGAATATAAAAAACAAAATGATTGATGATGCCATTAAGAATGAGATGATTTTTTTTAATCCTCCCATATACTGAATATAAAAAACAAAATGTTGGGGCCAATTTTTTTTTTCTATTTTATAATATGGTATAATAATGATGGAATTTTGATAAGTAGCTCACTAGTGATATTATTGAAAACCAATTATATAATTTTACTTTTCTGCATCGCTTTAATTATAAGATAAAACAAAAATAATTTCAAATTAATAGATTTCCCAATCTCTCCTGGCTACAACCATTGATGCCCTAAAAATTCTCTACAGTGATGAAATTAAGCAGTTACAATAAATTCTGAAATTCAATGTTTTTTTTTTTTTTTTTCGAAGCAAAAAATTAAACTAAATTCAATGTTTAGTTAAGACATTAAATTCGCTGTTTTTATTTCTATAGAGAAATTGAGAGATTATCTCAACTTTACCGTAGACAAATGAAAGTTTAAAACAAAGCAGATTTATGGTGTTCATAGTTGCTGCTCCTGTGATAAATTGTTGACGCTTCATACATCATTTTAATTGAAATATGAAGATAAAATTATACATGTTTTGACTAATTACCTATCTTCTCGATTCATAAAACGAAATTTGACACAATTTTATCTGTCTTCTTTCTTATTATTTTCTTAGGCCCTATTTAATTCGCGGGATTGATTGGAATAAGTCAGGATTAGTATTTCAATTCCAACTAATCCACCATTTGATTTGTGGTATGAAGACCTAGAATATATTTTCAGACCAGATATAAAATGTATTAAATCTCTTCATGTAGGAATATATCAATCTCATATAAAAGTTGAGATAGAACATATCCCAAGTGCAATATTACAATGTTGTCATTCTATTATTTGAATAGATTCACAAGAATGAAGTGTGGTTGTTTCAATTCAATTTAAGGATATTTATAACATTTTAATAGGTATTTCATCTAATCCCTCAATCTAAAAATAAATATTGATTTTTCAGTTGACAATATTGATTAATCTTACAATCCAAACACATATCTTGATTTAAATAATTCAGTCCAATCAATTTAATTTTATTAAACCTCACTCGATCTTATCATACTTAATCGATTCAGTCTCGTGAACCAAACATTTCCCCCTAGCAATTTTAATCATTTACCTATTATGGATAGAAAGATAAAATGATTTATAATTACATCAAGAATATGTTTTTCTTTTATTATGAAAATGGGCCGAATGTCATATCTTCCTTTGTACGTGAAAATGAGTTATGGGCGTTGTGGGGCCAATTTTACATCTTATGACTGCCAATGTTGATTATATGTGTTGGACAAAAATTTGTATGAGATAGTTTATTAAATGTGTCAAATATTAAAAAAAAAAAAATTGAGTCATATACAAAATGAAAAAAAATTCTCATATGCTATGTATGTGCATTGATGATCTTGTAATGTTCAGTCTAATTGGTCCCCACGATCTTGTAATGTTCAGTCTTTTAATGGGTAGGGTTTCATCATATATAATGAAAGTGCATATATAAGCAAGTGATAAGGTATTAGTTGTAGTATCATAAATTGAATGGAGAAGGGTGTGAAAGTGTGTGTAACAGGAGGTGACATGTGTACTATTTTATATTAATATCAAATAAAATATACATTGTAAGCAAAAAAAATTGCACCCAATTAAATGATGACACGTGTACAATTTTATATTAATATCAAATAAAATATTTATTTATTTATTGGGAATTTACTAAACTAATTCTCAAAATTAAATAATTAAATAACTGATATTTAATATATACACGGTACAAGTCAGTCAAATTTTTACTAGCACTTAAATACTCGTATGTGGCGAATCAGCCTGATATTTGGTCATAAATATAAGAGAATTAATGACGAATAAATCAAATTAAATGATCAGCGTAAATTACGCCAATTAAATCTCTTCGACTAATCAGAGGCCACCACGTGGCACCTCAATTGTCATCCCTCACCCTATAAATAGGGGCCAAATTCTTCATTTCATTCATCAACATTCCAGACGATTCAGATGAGCAAGACGAGAAGAGTCCAGAGCTACCTGCAACTGTTCTTGAAGATTTGAAGCAACTTCAAAGGCGTTCTTCGTGCAAATCAAGCTAGTAACGACGTTCGATCAAAGATTAAGGCTTGAAGTCCTTCCGATCAAACGTTTCTTCAAAGGCAAACTTTGAAGATTTGAAGGCGTTCTTCACTAGCTCCAAGGCGTTCTTCAAGAAATCATTCAGAAACGACTCTAAATCCGAGATCAAGATGCTGATCCCCTCTGATTCGACGTTTCTTTAAAGACATACTTCGTTCAACCCCTTGAAGATTCGAACTTCTTCATCAAGCACTTGAAGATTCAAAGATCGTTCTTCATCAAATTCGAAGGCGTTCATCCAGAAAAATCTTCAAAAGTCACGTTCGATTCAAAACAAGACGTCGGGTCCTTGAATCAACGTTTCAAATCCCCCACTTTCAACTCCAGATAAGATTAAGGCTAGGACCGTTACAAAATCCGTCCGAGTCAAAGTCAACGTCAACGAAAAGAAGAATCAGATGAACAAATTAGAATTTGAACTCACCAATATTCAACACTTCAATTAGAAGAAATTAAGTTGTAATCATTTTCCGTGTTTTATATTTAAATTCACGATATTTGTAATTACAAAAAAAAAAAAAAGGTGGTTTTGACGATGGCTAACAAACCGCTGTTTAAACGAGCATTGCAAAATTTAGTGATGGTTTATGATTGAATTATTTATGGTTAAAATGAGCATCGCTATATAGTACTACTATGTGTCATTATTATAATATTGAACTATTTTGAAGAGTTTTAATGTTTTTGAAATATAATTTTCTATTGATTTATCTTTAACATGTAACACTATGTTTGTACATGCATGAGCCTAATGCAATCACATAAATTTAAAACTTACATCTAATGCTTGCCAACTAGACAATTTAAATTTAGTGTTTTAGTTTATGTTACAAACAAAGATTTGGATATATTAACCTTCACTAATGCCTGCTATTATAATAAATGAATATAATAATTTCACCCAGTTTTGTTAATACTGAAATGCTAATAAATACTCATAAAATTTTAAATAAAATATGTATAAATAATTTGTTAAATGTACATCAAACTAATTATTTTTAGGCTAGATCTTGTATGCACCTGGGTGCACCGTACACTCATAGTGCATTTTAAAAGCATGCAACTTGTTATGTTGAAAAGTGTAACTTATTTATATAGAAAAGTGCAATTATTAATATGGAAACATAGTTGCATGTTTCTGTTTGAAATAGTTGCTTGTTTCTATTTTGTATAGTTGCATGTTTCTAAAATGCATTATGAGTGCACGGTGCACCAGGGTGCACATGAGACTCACTCTTATTTTTATTATGAGACACACTTATATGATACGATCTCTTGGTGAGACGAAACATAATTTGAACATTAATAATTTAACACTTTAAACGGAACAAGTGTTAGTTTAAACTAATGTGTACCCAATTTCATACGAATATTTTTCTTCTATTATACTTTAAGTTATTCTGAATAATTTGTAAATTTAACCTATTTAAAATATAAAAGTAGCATGAGACGATCATTTGCAAGACATTTCGTTTGTAGATATTTAGATTTTAGAACATAGCAATGCAACAAAAATATTAAAATGTAGAATTTAGAAAGCATTCTCCATTAACCTGGTGGCTTAGTTCACCTGGCCACTCGGCTTCTCAATTGAGTGGGACCAGGATTCGATTCCCTTTGGGAACAAATTGGAGTATGGGAGTTATAAGGTGGTTTGGTGAATTTGTGGAGTGTTTTGGTGCTTGGTGTACTAACTACTAACATCTAACAACTAACTTTGTCCGATCAAAAAAAAAAAAGCATTCTCCATTTGCCTCCTCATTCCTCCCCAAAACATCTATCTAGCTAGCACCACTTTTGTTTTCCTTTTGTTCTTGAGTACGTAGAATGACAAGATAATTAAGAAGCGCAATTGTGCAAAAGCACACATATGTCCTACAACAAAATGATTGAACTATAAAAATTGATGTTCTTAATTACTATAGCTAGGAATAAGCATCAATATATCAGTGTAATAATCATGGATATGAAGGACCAATATTCTTGCAAGTGGCATTGATTAGGAGAAGTTGATGAATTAAACAAGACGAGAGATTTTGACATCAAAAAATATACTAGTACCGGATTTTGTCGAATCCTGATTAAGGTAGAAAATGCAGACATCTCCGTCCTTTAGTTGATTTGAATCATAAAAATCATGCCAGCCTTTCCCCAGGTGGATACGAAATTGCCCAAATTTTCGGACCAACAGGCTCGTCCACCACGCTCCTCCACCATCATTTCTTAAAATCGCGCTCGTTTTGTTCTCCAGATTATTCGACCTCACAAATCCTATCGGGATATTCTGAAATTTTTACATGACAAATTGCATCAACTCTTCTTAAGTTGAGTATTAAAGCACTTTATATTTTGTAAAAACCTGATTTGAATGTATTGAAACAAAATGTTTCTACTTAAATAAAGGCATGTTTCTAGTTAATCTTGTATTGAAACAGTACTAATATTTTTAGTTAGATTCGAATCTTTTATATATCAAACACAACATTCTGCTTTTTACAAATTTTGTCAACGCTTGTTACTTTCATTATTAAGCAACTTAACTAAATAAATCACTTGTACAAAAGCAAAATGACTCACCAGAGAGTTCTTTTTTTTAGCATGAAAAGGTTGCATAGTCGTGATGAAATGGGGGTTTCTGGTGTTGAATGATATAACTGATTCCTTCTCTGTTTCCCCTGCAAATTTACATACATATTCAGTTTCTGTTAATTAAAATGTCACATATACATTAACAGATAATAATAACTTACTCTTATTAGCTTTTTTTACTGCTTCATCACTTGAATCTTCCTTCTCTCTTTCCGATTCAATATTGACAAACTCTTTCTCACAGGCACTCGGATCAAACACAAGAACATTAAATTCCAATCGACCAACATGTTCGAAAACAACAAAATCTCCAACGCTCAAGCTGTGGTGGTCCACAAATTGAGGCCATCCAACTTCAAAGATAATTACACCTTCATCGTTTCTGATTACTTGGATCCTCCATCTTCCTTTACGGCTTTTCAACATCGCCCATTCTGTTTTCTCTTCTTTTACCTTTATACAGAAAGCTGGTGGAAGCTTCTGCAAACAAATTTATGTAACAAGTATACACTTAAACTTGTTTGTAGTGTGAAACTGGTGCAAGTGATACGGTTCAATAGAAACAAATAATACTATTCAGTAAAATTACATAATACTTACTCTCTCTGTCCTAATTTTGATTGTCTACTTTTCTTAAATAGTCATCCTAATTTTGTTTGATTATTTCTTAAAAAGGAAATAAAACAACTTTCAATATTATTTAATACTATTATTTCTCTCCACCAAATCCACTTTATACCATTTAATATTATTATTTTCCTTCACCAAACTCACTTTACACCATTTAATAATATTATCTCCTACTTTTTTTTAATCTCCGTGTCTACAGTAATCGGATAATAAAAAATAGGACGGAGGGAGTACTATTTAGTGAAAATGAAGGATGCTCGTGAGTGAAAATAGTTGATACTGTTTAGTGAAAATAAGTAATACTGCTCAGTGAAATAAGGGATATTGTTATGAAAAATCTCCACATGAAAGTATGTCATTTTGAAAGTATGCCATTTACCAAGTAGTATTGTTCAGTAAAAATAAGAGAAACTATTTACAAAAAATAGTAAATATTGCTTAGTGAAAACAACAAGTAAAAACAAAGCAATAATGTTCGATGAAACAATAAAACAGGCTGTTAAAACAAAACCAGTTTCATACCAGCTAGAAACAAGACATGCTTCAAGATCAAACAATGAATATATGCATACATATAAATAAATAAATATATGTATATATAGTTGGTTAAATGTTATAATATTCAACAATTAAAGGAGATGAAGAGTGCAGACCAGCTTCTTCTGAAAACCAGGGATCATGACCTTGAAAAAGTGCCTTGATATTGCAACTTCTTCCATTTCACCTACAAAATTACAACGGAGGACAAGAAATGAAGAGCTGAAAGGCCAAGTTATGATGATTTATTATATGCTGAAATGTTGTAGACCGATCGTCCAAAAATAGAAAATTTATTGAAGAGTGAAAGTGATAAGCGCTGCCAGTGTGTGTAATTATTGCCCTTTTCGGACTATTATTAGTGTCTCTTTGGTTTGCGTTCCCATTTTGACGTGGGAGGGCCGTTTCGTCGATTTTTCTATTTATTGTTTGTGCATTTGAAAATTGAAATTACCGCCAATCCATGTAACACATTTATTGGAGCCAGAATCGTAATAAGGGAAGCAAAATAAGCCTATATAATATTTATGAAAAAAAATCATGTTTATAATTAAATTAATCAAATTAATTAAATATTTAAAGTATTTAATTTAAAAGTACCGATATAAAATTTATTTTCAATCTAGTGTAGACGTAGTACGTCGGGTTAATTGTTAGTGATATTTAAAAAAATAAGAGGAAGTATAAATTTATAAATTATGAATTATGTATTTAATATAAATTAATGTATATATTTTGAAGATGAAATATTTTAAATATAATGACCACATAAATAGAAGGTGATTCATAATTAATAAGTAGATAATAGATAAATGGAAGGTAAATATGAAAATTAAATGATGAATGATTAAAATTAAAAAATTAACAATAATACTATAAATAATTTTTTACATAAATTAAAAAATTTAAAATAAAATCACTATATAAATTGGGGGTAATTGTGGGTGATTCACCACCAGTAGATATGAGACATATTATCTTCTATCCTTTTCAGATGTCAATTTGATATTTCACCCAATTTAAATAACGTTGCATCTATCAAGGTGAATTAATTATGTAACTTGAATATTAATAATTAATAATAACTTACAAAACAACTAATCAAGGTTATAAAAATTCAATATAAATGCATTAATCTAAAATGAATGTTTTTAAATTTAAATCACGTTTTGTACAATAAACCTACACGGATATATAATCTATACATATCTAATAACAAAATGTTGGGCCAAAAAAATATTATATTTTTCTAATAAAATTTTAAACATCATAACAAATTTGATGTAGCTCAAATGGTATAACAAATATGTTTTATCTTCTTTGTATGCAAGAGTACAATGTTCAATTCTCCATATTTACCACACATATATATTAATTATTTTTTGAATATTTTCTAAATTATTAATATTATTTTTGAATTTTTGAACTAGATCTATTTATGCATATATAATAACAAAATATTATACAAAAAAAAAAAATTCAACAAAAAAATTATTACAATTTTTTGTGAACTAAATCTATTTAAACATATATAATAACAAAATATTATACCAAAAAAGAAAAAAAATCAACAAAATATAATTACAAATTTATCATAAAATTTTAAAAGTGACACAGTAATGATTAATAATATAAAATGTTATATTTTGTAGTTGAAATGATATATATATATATATATATATATATATATATATATATTTTTTTTTTTTTTTTTTTTTTAAAACCAGTTACTCCTTCCATCTTTTTTTTAGATTGCTCACTTGATTTTGACACGGGTTTTGAAGAGAAAATTCTTTATTAATATTTGAAGGTAATAAAACAACTTTTTGATAAGAGTATTTTGTCAATTTTAGTGAATAAAATAAAAAATAAGTTAATTTTGTATGTAATTATTAGTGACATGTGATGTAATTTAGTGATGTTTGTAAGGGGTGACATGAACTGTATAGTTATTTTATTGCTATTTTGAGTATGTGATAAAAGATGAACTTTTTGGATTTTGAGCAATCTAAAAAAGACGAGAAGTATTGTATATATGAAAATGTATAATTTATATACTTATTTGTATGATAATAATACATGATATTTGATTTAAATTGATTAGTCCAATTACCATAAATTAGTTGCATGAGCTATTGACATTAGACTTAAATTGTTATTTAAATAATTTTTAATTAAATTATTAGTTGACATTATTAGTTGAATTGTAAAATGACACTAGGTTGGTTGTGATAAAGCTCGATTTGTTTCCTTATTTGTATGATTCTTTTATAGGATATAATATTTAAATTGATTAGTCCAATCATGGACGAATCCAAAAAAACTTTCATGACGGGGCACAAAAATAAATAATATAACAAGTAGATTTTCTTGCTGAATTAGAGTTCACGTGAATTCTATTTTTTTAGTGTCAAGATTATGCATATACAATTATACACTATTACTATCTTAAAAAATATTTAATTTTTTAAACAGTGATAGTGCATATATACATAACAGATCTACAATTTTTTTTAGATGAAATATTTGCATGATTAACTAATTATAACACTTTTAAAAACTCATTTAACTAATTATATATATATATATATAATATAAGTATTACTCCTAATAATTAAAATATATATAACATATACTTAAAAAAAATATGGGGGCACGTGATCCCAACATAGGACATGTAGGTCCATCATTGAGTCAAATTACTATGAATTAGTTGCATATACAATTGACATTAGACATTGGATTGTAAAACAATATTGGGTTGGTTGTGATGAAGCTTGATACCCATATTTTTAAAAGAAAATACTAATCGAGACTAACTTAGGACAAAGAGTGTTGATTTCGGGAATGACACTGTCATCATCAGATAATAGACTCTCTTTAACATCTTAGAAAGATAATTTTGACTAATGATATTTTATGGTGTGATCATTAATAAGAATTATAGACAATTATTAAAAATCTTGGACTTTTTTAAGGAGATCAATTTCAATCATGGATAGTTATATGTTATCATGTTCAAAGTACCTAAAAGGGACAATTTGAAAATTTTGATATGCAATGGAAATTGGGAAGACGATAATAGGTGACAATCAAAGTGGTTTAGAAAGAAATAATTTAAAATTGTAAGAAAAAAATACTTTTAAATTTGCATTATTTAACAATGTAAATTTTTTAAGCAGTTGGAGCGCCATCCATTTCCCATGCCTGATTGCAAAAGCAAAATATGTTCATAAATCGTGTGTTGCATTTAAATAAAAAAAATATTTAAAAAAATGAAAAAAAGATTCTTATTATTATTATAAGTAAAATATATTTTTATAATTTATTTAATACAAAAATGAATACATTTTATATTATGTTCATTTTATACTCACAAACCGTGCAACGCACGGATGATATACTAGTTAGTTGAATAGCAAAGTCTTGTGTTGTTTCCATAACATGACTACTTCATGACATAAATAAGAAGTATTGGCAAAATAAAAAAAGAAGTGTTGGAGCCACAAAAGGTAATACCACAAAAGGGGGAATTATATTTATTTTGCAAGAGCATGAGCTTTAGGTTGGGTTTGTTTTGAGATTCAAACGGATGAACTTATAACTTTGTATTCCCTGTTTCATATGAGTTTGAGATTCAGAGTCTGGTTTTTAAATCCCACATTCAAATCACACCTACAAATACCTATAAAATCTATTATTACTCTTCTTAATAAATCACAATTTATACACTTTGTTACTCTTCTTAATATAATATAATAATACAACATCAATCTCTATTAAAGATTGATTTGACATAAAATTAAATCTTACCCTACTCAAATCCCAAAACAAACACATAAATTTATTATTCATCAAAGATTCTAAATCTCTTAATTCTAAAATCTTAATTTGCTCCGCACACTTAAATCCCAAAACAAACGCAGACTTCAAAATTGATGTCTTAAACGTGAGGACATATTTTGACATCAAATAAAATAACAGTGGATGTTGATAAACTGGGATTCAGGTTAAAAAAAACAGACATCTCCCTTGTTGAGGTGATTAGATACGTAGAAATCAGGCCAACCCCTATGCAGGCTGATTCGGAAACTAGGATGTGTACGAACCATGAGATTCACTGGCCACGACCTCCCACCACCGTCTCTTAAAATTGCACTTCTCTTCTCTCCAATATTATTCAACCCAACAAATTTCATTGGGATATTCTGTAATTCACATTTTTTTTTTTTTTATCGGTAAAGAGAAATAATATTAAACGAAGTTGGGTATAAGGGGTACCCAAAAAGAATTACACATTTACATATACAACAAGTTAACAATCTATCACAAGCCTAGGATTAACAAGCCAATCATTATACGAAAAGTAGTTCCGAATCAAATTTATAACATAAAACCAACTCCAAAGCCTCGCTTTCAATTCATCAAGTAATTTATCAACCACGAACGCCGTCTCTTCAAAAATAAGAGCATTCCTTCCTTTCCAAATCAACCAAACCACGCATTGCCAAATAACAATAGCAACATTTCTCCCCTTTTTCCCCCGTAACAAGTGACTATGTGCAATGATTCTAGAGAAAGAATGGGAATGAAGAACAGTGGAAATTCCTAGCCAATCAGAACATCTCATCCATACCTCGTAGGCGATAGTGCATTCGAAAAAAACATGCTTGCCGGATTCCTCCTTTTCCCCGCAAAGAACGCATCTCAAATCATGGTTAGAGTTCAAGATGTTTCTTCTTAAGAGATTAGTTTTCGCCGGAAGTCGGTCCCAAAGTACCCTCCAAGAGTGAGCAACGATCTTCAATGGGGTTAACTTATTCCACACGAGTTTGAAACCCCTATCTCTCTCTTCATCAACTTGGCCATTATTGCGACTTCTGAGCAAAATGGAATATGCATCTCTAGCATTGTAGACACCTTTGGGTGAGCCCGTCCACCTCCACGAATCATGGACCCCAAGCTTCAGATCCACCCTGTTAATCAAAGAAGAGAAAGTATTAAAAGTAACAAGCTCGCGATAAAAAAAATTCCTCCTCCATCTCCACTTCCACCTCCAAACTCCCTCCTCCCACTCACCCATCTCACCAACAAAACTCCCCTTGTCCTGGCTAAGGTTATAAAGTTTCGAAAATTTTAATTTCAGAGGCTCCTCACCCACCCAGGTGTCCTCCCAAAATCTGATTTTCTTCCCATCTCCTAACACCCTCTCTAAGCTACCCTTGAACCACCCCCCCGGATCACCAAGAGTAAGCCTAACAACATCCCTCCACCATCCAGACCAACTCACTCTACCCACACTCAAGATATCCGAACTCTCCCTCAACCACTCCACCCCATACTTAGACTCCACCACCTTCACCCACAAACTATTTTTCTCCCTCAAGAATCTCCACAACCACTTCCCAATAAGAGCCCTATTAAAGCACCCCAAGTCCCTCACCCCCATGCCCCCTTTACTTTTAGGATTACACAAAGCACTCCACTCAACCCAAGCAATTTTGGAATCACTCTCCCCACCCCCCCAAAGGAAATTCCTTTGGAGTTTGACAATATCACTCAAGGTAGATTTAAGAGCTTGGTAAAATGAAAGGTAGTAAGTAGGTAGAGATGATAGTACCGCATTCAACAGAGTAATTATTCCACCCAAAGAGACCTTGTTATCCCCCCATCTTCTTAACCGATTTCTGATTTTTCGGGTGAGCTCGCTCCATTCGGCAACTTTCCCATGATTCATTCCCACCTTAATACCGAGGTAAGTAAAAGGTAAGGATCCTCGTTCACACTCCAGAATCTCCGCCATCTCCCGCATCCTTGCCTCATAAACATTCACCCTGAAAATACTGCATTTGCTGAAATTGATCTTAAGCCCGGATACAAATTCCAATTTTTTTTAGAATCCGCTTCATGGACCACGCATTATTCACAGTGGCTGCCCCCATAAAGATGGTATCATCTGCAAACTGTAAGTGAGACACTTTTAAATTATTTCTCCCAATAGAAGTCACCTCGAAGAGTCCCAACTAAGTAGCCTTAGACATCATGATACTCAATCCTTCCGCCACAATGAGGAACAAAAAAGGGGATAAAGGGGTCGCCTTGCCTAAGGCCTCGTTCGAAAGGAAATTCACCAGACGGGCTACCATTCACGAGAACAGAGGCCGAAGCAGTTGAGACACATTCCAAAACCCATTTCCTCCAGAGTCTGTCGAAACCAAAGCTCTCCATCATCAAGTCCATGAATCTCCAGTCAATCGAATCATATGCTTTGGCGAAGTCAATTTTGAAAAATATTCTCTCCAATCTACTTTTCTTCGTCTCATCGATAGCCTCATTCAAAATCACAATGCTGTCCAGGATTTGCCTCTCACCAACAAAAGCACTCTGATTCTCCGAAATGATGTTGTCAAGAACTCGAGAAAGGCGGTTTGCAAGTGTTTTGGATAAGACCTTGTAGATACCACCAATGAGGGAGATTGACCTATAATCACTCAAACTGCTTGCCACATCCTTCTTGGGGATCAACACGATGAAAGATGGGTTAATTCCCTTCACAAGTTTGCCATGTTGATGGAATTCGTGAAGCATACACAAAAAATTAGCTTTGAACAAATGCCAAAACTCCTTCAGAAAACGGAAGTTAAAGCCGTCCGGGCCTGGGCATTTAGAGCTTGCACAAGACCAAACTGCACTTCTGATTTCCTCTTCGGAGAAAGGTGTCGTAAGCATAGCATTATCATCAGTCGAGAATTTCCTAGTAGCAAAATCAGGGGCTAGGGAAGGCCTCACAGAACCATTCCTCCTGAAGTGATGCCTAAAATGATTGAAGATGCCATTCTTAACCTCATTCACCTCCTCAAGCCATCTCCCATCAATCTCTACTCCCACGATTTCAATCCGCTTCCTCCTCTTGTTGATACAATTATGGAAGTATCTCGAATTTGAATCCCCCTCCTTCAACCATCTACATCTCGATTTCTGAGCCAGTAGGCTATCACGGAGTTTTAGGTCTCTAAGAAGAGCTGCTGATGTTGCATTCCTTAGAACAATACCATCACCATCAAGGCCAGAAGAATCGTCAATGGCATCCAGTCTCTGAATTTCTCTCCTCTTTTTTTCAATATTCTGTAATTCACATGACACATCATGACAAAAAAATATATAAAAAGTTGATTTTTCTTTCAAGATCTTGAATTTTGGAAATTTTATTAATTTTCCCTTATTGAAGCTGGTCTAGAATATTGAGTTGTTGATAATTGAAAGAAAAATTGAGAATACCCTTTACTAATTAATCAACAGATTCGTGTATTTTTTTTTTTTTAAGTTAAAAAATATCCGTTTCATACAACAAAATCTTTTTATCCACTTAAAAAAAACACTAACACTATCAAAGTACCAAGTGTTGAGACAAATATATCAATGCGGTGTGGTCATGTTATTAAAAAAAATAAAGTCTTTTTTGTTTACAAAATGTGTATTTCTTTTTTTTTTTTTTTTTAAATAACAAGCTAGCAACATCATATCCAATGCAATAGGATGGGAAGACTTACCACTTCGGCGGATTTCTTAGCATGGGAAGGTATCATAGTCATCACGAAACGCAGGTTTCCGGTGTCGTATGGTATTAATGCTAACTCCTTTTCAACCCCTCCTGCAAAATTAATTATACTATAATCAGTTTATACTAAAAATGACATAATATGAATTAATTATATTAATTTCCTTTTATTTATTTTTAGCGCAATTATATTAATTTCATAGACAATTAAGTATATAACGTGTAGTACGTACTCTTGCTCTTTTTAGGACGACTTATATCTGTCTTGGATACGACAAGAAAATCTCTCTCACAGGCACTCGAATCAAAAACATAAATATTAAAACTCAATCCACCAACATGTTCGAACACCATAAAATCTCCAATACTCAAGTTGTGGTGATCCACAAATTGAGGCCATCCAAATTCCAAACTAATTACGCCTTCACAATTTCTGCACACTTTGATCTTCCATTTTCCTTTACGGCTTTTCAATATAGCCCATTCTGATTTCTCTTGTATTAGCTTTTTACAGAAAGCTGGCGGAAGATTCTGCAAACAAATATATTGTCACACTTGCGCACAATGAAAATATAGGTTGGTTACATAATTTTCAAATAAATCAATGGGTTATTAATGACAAGTATAATAAATATTAATTTTTAAAATTGGTTAAATGCTAGTATAATATTAATTAATCAATTAAAGGACTGACCAATTTTTTCTGAAAACCAGGGATTAACACCTTGAAGAAATGCCTTGAATGTGCAAGTTTTTCTTCCATCTGAAATCATCTCATGAGGAATTAACCAAACGAGGATTTAGTGGAAAATATTTTTTTCCAATTGAGTTTAATATATATGTAGTATATAATTATGTATACGTATTATCGTGTCGTTTGGAGAGTGATGGAGAGTTAAAAGGGTTTTTAGGGTACACGCGGCAGCAGTCTGTATTATTGCTCATTAATTTCTCAATTAAAATGTCAAAGCCACAAATTATTAACTCTACATGCATGTATTTATTAAATTATTCACATTCCCACATTATATTTAGCGAATTACGACACAGTATATCAAAAAAATTAGCAGATAAATTCATAATTTCAAGTGCAATATTTTATTTTATTATTTTTTAAATTGAAAGGAGCTTTTTGGATGGAAACTGTATATCACCGATTAGTATGTGTGGATGTGCTGATTCGTGATTAATTTAATTTTTGTGTCATTTCATATCTGTCATTGTTGTATTGAGTTTGAAAATTCTTTATGTTTTGAAATGCCAATTTTCTATCGATTTGTTCTAACATATGACAATATATATGTTTGTGCATTACATTATCTTAAGATACGACGAACATCGCCAAAATCTTTAAACTTAAGTGCTGATTTGCAAATTCTATTTCATAATTAGAAATAGGGATTAAATTTTTAATAGTTCAGTAACTTGTCACCATTTTAAAATTGGTCCCGATTGTTTTAACTTTTGATTTTGGTCCTATAAGTCAGTGAAAATTTTGAAATTGGTTCAGGTGACCTACAATAGCAGATCATCTATTCAGTCAATGCACATGTGACCTTTTATTTGACCTTTACTTACATGTGGCAATGTTGGTTGAATTTAATTTGACATTATTTATTTTAATAATTTATTAAACTAGTAGAAAAAGAATAAAATTAAAAAATTATATACTCTTCAAATTATAAATCAGTAGATACGTACATTGATATTACTTGTTAATTACATGACATAAATAAGTTGGAGGCACAAAAGGTTGAAGCTGCTATTCTTCGTAGTTAGGCAATGCCATGAAAAGGGGAAATGTATTGCTTTTAAAGGGAAGCACGGAGTTTGACATCAAATAAAATAGTGGTGGATTTTGGTGAACCGGGTCCGGGGGGATTGAGGTAAAAAACACACACATCTCCGACTTTAAGCTCATTCGATTCGTAGAAATCACGCCAGCCTCCACGCATGCGGAATTGATGACTATTGCCTTTACGAGCAGTCATCGCCCACAACCTCCCACCACCGTCTCTTAAAATCGCGCTCGTTTTCTTTCCAAGATTGTTACCCCTCACAAAATTCATTGGAATGGTCTGAAATTTACATGACAATACAAAAATTGATGTGTAAGATCAAACATGGTTAAATCTTACTATTATGATTTTTCTCTATGTTTTCAAGATTTTGGATTTAATTTTAGGTACATACTAGCTCTTAACAAAATTAACGGATTAATTATCACAAACTCTTGGGTGAATTCTGTTCATATTATGAAACAAATATCATTACACTTATTAATTGATAAATATAGTAAAATTAGTTTGTAACTATAATAATATATATTTCATACCATTAACAAGTTTCACCACAAGACTTACTCATTAATTATTGTGAAGATTAAATATATATATATTAGTTAGGCTAGGAACTAGGAAGACTCACCACATCGTTGTATTTCTCGTGATAAGGTTTCATAGTCGTGACGAAATGTGGGATTCTGCTACCGTACGATATAACTGCTTCTCCTGCAAAATTATAATAGTAAGTTCAGTTTCTACTAAATATGGCATAATAATTAATAAATTTTATAGACAAAAATTTTTAATAGATTTTAAAAAAATTATAAATTTGTTAGATAAAAAAAAGTAGTATTGCTCTTTTTGGGACGACTTGGATTTACTGCTTCATGATCTGCACTTTTATTGATCTCTCTCTTGGATTCAATTAGAAACTCTTTCTCACATGCACTAGGATCAAACACAAAAACATTGAACTTCAATCCACCAACGTGTTCGAACACCACGAAATCTCCAATGCATAAGTTGTGTTGATCCACAAAAAGTGGCCATCCAAATTCCAAACTAATTACGCCTTCACAATTTCTGCACACTTTGATCTTCCATTTTCCTTTACGGCTTTTCAATATAGCCCATTCTGATTTCTCTTGTATTAGCTTTTTACAGAAAGCTGGCGGAAGATTCTGCAAACAAATATATTGTCACACTTGCGCACAATGAAAATATAGGTTGGTTACATAATTTTCAAATAAATCAATGGGTTATTAATGACAAGTATAATAAATATTAATTTTAAAAATTGGTTAAATGCTAGTATAATATTAATTAATCAATTAAAGGACTGACCAATTTTTTCTGAAAACCAGGGATTAACACCTTGAAGAAATGCCTTGAATGTGCAAGTTTTTCTTCCATCTGAAATCATCTCATGAGGAATTAACCAAACGAGGATTTAGTGGAAAATATTTTTTTCCAATTGAGTTTAATATATATGTAGTATATAATTATGTATACGTATTATCGTGTCGTTTGGAGAGTGATGGAGAGTTAAAAGGGTTTTTAGGGTACACGCGGCAGCAGTCTGTATTATTGCTCATTAATTTCTCAATTAAAATGTCAAAGCCACAAATTATTAACTCTACATGCATGTATTTATTAAATTATTCACATTCCCACATTATATTTAGCGAATTACGACACAGTATATCAAAAAAATTAGCAGATAAATTCATAATTTCAAGTGCAATATTTTATTTTATTTTTTTTTAAATTGAAAGGAGCTTTTTGGATGGAAACTGTATATCACCGATTAGTATGTGTGGATGTGCTGATTCGTGATTAATTTAATTTTTGTGTCATTTCATATCTGTCATTGTTGTATTGAGTTTGAAAATTCTTTATGTTTTGAAATGCCAATTTTCTATCGATTTGTTCTAACATATGACAATATATATGTTTGTGCATTACATTATCTTAAGATACGACGAACATCGCCAAAATCTTTAAACTTAAGTGCTGATTTGCAAATTCTATTTCATAATTAGAAATAGGGATTAAATTTTTAATAGTTCAGTAACTTGTCACCATTTTAAAATTGGTCCCGATTGTTTTGACTTTTAATTTTGGTCCTATAAGTCAGTGAAAATTTTGAAATTGGTTCAGGTGACCTGCAATAGCAGATCATCTATTCAGTCAATGCACATGTGACCTTTTATTTGACTTTTACTTACATGTGACAATGTTGATTGAATTTAATTTGACATTATTTATTTTAATAATTTATTAAACTAGTAGAAAAAGAATAAAATTAAAAAATTATATACTCTTCAAATTATAAATCAGTAGATACGTACATTGATATTACTTGTTAATTACATGACATAAATAAGTTGGAGGCACAAAAGGTTGAAGCTGCTATTCTTCGTAGGTAGGCAATGCCATGAAAAGGGGAAATGTATTGCTTTTAAAGGGAAGCACGGAGTTTGACATCAAATAAAATAGTGGTGGATTTTGGTGAACCGGGTCCGGGGGGATTGAGGTAAAAAACACACACATCTCCGACTTTAAGCTCATTCGATTCGTAGAAATCACGCCAGCCTCCACGCATGCGGAATTGATGACTATTGCCTTTACGAGCAGTCATCGCCCACAACCTCCCACCACCGTCTCTTAAAATCGCGCTCGTTTTCTTTCCAAGATTGTTACCCCTCACAAAATTCATTGGAATGGTCTGAAATTTACATGACAATACAAAAATTGATGTGTAAGATCAAACATGGTTAAATCTTACTATTATGATTTTTCTCTATGTTTTCAAGATTTTGGATTTAATTTTAGGTACATACTAGCTCTTAACAAAATTAACGGATTAATTATCACAAACTCTTGGGTGAATTCTGTTCATATTATGAAACAAATATCATTACACTTATTAATTGATAAATATAGTAAAATTAGTTTGTAACTATAATAATATATATTTCATACCATTAACAAGTTTCACCACAAGACTTACTCATTAATTATTGTGAAGATTAAATATATATATATTAGTTAGGCTAGGAACTAGGAAGACTCACCACATCGTTGTATTTCTCGTGATAAGGTTTCATAGTCGTGACGAAATGTGGGATTCTGCTACCGTACGATATAACTGCTTCTCCTGCAAAATTATAATAGTAAGTTCAGTTTCTACTAAATATGGCATAATAATTAATAAATTTTATAGACAAAAAATTTTAATAGATTTTAAAAAAATTATAAATTTGTTAGATAAAAAAAAGTAGTATTGCTCTTTTTGGGACGACTTGGATTTACTGCTTCATGATCTGCACTTTTATTGATCTCTCTCTTGGATTCAATTAGAAACTCTTTCTCACATGCACTAGGATCAAACACAAAAACATTGAACTTCAATCCACCAACGTGTTCGAACACCACGAAATCTCCAATGCATAAGTTGTGTTGATCCACAAAAAGTGGCCATCCAAATTCCAAACTAATTACGCCTTCACAATTTCTGCACACTTTAATCTTTGATGTTCCTTTACGGCTTTTTAGCATGGCCCATTCCGATTTCTCTTGTTTTAGCTTCGTACAGAAAGATGGTGGCAGGTTCTGCACACATTATTAGCAACCAACTATTAATGTCACATTGTGTTAATTTTAGTCGTGTATATATAATAGTGGTAAAATTAATGCTAAAATAATATTGATGAATTAATTGAATGAGTAAATGCAACGAAGAGTAGTACTGACCAGTTTTTTGTGGAAACCAGGGATCAAGACCTTGAAAAACTGGCATGAATTTGCAAGTTTATTTTCTTCCATTTAAGCAAAAGAGGAAAATTGAGTGGAGATCAGATGAAAGGCCATAACAAAGGCTCATCTATATATGTATATCACTGTAGTCTGTATGTACATACAAATTACAATTTGTATAGAGTGATAAATTATGTCACATCAGATTGAGAATTAATTAATAACAGGTTAAACTGGCTTTTTCCGTGGTTACGCAAGAAATACTCCACTTGTGATTATTCAACGCCTTTATTTTCCAATTATTTTTTAGAATTAATAATAATAAAAATAATAGAGCAAAACGTCGACATATCGACGCTTATATTTTCAGATATTAGTATATGTTAATTATTATTATGGCATATTTCCCTCAAATTATCAATACTTGCTAGTATTTTTTTTATCATGATTACTGTGGGGTGTTTGAAAAAAGATATATATTTTAAAAATGGATTAAAATTAGTAATTATGAAAAAATAAATTAATAGTAAAAATTGATAGTGTTCGTAATTTTTTTTAAGAAGAGTTAATAGTGTTTGTAAAAAATAATTAATAGTATTTAAAAAAGATTCACGAGCTATCGAAAGCACTCATTTTAAATTTATATTTGATAACTTATTTAATCTAATAAAAAAAATAAAACACTCTAATTATTTGTACACATAATTTTAAGTGATTAATATCACTTATAATTTTTCTAAAACAACCTCTATTATATCTCCCTCGAATAGATAATCAATTCTAGAGTGATGGTATGGCAAACTATGTTCTGGGTGTACTTATTCTTAGAATATTGAGAGTCTTCTATTTCCCTTTTTTTCTTTCTTCCAAATGAAAATTATTTACCTTTTGCATTTTTTTAGAAATTGTTATTTTTACTAATTGATGAATTTTAAGTATTATCACAATTGAGCTGGGTTTCTATTTGGTGTAGTGGATACTTATCAGTAGACATCTTCAAATATATAAACCATTTATTACATATATTCGAGATTGAAAATAAATATCGCTTGTCATCCCAGATATATGTCAAGAGAAAATTTATTGATATTTAAGCTTATGCATGTATTAATTTTATCATATCCTTTTATCAATATTCACACGAAAAAAAAAGTAAAATATACATATACATCTCCATAAATATAAAATAGTAACTTCCCACTAAACCATTACCTCACTGCACGTACTTATCTTAATTACAATTATAACCCAACCGACTTCATAACTGCAATCACAATTACCACTACTTAATTGATCCCATTTCCAGTCCATTACATTACGTCCCTCATTTCAATATATTGTTAATCATAGTTCAAGTTTTTTATTTACATCATCAATGGAGAGACCGATTTTCGAAACACGCTTTCCGGTTGCTGTAATAGCGATTTTATGCTTACTTCAGTTCCTGCATTGCGCTTATTGCTCGGACTTTGTGGTTGGTGAAAGAGGCGGTTGGGCCGTTCCCGAGGCAAACGTCACTGAAATGTACAATCATTGGGCTTCCACTAAGAGGTTTAAGGTTAATGACACCTTAAGTAAGTACATTTTACAAAAAAAAAATAAAATTGACGAAACATTTTGCAATTTTATATGCTAATTAAAATGTCTTTTTGATGAATTAATTGTGGAAAACTGGAGGTAACGTAATGAATAATTAAAGGGTTCCTTGAAAATATGAAATGATTTGTTTTATTGTATCGCCACATGTAATATATATTTTTTTATTTAATAATTAGTGATTTTGAAGTCATAATTGCTAATTTTAATGATTATGTTCTTTTAGATTTGGAGACTAAGGCATGCAATAAGTTATTTTTATTTACTAATACTCAAAAGTAATTTGATTTCAATGGGTTTTGCTTATCACAAAGTATTAAGTATAATGTGTCAACTTTGGTCCATTAATTATATGATATAATTCCTTATTCAATTTTTATCGATATTCTTGAATTTTGTACTTCTGCTAAGTATCTTGTTTTGTAATAGCAGTACACTTAGATATTAATTTCCGGTTTTTACATGGACTACTCAAATGATGAGTTTCTTAAGTTTATTTTATGTTATTGTGGACAATATTGTTCAATTGCGTTTTAACATGTTATATTGTACAATACGTTATGGTACAACTCATTGAAGCAGAATATATCACAGAAAATTTTGATTGTGAAACCCAATGCATACATTTACATACAAATATTTTATGCAGGTGTTGGACTCTATAAAAGAATTCACTATTTTTTTTATATCAATACTCTAAATTTCTCTATTAAAGATATGTTTTACTTAATATAGTAATTTTTATTATTTTCTCAAATGGAAATAAAATTAACAAAATAAATTATTATTTAGGGTTCAAATACAAGAAAGACTCGGTGATGGAAGTGGCCAAAATAGACTACAATGATTGCAACTCAACCCGGCCCACTATGTTCTCCAACTCGGGCAACACGATATTCAGTCTAAACCGGTCCGGTTTTTTCTACTTCATTAGCGGGGCGACCGGGCATTGTGAAAAAAGGCAGCGAATGATTGTGTGGGTTGTAGGGCAAGATGGCTCGCAAGGGAAAACCTCTGATGCAGCTTCCAACAATTTCCTATTTTCTTTTGGAATTCTTTTCACATTTCTTTCTTTGCACTTTGTATAATCGTTAGACTGTTATTTAGATTTTATTTAGGTTAATGGTTAAATTTTTTTTTTGTGCTTCATTTTCTCATGTCATGTTGATTCTAATTTGAGATTTGGGACTTTGGTTAAATTTCATCTAGTATTTTATTATATTAATATTTTTATCATTGAACAATATTCGGCGTGCATGAGTTGCACCACAATATTACTCATGAATTAGAAGTTTATTGTCTATGTTTAATTTCAATGTTTGCGTAGTCATTTTAGGTTCGTATTAAATTATAAGTAATATTCATTTAAAAAAAAAATTGTTAGGTTACTATGGGCCTGACTCTATTCAAGGTCTGAACATTATAGGGCCTCTTGCCATGGGCTTTCTCTGTGTCGAATTTAATTATACCACATTTTGAAAAAGGTTATACTTGATTAGTTGATTATATGTATATCGTTCTAATTTCATATAGATAATTTTCATACATGAAAAAACTTTAATTTACAATCAAATTCTGTAATTGGTGAAGATAAGACAAAATTGAATGGTTCATGGTTCACTCGGCCCAAGTGATTTATGGTTCACCTGACCAGAATAAGTCATAATTTAGGGTTCATTATTTAGTGTTTAGGGTGTAGATGATTGATTTATGACAATTTTATAGATTTTCATACATGAAAATTTTCACACTAGACCTACTCTTTGATATATTTCAACAGTAGCATTTCAAAACTACAGTATAACCTCTATAAATTAATACTCGATAAATTAATAATTTCTCTAAGATAATATTTTTCTCCGGTCCCGACTTGGGCCCCAAGCGTAAATTAATAATTTCGATACATTAATAAGATAATAAATTTTTTAAGACCCCTATATAATACAAGGGTCTCATCAACATTATAAATTAATAATCTCATAAAATTACAAAGATAATTAAAACAACTTAATAAAATATGACTCTAGTGTTGATTGTTTTCTATTGAAATTCAAATTAAAATGAATCCCATCTCACTTTTCTCACGGCACTTAAAAGCTCTAGTGTGACGTTCGTTGACTGCAGAAAGAAATTATGAAGGATTTTCGCCGCTGCTATTGCTTCTTTTTGTGTAACCGGCTCTAATGGTACCGTATCATCTTGAGCTTCATTCTCAATTGAATTTTAAACATTAAATAAGATGATTCAAGTTCCTAACATTTAATATTCATTAACATCTCTATATAATTGAATTTAAATTCATGAATTCTGATGTAATTAATTTTTTTTTATCGGGCAAAGTTAGATGTTAGTTGTTAGTTCTGATGTAATTAATTTAAATTAAATGAATATAGAATACCTCTTTAAATTAATAAATTATTAATTTATCGATTAATTAATATCTCTCTAAAATTAATATTTTTTCCGATCCTAACTGTATTAATTTATAGAGATTATATTGTATATAATAAAAAATTCACACTTCCATTAATCAGAATACAAGATCCAAAAACGTCAATTTGAGCTATTCAAGGTTCATATTATGTACTGCTAAAGTTTATTAACGTTATCATTGGCTAAGTCAAAACAATAAATATATGAAGAGTACTAATTAAATAAGCACTGCCGATTTATTAAAAATATATATCTTCATTGAATAGATCCAGTAATTAAATTTGTATATGGTCGGAAAAAGTAGTTACTATTCTCTGGTCATTCATCACGCAAATCTTCAAGAAATTATTATAGGTGCAATGCAACATTATATTGAAAATTTGAAATAGATAACGCAATTGTGCTTAATTAGAATTTGGTCTAGGTGCATATATTTAGAATTTAAGATTATAAAGGATGCAACATCAAATTACAACACGAGATGTTTTTGCCATTTCTCTGCTCTATAATAATACATGCATATTAATTCTCTAATGTCACCCAATTTTTTTTCCATTTCAGTATCTATCTTCAACGACATTGGATCCTCCGAAGCAGCAAATCCATTTTTTCTGCATACACAATGGATAAATAAATGATTAAAACCGATAAGAAGCCATCCAAATTAAAAGTGGCAATTAATAACAAATTGATTCTTAATTATATTGAAAAAGTCTTGTGAATTGTTATTAAAATGAGAGACCTTGCTACTATGGTCATAAGATTGGTTGCGAGATCGTGTTGGACGCATATTGTTTTTATATACCGGGGCCGGAGGTGGAGGCGGAGGAGGATTTCCGATTGTTGCTTTGGCTTTCTTTTCGTCCCTAGCCTTGGTAAATACGACCGTATATCCGTCGCCTGCTGCTGGATCATTCACGTTCCATTCACCAAATTTCGGCAATACTGGTCTACGACCTTGTGGTTGAGGTTGACCTTGACCTTGCTCGTACTGCAACAAAATTTTCGTAATTTAATTATTTTTAAAAAAATAATTATTTCACAAAGGAATAAAATAAATTATTAAGAATCCATCAAGAGAATTTGCAAGGACTATCTATTTATATGTTTATATCAATGTTTGTGTTTCATCTAGAGAAAAGCTCAAATCATAATACCAATGATATTCGCAAACAAACTCCCAATAAATTACATTCGAGGAAGTAATTATATTCAAAAAAAAAAATTCAACATAAATGCATGGAAAATGGTATTGATATAGAAACAAGATTTGATATAAACATCAAAGGAATAAAAACCTTACAGTCCTCATGAAGATTGCTGCAGAAATTGGATAAAAATGAATATTTTAGAGAGAGAGAGAGAGAGGGGCAGAAGAGAAATGGACAACAATGCTACGAAACATTTGGTTTGTGGTATCATTTTAATACTATGTCGTACACGTAATTAACACAATTTGCCAGATAAAAAACTCACATGCGATGTTAAAGGATAATCGTGTTAATAGTAGACGGTTCTCCTTTTTCTATATAATTTTTTTTTTCTTTTTCAGTGTACTATAAAAACTAAATAAAATAATAAATAAATAAATAAAAGAAGTATATATGGAAAGAAACACAGTTAGGTTCAAAATTCATATTTACTATAACTAGGTTATTTCCATGTTACATTGTTGAGTTCTGTACAACATGCTAATATATTACTGGGCAGTGTCGATGTTCAACAGTGTAATATAAAAAAAAAAATTATATAATCTATAACTGAGAGCCCGGTATGACCTAAACATTTAACATGAAAAGATTGAGCATAAGGATATTTATTATTGGAAGGGAAATTGAGCTTAGAAATATGTAGTGAAAAATGAAAAATAAATTTAGGAATTGCTTACGAAAAAATATCATTTTCAATAGTTTATTAAAATTATGGATTATGGAAGAATATGTCGTGGTTAATCTCGAGTGTTTTACGATGAGGTGAGGTTCGAGATTTATACTATTTTTTTTCTCTTGTTGAACTCGTCATTTCGATAACTTTTCGTGACATTATGTATATTATAATAAATTTTCGGCCATTTTCTAATCAAAATAAAAAAAATCGTAAAAATGACCCAAACCGAAAAAGTAAAATTTACAAAATATTTATGAAAACCGACGAACCCCGTGTGGGACAAATTCTCCATTGAAATATTATGGGGGTTTGTCCTGGGGATTGAATCATGTTGACTCTCTCCCACAAGTGTATACATCACAAGACATCCTTCGATTTACAACCCGCCTAATCATTTGGCCAACCAGGCGGGTGGGGAGTTTTAAATCTCTTCTCAAAAAAAAAAAATGTTGCACGAGTTATCCACGCTATCCCATTTCCATTTTTTCACCGCTCAATTTCGGCCACGTCATCAGAATACACGGCAAGCCCTTTGATTTAGCGATTCCCCAAACTACCCTTTACCAATTTCTCTCGCCGCCTTACTTCTCCATAACTAATCCGAACCTGTTTCCGTCATTTTACAATCTCCACTAAAACCACAGTGACAAGGCGTACATACGCCCAAATTCGCCATACTGAAATCTGTGTTTTAAAAATCGGAAAAACCGTTCAAAACCTGTGAAAACGGTGAACCGGTGAACCGCCGGTTTTCAAGGTTTTCAACAAAAAAAAAAAAAAAAAAAAAAAAAGGGACGTTGCCGCCGCCGACGCCGGGGGTCTCAAAGGCGGAGGAGACATCGTCGGCGTCGTTGTTGTCGTGTCCTGAGAGCCGAGGGAGGAGAAGCGGGGGCGGCTTTTTTAGGTTGGAAGAGACAGAGTTTGGTGGCGTGAGTTTGGGTGGCGTGAGAGCGGGTGGCGTGAGAGGTTATCAATTTGGCGTGAGAGCGGGTGGCGGAGAGGTTGTCGGTGGTAGATGGTTGGCGAAGCATATTGATTGAAGAAAGAAAAAGCGGAGAATGAATCAATGAAGGAGAGAAGATTAGGTTATTTTATTTTTTTTTTTTTTTTTTTTTTTGACCCACTTTTTTTTTTTTGGCCCATTTATCAATTTTGGGGCTTTGCTTTTCATTTTTCAATTATAAAATACAATTAATATGTATTTTTTTAAAAAAAAATTTAAGTGTACTCTAAATTTTAAAATATTATTTTTAGAAGGTTTTTAAAAAATTAATTTTAATGAATTCAAAGTGTAATTATAATATCATCTCTTTACGTCAAAAAAATAAAAATAAAAATTATAATATTATCTCAATACTATATATTTTTAGTATTGATCTCAAAATTTTAAATATCAAGTAATTAATACTACTTTCGTTTCTAAATTTATTTATCCATTTGTTTTTAAAGACGAGTTTTTAATGTGAAAATTATTTATTAATATTTAGAGTGGTAAAATTATTTTTGGTTGGAAATATTGGAATTTTTTTGCTTTATTATTAAAGTAAATTACTTTTTTGTGGGTTAAAAGTAATGAAATGAGATGTAAAAAGAAATTTCTTTTTTGTGGGTAAAAGTAATGAAATGTGATATAATTTTGATTTTTTTTTAAAAATTATGCATATTATATATATATAATATTTATTATGACGTCATCTAAAATTTCAATCCTTCCAATCCCGGGTCGACCGATCCAATTCGGCCCAACCTTTTTGGGGTCGTCCGGCTCAACTTCCGATTCCGATTTTTAAAACATAGACTGAAATCATTGTTCTCACTTTCTCTCTCTAGATAGTACCGAATTCTCTCTCTTCTCGATCTATGGCGACTGGGTTGGTTCGACGAGCGATTTTCCGGATTCACGCCGTGAATCCGGCGGCTAGAGCAATCGTTTGCCGTTATTACGCATCGGAGGCGGCGGCGCAGCAGGTGGAGCCGAAAGCTAAGCCGTCGTCCACCCCCCAAACCTTCCAAATCTACCGATGGAGCCCTGATTCGCCGCAAAAACCCGAGCTCAAGGATTACGAAATTGACCTCAAGGAATGCGGTCCGATGGTTCTCGACGCGCTGATCAAGATAAAAAATGAGATCGATCCGACATTGACGTTCCGGCGCTCCTGCCGTGAGGGAATCTGCGGTTCGTGCGCTATGAACATCGACGGCCGGAATGGTCTGGCTTGTCTGACGAAAATACCCTCGGGTGGCCCGACGATGATTACCCCTCTGCCGCATATGTTTGTGATCAAGGATTTGGTGGTGGACATGACTAATTTTTACAATCAGTATAAGTCGATTGAGCCATGGCTGAAGAGGAAGAACCCACCGGAGACGCCAGGGAAAGAGGTTTTGCAGAGTAAGGAGGATAGGAAGAAGCTTGATGGGATGTACGAGTGCATTCTGTGTGCCTGCTGTAGCACATCGTGCCCGAGCTATTGGTGGAATCCCGAGTCTTATTTGGGTCCCGCTGCGCTTCTGCACGCGAACAGGTAATTTGTTATTTGCCTAAGTTTCTTTTACGAATTATGTGTGATGTTCTAAGATTTTTTGAGATCCACTGAAATGTTGCGGAAGTACTTGATTTTTGGATAGGTCCATATTGCTCGACTTCAATATTACTCTCCCAATCATTTGCTTGATGCATATGTAATACATCTAATGTTTAATGTTAAAAGTTAGCCCGTTAACTGGGGGATAGTTTAATTTAAAAGTTAGCCCGTTAACTGGGGTGAAAATTTATATGAAGCTTATCTTAGGAGGGATCGAGAATTTGAGAACCAGGGGGGGAAGCAGTTCTGAGAAATTGGTGAAATATGTGCTGAGCAGACCAAGAGTGGGATAGTTTTTAGAAAAGATGTATTGGAAGTAAGTAAATATATATATTAATACCTTCTGCCAACTGGAGAAATTAGTAAGAAAGACTTGGAGCAGTCTTGTAACAGGATGCTCTGAGCACCATCTCTACAGCTCAATTAATATTAGCTCAAGAATTCAGCTCTTATTCCCAATTCACTTCCCAGATCATACTAGGTAGCTAATAGTTTACTTGACTAGGTGAAGTAATTATTGTTGATTTGGGCTTCAGTCTAGCTCGAATCCCACCTCATTACATGTCTTGAGCCCAGCCTATCTGAACTCCAGTATCCAGCCTTCTGCCTGTCAATGATTTGGCACTAGGGTTCTTTGCTGCGGTTTCTATTGTTAATTTCCTGGAAAATTGTTTCTCTGCTTTCCCTTTGCTTCTGAGTGTGTGTTGCAGAAATTGTAGTGTGGATTTCTTTTCTTGTGGGCTAGGATTATATTAGCATATCTGGTCCTGCTCCATTTATTGTGATTATGTATAGCAGAAAAGATGTCTTAAAATGCTAGGTGAATTCTTGTGGATTGTTAGCAATTGGCTGGGTGGGATTCTTACATTATGAGCCTGTGCTTGTTAAAATTGGTTTAGTGCCATAAAATGTATTTTTTGATTATGTATAATCCTTACAATCATGTCATTTTCCAATTCAGTGGCATCAATTTGCTGTAGTAGAATCATTAACTAGATGTTTGCTGCTTACAACTTGAAGTATCCTTGTATGATCTACGGACTCAGCATATACATAACCTGTTTGGAGACTACTCAATCTTGAAATTTCTATTTCTGTTTTTGAGCTGGAAAACTGTGCTCATTTTAAAGTATATGTAAGATTCCAGTTTCAGTTTAACGCAATCATGGGAACTTGCTTAATTTTGGTAGGAACCTGGATTAAGATCAAGATTCAAGAAGAGTCCAGGGATGAATGTTTCATAACTTTAATCATAGCCTGCAGTCCTAGAACAAAGATACAAATAGCCTACTATGTGTTATGTCTATAAAACATGTTTCTTATTTGATTTAGCCTTGTGAAAATATTTTGAAAGGGATGGACAGGCCATTCTTGATTCTTGAAAGTTTTTCCATGGCAAATTCTGCTTATAATTGGAATATGAATTTCTTTGCATGGTTAAAATCAACTTAGCATAGATGTGATTCGTATGAGTGATGTATACTTGAGGTGTTTGTATGGCGAATCACCTGGTTATGCCTATTAAAATTACACTTAATTTTACACTTGCTGCTGTCTGCCGAATTTAAGATAAAAAATAATTTGCCTTGCCTTGGTCTTTCTTCGATATTTTAGAAAGTCTATGGAGCCTTATAAAACACATGTTTAAAAATGCTTGTGTCACTAATTCACTAGGATACCATTCTAAATATGATTTATGGTAAATATTGAATGCTTGTATTGCATTCCTTTTATCACAAAACATGCCTTTAGGCTCCCTCGAAGACTTCACAGAGGACTTCCTTTTTCCATTTTTGAACACAAAGAACTGCAATAAATATTCATGCTGAATCTGGTTTCTGTTGCTCAATGCAGATGGATAATGGACAGTCGTGATGAGTACACAAAGGAGCGCCTCGATGCTGTAAACGACGAGTTCAAGCTTTATCGCTGCCATACCATTCTGAATTGTGCCAAAGCTTGCCCCAAGGGACTAAATCCTGGATTACAGATCCAGAATATCAAGAAACTTGAGCTCTCATCTTAAATTTATAGATTATCATTCAAGTGTGTCTGCAGTCTGCAGTAGTTGTTTGAGGGATTTGATAGTGTGATTTTGAATTATCATTTGTCGTTCTTGCAAATTTTATCACAATTGTCCCGTAGGAAGTATCCTATTTTGAGAATAATGTATCTCCTAGTACTCTCTTTTAATCTGTGATCAACAGGGATGTAAAGGAAAATGGTTTGGGCCGGGCCCATGTTTACAGGCACACAATAACATGCTCATAATTTTCAGGCGCATATTGTATAGAATAGTACTCCCTCCGACCTGATATAAGTTTCCTGTTTTTTTTGTTATTGTTTTGTTTAAAAAAATAATAATAAAATAATAAAAATGAAGGGTATTTGTAGGTATTGGGAGAGAGGAAAAAAATATGTGGAGTAATGAGTGGTCCGAGTGGAGTAGTGAGTGACATTTTTTGTAGTATTGTGTAAAAAGTAATGATACAAATTATAAGTAGTGGAATTACTTTTTCCATTTAAAGAAATAAGAAATTTATTGTGGAACGAATGAAAAAAGAAGAAAAAAGAAATGGAGAAACTTATAGTAGGACAAAGTGAGTACAATATTTCATATATGCAAAGAAAACTGAATTTTTCCAACTTATAAAGTTGATAGTATTACGGGGGTGGTTGTAAAAACTTATAATTTTAAAGGAGAAGTGATTAATAGTAGAAGTTGATGGTGTTTGAAAAAAATTCAAAGAAAAATTATTAATGTTTGCAATAAAAGTTAAAAGTTTTTAAAAAAGACTAATAAGCTACTAAGGACGTGTTTTGAAATACTTAAAATAACTTTCAGAAACACTTATTTGCAAAGCTCCCTCTCACAACTTTTAAAAATAAGTGTTTCTAAAAGCTGTTTTAAGTGTTTCAAAACACACCCTAAAAACATCATTTTGAAGCTTCTAGCTTATAACTTATAAGAATGATATAAATAAGGATTAAATTTTAAATAAAAAAAATGATGCAGTTTCTGAGAAAAGCAGAGCACTTGGGTCAACTTCACGGAATTAACTGTTTTGATTGAAGAATAACTAGGGTGATTGGTATACATCATTGGAAAGCCACACGAGTCTACTTTCTATGGAATTTTGAAGGAAGCAATTTGGAATTTTGAGTGAAGAGTTATGGTAAAATTACTAAAGTGTGACAGACTACTCGGGAATCTGTCAAGAGTTCGACTTTCAAACTTTTCATGTGTTTATATCTATTTTACTGGTCAAGTTCACCATTAATTCATTATCATCAGTTATAGGTTGTCAATTTAATATTATGGAGTCGAAATTAGTCATTTTCAATGCTAAGTTAATGAAGAGTTGGTCTAGAAGCATGTACCTATGTTTGGAGGGATGTTCCAACACTTGTATTTAAACTCATTCAAGGGAAATGATATGCATGACTTTATGAACGAAAATTATACACTTTCACAAGTTTTGTGAGTTTGGAGTTGAGTGATTCCTCCTAGACAAGCGATTGGCTTGGTTGCGTCGAGTGATTCCACAATTAGTAGCGTCGAGTGAGTCCGCTACCGCCAGTTGAGTGATTCCCGATCACTTTCACTTCCTTCCCTTTATTTGCAGACCTTGGCCTGCATAAAAAAAAAACCCGATTTAACAAGTTTTATCGATTTTCTGGTTTTTTATCAGTTTTTTCCGATTCAACCGTAAACATGAATTTTTAAGGGTAATTAGACCGTTTCCCAATTCAATCGGTTTTCGAAAACACTATCTTAAGATTTTTTTGAAAAAAGCCCAAATTAATTCATAACAAATAAAAAATGAGACCAAAATTAAAATAAAATAAGGGTCCGGTTATTAACACCCCCATTATTAGGAGATACACCCCCTCCATAATTTTGAAATATAGGTGTTGAAATTGTATTTTAATTTCGAAAGTGGTTTTTCGAAATCACTAACATATTTCGAAAAGAAGATACTGAATTTCTGATGTTTTGCAAAGTAAAATTCTGCTTGAAAACTTTCAAAACAAATGTTCAGAAATTAAGATACAATTTCAACACCAGTGTTTCGAAATTATGTATAAAATTCAAATTAAAATTTTCGAAAATATTTTATGGGGGGTTGTATCTCCTAATAATGAGGGTGCTAATAACCGGGCCCATAAAATAAAAAGTAGCCCAATTATAAACAAAGCCGTAGTAGCCCAAATACAAAAAAGAAACACAAACCAATCTAACCAACATAGATCGGCCCAACAGACACGAAAAATATTCTGTTTACGCGATTACTTAACTTCACTCTAAGCTTTGAGCTCCTTCCCTATTTTTTGAAGTGGGTCTACACTGACCTCACAAGTCTTGACTCACCTAAACACAATTCACCGTTCCATTTAAAAAGCCGGGTCGATTATAAGCAGTATAGACTCTTTGTAACGAAAGCAATACAAAGTTACTAAGTGCCACATTGGTTATGAATTCGTTTATTTAGGCAAGAGATTCAGTGTTTGATTCTCACCGCTTTTTTTTTTTTTTTTAATAAGTGGATCAAAATTGGGCCCAACAATTCATAATTCTTTTTTTTTACAGGAACAATTCATAATCCTCACGTTGAATTTGGGCAAAAAGTTCTTTTTTTTTTTTTGATAGAAAATTGGGTGAATTCTTCGTTGAATCTAAAAAATTGGGGCAACAACTTGAATTCTCACGGTGAAATCATTCGAAAGCGGTGAAAGAGAAACTCTATTTGGCGTAAACCTAAACCCTAAACCCTAAAATACAAAGTTACATTTAAGTGCCACATTGGTTATGAACGAAAAGCAATACAAAGTTACTAAGTGCCACATTTATTTAGGCAAGAGATTCAGTGTTTGATTCTCACCGCCTTTTTTTTTTTTTTTTTAATAAGTGGATCAAAATTGGGCCCAACAATTCATAATTCTTTTTTTTTACAGGAACAATTCATAATCCTCACGTTGAATGAATTGGGCAAAATTGGGCGAGTTCTTTTTTTTTTTGATAGAAAAATTGGGTGAATTCTTACGTTGAACGAAAAATTGGGGCAACAACTTGAATTCTCACGGTGAAATCGCCTGAAATCGCGGTGAAATTTGCGTGAAATCGCCTATTTGCGTATCAAATCAACTTGAAGTGAAACTCATAGTTGTTTAGTCTGAATCGCATGAGGAATAATGGATGATCGATTTGAAGAAACAACAGGTACTGATATTAGTTGCACTTTTCTGTTTGGTCTAGTATGATCTAGTTGTATGCAACTATGTTATATTGGTTCATTGTTAGATAGTTGTACTGTTCTTTTTATTGTAGTTGCATGTTTCTTTTTTTTCTTAATGGACTGTTCGATATCAACTTGTTGGAAGTTTATGTTTTATGTGGTAGCATTTTACGGTGTTATTAGTTGCATGTTACTGTGTTATTAACCCTGTAGAACAGAATCACCTAACACACAATTTTAACCCCTGTTACACAGTTGCACGTTTCTATGTTATATAGTTGCATGTTTATTTTTTTTTTTCTAAATGCATTGTTCCATATCAGCTATCTGCAAGTTTCTGTGTTATGTGGTAGCATTTTACAGTGTTATTAGTTGCATGTTACTGTGTTATTTGGTCTAGTATGACCTAGTTGTATGCTTCTATGTTATATTGGTTAAATGTTAGCTTAGTTGCATGTTTACATGTTTTATAGTTGCATGATTCTGTTTTATATAGTTGCATGTTTCTATGATCCATGTGTTCCTTTTCTGATATTCTGAAATAAAGAAATAATTTGTAGTTTTTATTGAGTTATCACTTCCCCAGGATCCATGTATAACATTATTACTAAAAGTTCAAACATAGAGAATGTTAGTTTTAGGTTACCTTTTCATGCCATATAGAGAACCACATATAATATCAGTTTTAGTGTTGTTTTCTGGAGAAAAAAATACATATCCATAATTATACTTATGCAAGACGATTAGATGCCATCTTCTGGGTAAATTGTACTTTCTGCTTCAAAAGACAGAAATAAATCATCTATCCAAATTCCAAGGATAACATAAATCAACTATGTGCTCATACAAAGAACTAAGATACACTAAACATAAACACAGTACCAGAAGTTAAGAAGTAGCAAATCTCTGGTGCTCAGAAAGTATTGAATTTATTAACCCTGTAGAACAGAATCACCTAACATACAAATTTAACCCCTGTTACACAGTTGTACGTTTCTATGTTTTACAGTTGCACGTTTCTATATTTTACAATTGCATGTTTCTTTTTTTTCTAAATGCACTGTTCCATATCAGCTATCTGCAAGCATCTGAGTTATGTGGTAGCATTTTACAGTGTTATTAGTTGCATGTTACTGTGTTATTTGGTCTAGTATGACCTAGTTGTATGCTTCTATGTTATATTGGTTCAATGTTAGCTAAGTTGCAAGTATAATCTTATTGAGTTATTGCATTTAGATAGTTGCATGATTATATATTTTATAGTTGCACGGTTCTGTTTTATATAGTTGCATGTTTCTATGTTTTACAGTTGCACGTTTCTATGTTTTACAGTTGCATGTTTCTTTTGAAGAGAGTTGTAAAATAAACTCAGCAGCAATTGATGCATTGATCTCTCCAGAAAACGTGGTCACATTGACTGATTCAAACTCATCAAGAACAGTTTTGGACCCTGCACGTTCTACTGCAAAAGGAAGAGGCAAAAGAATAAAAGGTCACTTTGAGGAAAACAAGAAGAAGAACAACAACAACAAGAAGAAAGTATCTGCATCAACTTCAGCTCAATCTGAAGAATTTGGTTCCAAAACTCCAAAACCACGATTATTTTAGATTGTATATCATCAAATGCATTTTGGTTCTGAAAGTATGGTTTATCTAATGTAATTTGTGAGTATTTTGGTTCTAAGATTTGGTTTCATCAGATGTAGTTTTGGTATCTTTGTAATAAAGGGTGTTGCATGTTTACATGATCGTAAGTTGAACTTTTCAGTTAATGGGAGCTATATGGTTAAAATTTGTTACATCAGATATGTTTCAGGAGTTATTTTTTTCATATTAAGTAGTTGCACATTTATTTTATAGGGATTCATATTTTGGTGAAAGAAATTTGCACTTTTCACTTACAGTGAGTTGCATGTTTTAGCTAAAGACAGTTGCATGTTTCTGTGGAAACCATTCTGGACCCAAGTTAGCAATGAACAAGGTTGAACATGCACCATATGTTGAATCATCATTTCATAGTAATAAAGAATGCAATTGCTTGTTCATGATAAAACACTAAAAATATCAAGTTGCAATTCTTTTAAGAGTGATGCTTGTGTGCAATTGGATTCAATTTTAATTTGGATGAACCATCTACACCCTAAACATTAAATCATGAACCCTATATCAATACCTATTTGGGCCGGGTGAACCATGAACCACTCGGGCAGAGTGAACCATGAACCATTCAGGCTGGGTTCGGGCACAAGATGCAATTGGATTCAATTTTAATTTGGATGAACCATCTATACCCTAAACATTAAATCATGAACCCTTAATCATGACCTATTGGGTGAACCATGAACCACTCCGGTCGAGTGAACCATGAATGTTTATATGTTTTATAGTTGCATGTTTATATGTTTTTTAGTTGCACGTTTTTGTGCTATATAGTTGCATGTTTCTTTATTTTCTAATTGCACTGTTCCGTATCACCTAATTGCAAGTTTATGTGTTATGTGATAGCATGTTACTGTGTTATTTGGTCTAGTATTAGCTAGTTATATGTTTCTATGTTATAATGTATATATTTCCTAGTGACAGTATAATTAAGCTAATACACCACATTTTCATTATACCCACAATTTATGTATTATTTAAGGAGATCACAGTTCATTCATCTATAAAGTTGCCAATTAATATTGAATTCAGCTGCTCTATCACCAAACAAGTTCAGAAATATCTTTGATTGGTAAGAATAAAGGTACACAATCTTTGCAAATGTTCAAAGTTAAAGACAAAATGAACAAGCTACGTTTCAGTCAAATCTCCTTAACAACAAATCTTTTGTTTCCCCTTTTTCTGCCTCTTCTGCTTCTCTGCAACATACTTCAGTGCTTTCTCTTCAGCAATACACTTCATATAAGATGGTTTTCTTTGATAAAAAGTATACGCTTTCTCAACAACATCTGGCCTTGATTGATTGACATTAGCTAGCACAATGCTTGCACATATTTCAGCTCTCAAGACACGTCTTAATGGTGCCTTCAATCAAAACAAAGTAGTGATTAAATGAAGAAGTTGTAACATTGTTAAATAATGTAGCTATAACTATTTAATACATAAACATGCAACTATTAAAACAGTAAAACATGCAACCCGATCTCGGTGTATTAGTTGTTATGAATTGCGATGAAATTTCTAAAAATTAAAACATGCAACTGATCTCAGTGTATTTGTTCTCAAAAAGGCAAGCAGTGAAAGCATAAAACCATAATTTCTGATCAATGAAATAAGTGACTGAAACTTACAAACTAGTGATTGAACTAATGAAACCATGAGTGCATGTGAGAACTAGCTAGTACTAAATAGTGCAACTAGCTTCTCAATCCAAATGATAAAAATATCAGAATAAAATGAAAATAAAGAAAGAAGAGGAAAAAGAGAAAACCTTGGTCAAATATGGTGAATCATAAACCACACCATTGAAATGCTTCAAATGGTGCATCAAATACACTCCGCAATCAAAGTCTTTCTTCAATGTTTGCCATGTAAATGGCACATTCTCGAACTTGTATTTCTTGACTTTTGTTGCTTTTGGGTGTTTTTTTTACTTAAGAAAAATAGCCATTTCATTACGCTACAAAAACAAAAATCAAAGATATAAATAAAATATGTGCAAAAATATAAAATAAATTCAAATTATTCAATCAACAAAAAATTATAATAATAAAAACTTACCAAGAATTTAGCACATGAAAAGTAATATTTTTCATTATGCTTATCCTCATAGTTTCTGTTATCTAGATATTGCACCTTCTCATCAATAAAGTTAATTGCAACAACAGCATAGTGATCACCAATACAAAATGGGATGAAAATCTGAAATAAAACAATGTTGTTTAGCATATAAACGCTAACACTCTTCAATAATATAAACTGATACTAAAAGAATTGAGATTTTTACCATTTCAAAACAGTTAATATTGTCCTCATTTGAAACCCCGAGCCCACTGTTCCCAATACTTTTGAATCTGATCACTACCATCAGAAGCATTAATTGTCCCATCCATTACGCTTTCAACAGTAAACTGCATTTAAAAAAAACATAAGAACTTATTAATATTAAAAAAGCATAACAAAATAAGGAATTTTTTAAGAAAAACAAATAAAAAACTTACTGACTTTTCCAAATTAGAAATGAAACGGGTACGTCCATCAGTAAATAATTCGTTATTAAGAATTAGACTCCATGCGGTAATGATCTGTTGAGCTATCCATTTATCCGGGAGTAGAGTTGCGAAATCTTCCTTTTTGGCATAGTTGTGAAGGTCGTAGAAAAAGAAATAATCCATGAAACGAAACGACGAATAATAATGTTATACATGCATCCTGGGGAAGTGATAACTCAATAAAAACTGCAAATCATTTCTTTATTGGAGAATATCAGAAAAGGAACACATGGAGCAGAGAAACATGCAACTATATAAAACAGAACCGTGCAACTACAGACCATATAAACATGCAACTATCTAAATACTACCACATAACACAGAAACTTCCAAGCTACTATATTGTCACATAAATAAAAAGGATCCTAGGGAAGTGATAACTTAATAAACATTGCAAATCATTTATGTATTGGAGAATATCAGGAAAGGAACACATAGAGCAGAAAAATATGCAACTATATAAAACATAATCGTGCAACTATAAAACATATAAACATGCAACTATCTAAATAAAAAGCAGTAACATTCGTATAAAAGGCAAAAAAAAATAATATTTGTTTATGTAGTACTATAAGTTGCATGATACTTACACTGCAATAACTCCATTCCAATCACGGAAACAAAAGTCGACAATCTCTATATGAGTTTGTTCCATTTTAAGAAGCCTTTTGTTTTTCTTCACAAAATCAGAAATATATCCAACCGACTCCTTAATTTTCCAAAATTCACTTGAAGAATCATGACCAAGATCTTTTGACTTAGATCCAATAGAGTTAATCGCCTCATTTAACTCCTCATCTCCAATGGCCTCATCATTCCCTGAACTTTCATTTCCATCAAAATGCTCGCCAAACCACATACATTTCTTGCATCATGCTACAAAATCATACATGTTATAGTATTGTTGACTACACTTGGAAAATGTCATGCCATTCCACTTAAAAACAACAAAAAATTGAAAGTGCAATATAATATCGTGAAATACGACAGTCACATGTTAAGATTGCTAATCAAGATGTAGATGATAGTTGTGAACATGAAGTTGAGCATAGGATAATCAGGTATAAGAACAGAGTAGCCACTTAGGCTGTCCATTCGACAAATTTGACTTGCAAACTTGTTGAAAAAAAAAACTCATGAGACATCATAATTGAAATCAGAGAATGCTTATATTGAATTTCGAGTTGGTTAAAAAAACCCCAATTATGAAAATCACATCTCACAGGTTCCCCCAACATCTTCATTTGATATTTTGATTTTCCACACAGAATCTCAAGGAAACTATATGAGTCAATCAAGCAAAATTTATAAAAATCATTACATGGACATGATAACACACAAAAATGCAACTATATAACACAAAAAACACAAGATTCATGACATTGTTCTATTTACAAATACTTATGAATACATGACTACAAAATATACAACATTGAGTATTAAATCTAAAAAATATATAATCATTATACAATACTAAAAACAATAGAAAAACTACAAACACACAAAAAATAACAAGAAGCCGAACGCAGAGAATAAAATTGCAACATAAAATCACTTAAAATTGGGAAAAACAAGAATGCAGATGATGTACCTGATATAACCCGGAGAGATACGAAGAGAATCGTTCTAAAATCAACTAAAATCGTGAAGAACAACTGAGAAACTTTTGAAAATGATTTTCTGTAAAATCGTCCAAAATCAATTTACCAACGAAGGTGTGAGAAAGGATTTCTTTAGTTAGAATGAAAAAAACGGGGAAAAATGGAGAGGATTGAGAGAATGAAGAGAAGAAATCACGTAGGGAGCGGGAGCGGGAGCGGGAGCGGGCGGGAGAAGTGGAAGAATCCAGAGAGAAGGAGGAGAAATGAAAATGGAGAAAAATAAATTAAAAAATCTAAAAAAAACACATTTTATAGCTGACCCGGATTTAATTATGGAGTAGGGTCGGGGCGTGCACCAAGTGTATACGAGACCAGACCTTTTCTAATATTGACCTTAATCTCTCTGTCGCGAAGCCACGTCTTTTGGTTTTTTCTTTTCCCACCTTTTATCTTATCTTTTGAAAAGTCTACCGATCTTTGAGTTCTTTCATTATTACTTGAAATTATATTTGTGAGTGGGTGCAATTTTGTGCCAAACACGCTAGATCTGTTGTTTAGAATATTTTAGAATTCATATGTCGAAATTAATCCTTTTGATGCATCGGCAAAAATGGCGTATCCAGGATTCAAAGACCAATGGCTGTGTTTGGTGCCAGGTACTTGTCTCCCAGATAGCCTGGAGCCTTACTATTAACATTCACACACTCACATATGTGTGTGTGTTTTTCATATGTACATTTACCTTTCCTATGAATATATGAATCAGGGGGAGATCCCATCCCATGGGGCGAGGGTGAAGCTGATTATGCTGCCAACCTGCGCGTTTAAAGGTTTACATTTAACAAATTTGTCAACATCAATTTATCAGAAATCCAAATTATTTACCCAATTTTTTGCTTGTTGAATGAGTATCTAGTATCTTTTGCTCATATTAGACTGCCTTTTATAGCAGTTAGATATATTTAAGTGTCTTATAGAAGTTAGATAATATCTTTTTGTGGTTCTTAGGGAGGTGCCTAAAAGGGTACAGCATCCACAATCTACCATCCAATGGGTGTTTAATCATTGGATGGATGAAAATTGATGTTTAACACCATTGTGGATCTTCATTGGATTGGAGAGAGAGTGTCATCCATCCAATGAAATGGATGAAGAGAGAAAGCGTGTTTTTTGCAAAAAAATAAATGTGATGACATAAGAGAGTATTTTTTCATTTTTTTTATTTATGCTTTTTAATATATGTAAACTTATAAATTTTTTATATTTAAAATTTGGATTAATTTCAAATATGCATGTGAATTGAAACTTTTTAACAATTGAATGTTTTAATTAATTGTAATGTTTTAATTGAATGATGTGTTTCCTAACTTTCAAGTAATCTAAATGTTTAATTTAATATTCTACTTAGATTTTCTCAATTTTGTTTACTTGGAATTATTTTGTAATTAATTACTATCTTATTTTAATATTTTGATTAATAATATCAATATTTAAAAATAATATAATTCTTAATAATTATAATATCCATAAAGTGGGATGAAATCATGGTGGGACCCATAAATAGTAAATGGATGGATGAATGATTGATTAAATGAATCATTGTGAGAGTTTGTTTAAAAAGTTAAGTATTTAAAAGTAGATGATGTGGGGAAGAGAGAGTGGATGCTGTTATAGTAATTTCTAACCAAGGATGCTGCGATTTTCGTTATATAATAAGCTAGATATCAAAGTTGTTTCTAATGGTAATTGGACTACCAACTGTCTTGCTCCATTACCCAAGGTTTGTTCTCGCACATTGTTTCACATGAATGATAATTAGCAGTTGTTTTCACATAGATTGAAGATTGGAAGTTAATTTGATGGGAAAGAGAATTCATAAAATTTGCAGGTTCAAAATAACAGGTTTGGTATTGTTGAGGGGTTCAAGACCAGTGTTCACTTCACTCTATCATAGTATGATTGCCAATTACTCTTTTATTTTCCATTTTTCCTACTTTTATTACGCGTATGACATGACAGTTGATGTTTCTACAATGTTGTTCTATAATGTTTTCAGCAACACAGATTTTTTTTGATGGGCCATCAACTAGGAGAACAATTGGATGGGAGAAAGAGCCTGATTTGTTCATTATTATTCCCAGCAGCACTGGAGCTGCAAAGGTACCATGGAAATGCATGTTATGTTATAATGTAGGATCATCTACTTTTAATATTTCTTGCTGATTTTAGTTTGGTTATTGTCTATCTTCATTTAAGAATTTGTTCCCTTCTAAGCACTCATTCTAAGATAGACTTTACAACATAAGTCAATATGTTGAACTGCAGATCAGTTTATAAACTTAGAAACATTTAACATACCCTAGAAGGAATTACAGTGTCCGACATAAAAAGATGCTGGCGACTGTATATATCGTTGAAATGTGATATATATTTAAAAGATGAGAGATGTTCTATTGTGGAAAGCTTTTGTCTAAAAGTTAAGGAATTATATTTCCATACAATTCGTACGAAAAAACAAACTTCTGTGTAAAGTTAAATATATCTGATAAAGGGTTCAAATACATGTTCACACTTCTTATTTAAAATTTATGTCTGTATCTATATATATGTTTTGAGTTGATGATTATTACTTTTAGGTTTTACAATATATTCAATAGTTGAAAACCTGAATAGAATAATATTATTAGTTGACGTCAAACACATAAATCTGCATCCAAGATGAGCCATTCTTTCAGACTGAAATAGAATTAGAAATTGTCTTTTAATGAGAACAAAATATAAGCTAAAGTGCTACACATAACTGTATAACATTAATATCTATTTTCATCGTTGGGCTTGCCAAATTAAAATGGGCCTTAATAGTTAATACAATATTTTTAAGTAGAATAAGCCCTTCTTGATAGTTAAAACACACTTAAAAATAAGGGGTTTCTTTAACATTTTAATAGGTTTTACACTTGCAAATAATATTGTTTTTTTTACTCAGATTCCTTATATTTCTGTTAAATTAGGTTTAATATTACATTTTCGGCACTTACGTTCTAATGATATTGATCTTAAGTGGTCGGAGTATTTATAAGTAGATTCTTGAATAATATACTTATGATGTATTAACTTTAATAAATTTCAAGTAATTAGTGCACTAAGTCAAACAATACTTAACATAATAACTTAACTTTAAGTGTTAAACTAAATGATTGATATCATATTTTTTTATATTTAGGTATTTCTACTCTTAATTTTTTTTAAAAAAAGTTTTAGAATTCACAGCTCACAAGTGTGATTGATTGTGTTACGCATTAATTGGATATAATTCTTTGTAGTGGACTCTTTTTGTTTGTATTTTGGAGTCTGCTCTTAATAAATAATAAGTAAAATGTTTGGATGATATTGTTCTTCTACTCAGATTCATTAAATTTCTGCTGAATTAGGTTGAATATTTAAAAGCAAATGAAGAGGAGGGAATGGCCCGAATGGGATATTTACCTAATTTTACACTCAGATTCATAGACCCCCGAGTGTTACTTTTTATGTTTTCACTCAGATCCATTTATCCTTGATTTTTACCTAATCTTTTGCCTAATATTTTAACTAATGATTAGACAATTAGGAAAAGGCAATTATTAGATATGATTGATGTTCTACAAGTATTATGACTTGTAAATTCTTTACACAAAATGAGTTATCCTTTCAAAATGACTTGAAGTTACAAAATAGTCTTGTAATGAGGTCAAAGTATAAGTTAAACATAACAGTATGACATTGTTATAAATATTAGTCCATCAGAATCAAATATGTATACATCATTGGATTTGCCAAATTAAAATGGGCCTTAATTTTTAAAAATGGAATAGCTCTGCTTGAAAGTTGAAACACACGTAAAAACTGGGTCATAAGTAGTAAATTTGTCACATGTTTTTAGATTTTACACTTATGAATGATATTTTTATTTTACGCAGATTCATTATATTTCTGTTAAATTAGGATAATGTTTAGATATCAAAATCAGAATGTTTGTGCTAAATGTTTTTATATATTTTATGCACTTAGGTTATAATCATTGTGGTCTTATGTTTTTTAACTATTTGGTTGGAGTATTGGTAAATAGATTCTTAAACAATATAATTATTATATATTAACTTACAAATATATTTCAAGTAATTAGTGCTCTAAATCAAACGATACTTTTATTAAAATCTTCACTTTGAAGTGTTAAAACTAAATAATATATCATATATTTGTTTCTATTTGCTTATTTCCACACTTAAATCATATTTACTGTAAAAGCTTTAGAATCCACAAATGTGAGTGATTGTATTACTGCAATAACCATGTATAATTCATCCGTTGTGGACTCTATTTGTTTGTTCTTCATGCTCATGGCCTGCACCACCACACTGGTGCAGTGCACCAACAAGAGCATATTCATTCTTTCGGGGCAAAGTAACATGATAGGAGAAGGAGGAGTGACCAGTGGCGTATGGGACGGAATTGTCCCCCGCGAATATTAATGCCAATCAAATCCTCAAATCCTTCGTTTGAACAACGCTTTTGAATGGGAAGTACAGGATTGTGGCGTAGGGCCCGGCATGGTCTTTGCCAATTCTGTTGTGAAGCCATTTGCCGTTGGAGCCACACATATATATAGATCAGTGGCAGCGAGGCACTAGCAACTATAACCAGACGGTGACTCGGGCCAGGGCTTCCGTCTCCAATGGCATAGGTGTAATCCGGGCCGTGCTGTGGTACCAAGGGGAAAGCGACACGTATACGCCATTGTTTGCAGATTCATACAAAGGCAAACTGGTCCGGTTTTTCAACGATCTGCCAAATGATCTGCATGCTCCCTCTCTTCCTATCATTCAGGTGCTATTAATTGATTAGAAAAGCATGCATATTGTGTGTATTAATTATTCTTTGATTGCTGCTAGGTGGGTTTGGTAAATGGTGGAATATATATAGATATAGTGAGGGAAGCTCAGTTGAACGCAGGGCTTCCGAATGTGTACTGTGTGGATGCGCGGAAACTACACAAGAACGACACCTTTATTGTGCATCTCCACACACCAAGCCAAGTAAAGCTGGGCAAAGCGTTAGCAACTGTCTTCCCTAACATCTCTGCTTTAGTTTAAGCAATGTCTTAGAAATTGTGCTTCTCTTTAATTCTGTAGATTGCTTGTAGTTTAGAGCTGTAAAAGGGAGGATTGTTCTGCACAAATTGTTCTAACTATTTGAACAGCTTTTGAAATTAATGTTTGAGTTTGCCTACAATGTTTTCTTCACAGGATGTCGTTCTCAATATATAATATTATTATCGTTTTTATTGACAAGATATTTTCAAAAAAATTATGATAACAAATTCATGCGTGGGTTGATCTGACGCTCATAGTTTGAAGAACAAAATGACGCATTACTGATTGATGGAAGAATAAAATAGTGATTTAATAGGAGAAAAAACCAACACAAATTGTGCAGTGAATAAATCTATATGAACTATAAGATTGATATATAATGACAAATTATCTCACCAAATCATTAAATGCAAAATAGAAACCTGCAAGACAAAAAGTCGAGCATAAAAAATAAAACCAAAAATCCTGCAAAATAAAAAAACCGAACATCAGAAGCAAAAGAAAAAATAAAAATCTTGCAAAACAAAAAATCATCAAAAACCATAAAATTTATCTTGCGAGTGAGAAGAAGAAAGAGACACAAGAAAAGACAGGACAAAAAATTGAGAATTGTAAAATAAGAAGTAGACAAAAGAAGAGAATGAAATAATGTTTATAAAATTGAAATTTATGAAACCTAGAATTTAACATATAATGTTGAGATTTTTTTTTTTTTAAAAAAAAAAATCTTTAGATATAGGGTTGAGATTAAATTTAAGAAGAAATATTCTACATTTTTTTCCAAATATTTTTCCCAATCCGTTATAATTTATTAATATTATTTTTTCACATATTTATTCCAAATAACCTATGAACAGAAAAATATTCCCTACAATATACAAACAAAATTGTCATAAACATTCATAATTAATTGAGAACTCAATTTACTTACCTCAATATACCGTGCAATATACAAAACAAAACAAATTAACAAATTCATCTCAAATTATTTACCTCTATATTCCCTACAATATATAAAACAAAATCAGATTAAAAAATTCATCAAATTAGAAGAATTTCTATGAACAACAAAGAAGAAAAAAGGTGTGGATCTACCCATGAAAAGAAAAGCATTCCATGCAACATACAAAACAAACTGATATTGCTTATCATATACACAAGTGTCATAAACATTCGTAATTAATTGAGAACTCAAATTACTTGCCTCAATATACCCTACAATATACAAAACAAAACAGATTAATAAACTGATAGAGATTGGATCACAAGATCCAGTTTCTTTCATTGAAATTATATGATATTAAATAGTACTCCCTCGTCCCAAGATTATTGCAACACCAAAAATGGACCGCAAACCAAGTAAAGTGGGTTTTAGTGTGTTTAAGTGGAATAAAATAAGGGTGTTGTGAGTGTATTAATATTATGTTTTGTTTTCATTTTGGGAGTGTTGCAATAATGTTGGGACGTCCAAATAAGACAAGTGTTGCAGTAATCATGAGACGGAAGGAGTATTAGTTATTTTCGGCATTACAATAAATCACATTAATTATTCTTGATATATACATTTTCCTAGTTTATCAAGATATTATTGTGAGGACAATTTCGTTATATTGTTTTACTTGGTCCCGAAGTATTACTTTGACCCAAAGTAATAGTTTTCATTTTATGCACGTTTAGGATCTAGTATAAATACGTGTTCATAGTTCATTGTAAGGACACACTTTTGATTAATAATATACTCCCTCCATCCCAGGATTATTGCAACACCAAAAATGGCACGCAAACCAAGCAAAGTGAATTTGAGTGGAATAAAATAAAAGTGTTGTGAGTGTATGAATATTATGTTTATTTCAATTTTGGGAGTGTTGCAGTAATGTTGGAACGTCCAAATAAGGCAAATGTTGCAGTAATCACAGGACGAAGGGAGTAAGTATTTTCAGGTTATTCTTGTATATTCCGAGATGTAGTCTCAACACCTGCAACACTGTAAGCATTGCATCATAAACACATTAACAAATTCATCTCAAATTACTTACCTCAATATTCTCTGCAATATATTAAAAAAAATGAGATTACCAAATTTATCAAATTAGAAGAATTGCTATGAACAAAAAAGAAGAAAAAAAAGTGTGGATCTACATATGAACAAAAAATAGTCCATGCAACATACAAAACAAATCGATATTGCTTATCATATACACAATTGGCATAAACATTCGTAATTTGTTGAGAACTCAAATTACTTACCTCAATATACCCTACAATATACAAAACAAAATAAATAAATTCATTTCAAATTACTTACCTCAAATTAGAATATATATATATATATATATATATATATATAAAAAAGATTAAAAAATCAAATGGAAGAACCTATGAACAAAAAAAAGAAAAAAATAATTTCTATGAACATAAAAGTATTTCATGCAACATACAAAACAAACTGATATTGCTTATCATATACCTCAATATACCCTACAATATACAAAATAAAACAGACAAATCCATCTCAAATTACTTACTTCAATATTCTTTGTAATATATAAAAAAAATCAGATTAACAAATTCATCAAATTAGAAGAATTGCTATGAACAAAAAAGAAGAAAAAAAGTGTGGATCTACCTATGAACAGAAAAATATTCCATGCAACATACAAAACAAACTGATATTGCTTATTATATGCACAATTGTCATAAATATTCGTAATTAATTGAGAACCCAAATTACTTACATCAATTACCCTATAATATACAAAACAAAACGAATTAACAAATTCATCTCAAATTACTTACCTCAATATTTCCTACAATATATAAAAAAAATCAGATTAATAAATTCATCAAATTAGAAAAATTGATATGAACAAAAAAGAAAAAATCTAAAAAAAATAAAAAAGAAGAAGAAGAAAAACGGTGCAGATCTTTATAAATAATTTTTAGGTGGATTTTTAGAAGTTGATCTTCTTATGATGGGCGGATATGAATTTTTAGGAGTAGATCTTCTTTATAAATAAATATGGGCGTGGATATAAATTTTTATGAGTAAATCTTTATCTTTATAAATAAATTAATATGATTAAAGATTTAATTATTAAATAGATTAAAAATTTAACGTGATTAAAATATAAATAGATTTTGAAATAAAATATTCCAGTCTTGTAGAAAAATATATATCAATCAAATATTTGAATTATTTCAAAGATTTTTTCTTAATCTCCAAAGATTCATCTCCGAATTTGGCAATGATTTTTGGCGAGAAAATCCAACAGTTTCCAAAATTGGGACGGTTTATGCTTTTATATATATATAGAAGCTATATTTAGGACTTGGATTTTTGGAAGTGTTAATTTAACTAAATTAATTGGTACACTACACATATATCTTAACCTAACTGTATCTCGTGTGTTAAAATAAAATACATTTTATAAAAATAGTATTTTTAAGTAAAAAGTGATATTGTTCAAAATAATAACAATTCTTTGAATAAATTATAAGTACCACTTTTCAATTAATTATTATTATGTTTTTTTTTCTTAACGCAAATTTCACTTCTATTGTCATAATATAAAATGCATTTGGTGAGATTTTCCCACTAAAGTTTGTGAGTAATTGTAATAAAGAATAAATTTTTCCTTTATTTTCTATATTTTATAAGACAATAATTTAAAACTTTCTCTTGATTTTGGGTCTAAATTAGCATTTAAGTCTTTACAACAATAACCATCAACATTAATTAGAAAATTTATTTAAGACACATATATAATAAAACACATACTCCTATAATTAAATTTTCTTTTTTAAAAGGTGATACTCCATACATTAAAGAATATTATTTGTATACTAAATAATATATTCTTTTGAGTAAAATAATCTAGGCCAACCTAATTCATGACAAGGGCTGAGAGAGCTCACCTTGAAACTAATGTTGATTTTGCTTTAATCTCCAATATACACTGCTTAAATGCATTCTTTTAAATGAATAAAACCCGCACTGCCCATTCTTTTATATTGGCTACATCTTGCATGTATGCATTCAAGTGCACCGTGTATTTATAGTAAATTTTAGAATTCGTGTGATTTGTTGTATTGAAAAATATAATTTATTTAATGATATAATTATTAATACGGAAAAATAATTGCACGATTCAGTGTAAATAAATTGTATTTTTCAATATAACAAGTCGCACAATTTTAAAATGCACTATGAATGCACGGTGCAACTGATGTACATAAATCCACTTTTTATTTGTTTTCTCAAGAAAGTATTGTGTTAATATAATTTTTATATAGATATATAGCTAGATATAGATATTGGGAGGAAAATGTATCCATGTATATATCTTTATCATTGTTTTTTCATTTTCTTTGCAATATATACATCATACATGATGGGTTTTTGTTTGTTTGTTTGTTTGTTAGACAATATACATGATGGATTGAACCTTACTTTTTCGCATGCCTCTAATTATTTAAAGACGTACATGACTTGGATTGTTTTTCTAAAATTATATTTATCTAGTCTTTCCTTAAAATACGTTGAATAACATAGTTACAAGTATTGAAAAACCCCTAAATAAATAATATAATTCCTTAAAATTTTTGTTTTATTTATTTATGTGCGTTATATACCTTTTCTATTAATTATAAGCAATAATAAGATAAACGACTATTAAAATAAAACATTGAACAAGAGAGATATCAGAAAAACATGCAGTAATATAGTGATTATGTATTGACTTAATTTTTGTTGGTAATGTTAAGAACATAGTTCCAAACATCATGAGCTTAATCTCATATGCATTTGTATTATTGCAAGGATTTTGCTTTAGAAGCTCTGCCACCATTAAATCATTGAAGCACTCTTCCGTAGGAAAAGTACACTTAAAATCTTGACTGCAGTTCTTGAGATCGACAATACGATAATCCCCCTCGCAACATATGTACGTAGCAAACTCATTGTAACAACCTCCTGATAATATATTCTTGCAACTATTATCTACTCCATTAATTAGGCCATGGTAGCAAGAAGGTGGCTGAGGAGAATATGTTAAAGTTATTTTGACTCCATTTTTCGAGTGCTTGAGATTTATTTAAAAATATTGTTACGATGATAGTCACCGTGAAAATAATATTTATTGTGCTTTTGATTTTGGACATCCTGTTTTTTTTTTTTTTTTTTTTTTGATGATTCTATAAAAACCCGATGGGAAATAAGTCGCACGGATCTATTCGGGATAAATATTTAAATACAAATTTAATTATGATAATTATTACTACCATGAATTAATCCTATATTAATTCAAATAATATTCAACAACAAATCATGCATATAATCAATTCACGTAAATCCTACGCATGCAGAATTTCTACGAGTTTACGTGAACGTACCTCTTGGAATGGTAATAGCCTCGTTGATTAAACACACCAAAAGAACCTTCCCAAATATTCCCTTAATCCTTGCTTGACAATTCGGTGGTAAGATGCTTGCGAACAATTAACAAGGAAAATAAACTTTGTCGACCACCTTTGTGGATTTACTAATTTTTCCAGCACATGGAATTGTACTTGGTAATGACAGAATCATCCCCTATTTATAGACAGGGTGGTGGTCGAAATTTTGGGGAAAAAACAATGTGGGAAAATCTTTTCTTGATCTCCAAAAAATCTTGAATATATCTCCTATATTCTTTTTCCCATAATTATAATATTCCACAAAAATCCCACCTTATCAAGTTATGGCCAATATTTTCAAAAATTTAGGGCAAGAATCCAAGATTTGGATATTCTTGAATTTTTGAGATATTCTTGTATTTCAAGAAATACATATCTTCCAAAATATTTTTTCAAGAAAATCAAGAAAATCTTTCTTTCCCTTAATTATCAAAAATTTCGAAATATCAAGTATGAATAACCAAGTGGGAGATTTCTTGAATTTAATGAGATAATCTTGTATTCCAAGAATACATATCTTCATTCCATAACAAAATTCAAAGAAAATCTTTCTCCCCTTTTATCCATAAATTTCGAAAATTATGAGGAAAAATAAGCAACAAATTTATTTTATTTTTAAACACTTTTTTCAGTTATTGGACTTTATGTTGGGCTACTTAGGGGGTCTTTAGGAGAATTAAGATTGGACCTTCCAATGGATCTTGAATTATCAATATTGAGCCACAATATTATTCAAGCCCATAAATATTAATTAATCCCACTACATAATTAATATTGCACTATCCATCTTAACCCATATTACAGTCAATATGGCTCCCGGTTATTATTTCCCGTGTTTAAGATTATCTAGCCCATTAATTAATTCTAGCCCACTGAAATAGCTTTCCATTAATTAATATCTTTTGTCCTTGGTTAAGGAACGATTCAACATTATTATCCATACCGGAAACTAGTTCCACTTGCAAGATTTGGTATGATAAAGCTTATGAACCTCCCAAGGGGGCATATCGAACAAGCGTACTTGCACACGATTCTCCGTATTAAATCTTAGCAATCACATGTGACCAATAATATTGCCCAAGATAAAAAAATATTGAATCTCGTTGATTCTCTACCCATGATAAGTCAAAGCAATAGTTACCAACCACACGTGATCCTATTTAAGGAACGAAGATTAAGAAATAACGAACCACTGAGGTCTAATTCTTTCTTGTTCGGGTTCAAGAATTTGTCCTCCCAGGGGTCCTATTCAATTGCATCAGTCATGCACTAGTGTAATCTCTTGGTCAAGACAAGTCAATCCTAGCCTTACACTTCAACCTTTCACGATGGATTGTTCATTTCCATCTAGGTCGTGAATGGTGTACTTTTAGTTACAAGTGATTGTTAATTTAATCTTCTGTGATCTGGTATCACTAAATTAACTACAATGTAACACGTACTATTTATTGAACAGTTATGCAGTAAATATATGTAACATTCGATGATATTTAAAGCATCAGTGATAAACAATTTATTTCAGTAAATAAGTCCGAAATTCAATTTTGATTATACAAAGTAAAATCATACTTTCTAATATAATCCCAACGCCTTCATGGGGTTGAATGCATAAATTCGTAACCATTAAATTTCAAATGAAACTTATAAATGCATTTATGATGATCTAGTACTTATTACATGGAATAAAATTAAATCAAGACACTATGCTGCAATTAAACCTACATTCTATATTTAGGTCTTAAATTTTTGCGAACATTAGTTTAACAAAATGAAATGGGCACTTTTCGTCAAAATTTTTAGTTAATAGAAACGTTTCGATACAGGATTGGTTTGTGAATCCTAGGAGTCATCTAGATATTTAGTCTCTTATCTCCTGTAAATATTGGCTCTGGAAAGCTCTTTTTCCCATTAGTAATAAATTCATTTTCCTGATAAAAAAAACGAAAAAAGACATGAGCACATATACATTTAACACTATATAAAGTGCGAGAGAAGAAAATTACAAATATGGTCATGTATCTTCACCGTGTCCATCAATGATCCTATAAGTGTTTACCCTATCAATTTTGATCATTTTCGTATTATAAGTTTTAGTCATCTTCGTCATAAATTTTAAAAAATAATTGGAAATTTGTCTTAACTTTTTATTATGGTCATGTTAACGGTACATTACTCTCATTTGAACTGACTCTCATCGAGGAAAAAAAAACCCAAATTAATTTTATATTTTAATTACACTTCTTCCGTGCATCACGACTTAGAAAAATGAATTACATTCATTCTCAGCTAATTTCGAGTAATTTATGTTGAGGTGACCTATGCTATTCTATTCCTCTCACACACTGAACCCGTCCTTTCAATGTCTTTTTCGTGTAATTTTGAATGTTACAACATATTTCCAGTCAAAATTAAAAAATTTCCTACGAAAAGAACCAATAATATTGATAAAATAAAAATTTACAGGATTATTTGTACACACAAATAAATTTACATGACCATTTGTAATTTTTCAATTTATAAGTGTAATTATTAATTTTATATTAAAAGCAAGTTTCATAAAATAATATTTGTTAACTTTTTCTTTTTTGGGTGGATATTTTCGCCTCACGAAATGATGTATGGCGTGCGTTGAAAAAAATCATACTACTACACTTTCCTAATTTAAAATATAAAACTTTAATTAAAAAACAATTAACATTCGTGAATTCGTGATTTTGAGATGCAATGAATTTATACCACTCTTAAGCCGAAACTCTTCCACAATTTATTAAGCCGAAAAAGGCTAGGGCGTATACACGTATTAGGGACCTAATTATAAATAGTGAGAACTCGATTTGGGGCAAAGTAATCCCCCAAATCAAAAACCTTTTTTTTTTTATCGGACAAAGTTAATTGTTAGTAGTTAGTACACCAAGCACCCAAACACTCCACAAATTCACCAAGCCACCTTATAACTCTCATACTCCAATTCGTTCCCATAGGGATTCGTTCTCATAGGGAATCGAACCTGTGCCTCTCACTCAATTGAGGAGCCCAGTGGCTAGGTGGGCTAAGCCACCTGGTTCCAAATTAAATTAAATCCCAAATTAAATTAAATCAAGGAAATTACATCCCATTAATCAAATTCCTAAATTGTCTTGCTCTTATCCTCACGTATTGAAACAAATCAATAGGATTACTGGATTTGGTAAAACTATCAATCCAAAACCCTCACACCCAATTACATAAAATATGACTTATCCAAATTGAGTCTTAAGTTGATTGTTTTCATTAACAATAAATTATTCCCAATGTAACTTTGCATAAATCATTATGGAACAAATTTGACCACATATAAATTCTGCCTAAAAACTAACTTGAAACCTCCACTCTAAATTCTGCCTAATGACCATATAAAATATGACCACTATATCATCTTATCACCATACTTCCTCTTATCATCAAAATCCATTCCCAAACTAATGTAATCAATGCATATAGACACCTTACACATGTATATATAGGTATTCCAGAAAACAAAGTACCACAATTATAAAGAAACAATGGAGAAATAGAATGGATAGATTACCTTGCACTTAGATTAAGGAAGGAAAATAGCAGTAGCAAGAAGTAGAAGGCTGCAAAAATGCCTTTTGCTTGAGAGAAAAATACTTTTTTTATTTATGTGGAAGAGATTGATAGAAAACTGGAATTTGTTGAGTGGAGAGGGAGGAAAAACTGTTTGATGCGTGTGAAGAATAGGAAAAAGAGAATGCAATCAAATGGTTCAATTTGTAACTGCCATTTCCATCAATTATTAGGGAAGGTAACTGAAAATCATGGGGGAAAATGAAATAATACGGCTGTTAGAACTTGGGTAATGATTAGGCTGTTACATTTTTTTTCAATTTTAAAAGTATAGGCCTTTTTTTTTTTTTTTTTTTTTGAACGGGTGCCTACAATGTGTTCTCCCTTTTAACTTCCGTTGTTCTTGCAGCGTGGAAACCAGAAAGTATCTAAAATTGCTATGGCAATTGTTTCTGTGGCCTGGCTGTCTGTTGCCGTTTGTGTGTTTGCAGCTATACCAAGACATTCCTGGTTGTGGCTGGTTTCCTGCTTCAAGTAAGTTGCTCTCTTGCATTTATCTGAGGCGTTTGTGACAGATTGCATTAGTTCTCCGCAGCATCTTTTGTATTTGATCATTATCCTTCACATATAGAAATGGGCTAAATTGAGAAGTTGGGGCAGCCTTCATTTGCCTGCTTTTTAACTAGGATACTTGTTTGATTGCAGCACTGTTCAGATTGTTATGACAATTATCAAATACAATCCTCAGGTGTGTCTGAAATTGTTGTCTTGATCTTTTGAAACCTTTATGTCATCAGATATCTTTCATTTTGATCGTAGATATTTTATAATCTCAGAACGCATAATATCGTTAAATTTAGGCAATCTTGAATTTTCGACGTAAAAGCACAATTGGGTTTAGCATTGGCAACATCTTGCTCGACTTCTTTGGAGGAGTTACTAACTACGGCCAGATGGCTGTGCAGTCCATAGATCAAAGCGAGTAGTTCATCTAGTACCATATAAACTTGCTATTGTTGGAAAGAGATTTGAAGCTTGTTTTTTATATTTTAATGTTCTCGCTTGGTTTTTTATATTTTGAACGAAAGGCTCAAATTGCAGAAGTTTGATTCTGCTTTGTAATGTGCTGCTTCTTTTTCTTCAACCCTGATCACAAGCCTGCGACTTGCACACCACTTGTATTCGTTTAAAGTCTTAGTTTTTGTGATATCTTTCTGCCATGCTCCTAAATTGTAAATTTCGCGGAACTTGTGTGCATATCTTTTGGATGTATAAGCTAGGCGATGAGGATATATTGGGGGTCAAAGAGATAGTTTTGGAAAAATTGAAGGGTTAAATTCTTAACCAAAAAAATGTTCTGCAATTAAAAGGGATAGCTTGGTCCCTCTTATTTTGGTCACTAATTCATGAACGCCAATTATAATATCTCGCTTATTGTCAATTCTAATGCATCCATATCTTTAATTAAATCTAATAAGCATCAAATTTCCTTAAATCGATACAAATTCACACAAATTTTTGGTGGTATGGTTGTATGAATTTCCTTTCGTGACTGATAGACTTAAAGTTCACGAGACAGTTTTATAGTACCTCTCGTACAAATTATTAGTAATATGTGTTAGCTTTATTTTATATTGAGAAAATTTTAAATCCATCTCTAAGCTAGCATTTGGGTACAAAGCTTTCCTCAACATAGGTATATATTCGTACAAAGAAAGAGTCAAAGACAACCAAATTTAATTTGATATCAATTGATATTTCATACTACTAGTTTATTATTGGTATCACAATTAAGTGATTATTTATATTTTATAATTTACACACAATAAAATGTCTCTTTCTTACTACATTTAAAAATAAAATCCATTAAATAAAAAAGGGGAATATCACCAAATTGGGCCATCGGCCTCAGTCCTGGACTGTCAGACCACATCACAAATAGGCACAGGTTATGTATCCCTACTAATAGTAGCCTGTTTAAAATGAACCTGTTCAACCTACAGAGTCCTATAAGGGTAACATTAATGGGTTAGAGTAAATTATATTTGAATGAGCTACCATAGAGATAAATGAACATTAAGAAAATAAACACAAAATTAAAATAAAAGAGCAAAAGTCAAGTATGGGCCACTAATACCCTCTCCCATATCATTTCCCATTTTAGTTACTTCCATTGTTTCCATCTCATGACTCTTGTGTAATGTTTTTTCATTCTAACGTTTTCGATTCATTAATTTTTTTTTTCATTCCATAAAAGTATGAATAGTCAATTAGATCTAACATAACATATTCTTTTTGTGCTGCATTTAAAATGCAAAAGTAAATGAAGGTGAGGTGTGTGACTTGTTCCAAGAAAAAAATAAAAAAAATAAAGCTGATTTATAAACAAGGTGTTCAACACTATATCTAATCTAATCGTTGATCATTAAGGGACGGGCAACACTAATTCATATTCCATACTTTGTAATAGCATGTTGATTTATCAAATCTTATTTTTACTTTTACGTGAGTTAGATTCTTCGATTCGCATCTACATTAAAAAAGATTTTCATAGATTGGCATAAGAATTACTTGATTATATGGACAAATCTAATGTTGGTACATTGAAGTAAAATTCTCAAGTAGATATTTTTCTCCCATTATTGAGATCTCAAAATGGAATCCTAATTAGTAATGGTGCATGTGCATTTAATTTCATGGTCATATATAGGCCTGTCCCAAACCCTATAAATAATGGACGCATAACCTTTGCAGCTTTTTCTTTGTCTATCTATTTAGAATGATCAATTATGAAATTCAATCTATCTACAAAAGAGCATATATATATATAATTAATTAATGGGAATTATTACAGTAACAATTATGAAACCCTATAGTTGAAAGTAATTTTTCACATAACTAATTAATGGGAATTATTACAGTAATAATTGAATGATTGAGTATTGTGTTGAAAATTGAGTAAAAGTGAAATTATTATTATTATTATTAATGGGAATAGGTGCAGATGTAGGGTTTAGGTTAGGTTTTAAATTGGATTTTGAAATCATGATTTTAGTATTGTATTAAATGGGTATGTGGAATTGTAAAGTCCAAAGTCCGTCCGAAATAGTCTCAAAACAAACATGCCCTTAAATATTTTCAGAACATCCTCTGATTATTTTTGTTGCTGATTTATTTAGTTCTTGTTTTTCTTTTTCCTCCATCATTGATTAAACATCAAATTAAATCACAAAATTCACAAGGTTATATAGTCTGTGCCAAATGCCAAGTGAAGTCCAACCCATTAATTGGAGCAAAAGCAAATGAAGAGGAGGGAATGTGACATATAGCTAATTTTTCACTCACAAAGTATCATATAAATTCATAACCCTATTTTTTTTTTACCTAGGAAAGGCAAATTAATAGTTATGATTGATGGCCTTCCTCTATAAATATTTCTTACAAACTCTACATCTCTTTATACAATTACATACCAATACTCCAAAAGTCTGCAACAAAGCTCACTTTCCTCCTTTCATTATCACTACATCATTTTCTTCATGGACCAATCTGCCCTTGTCTTCCTGTTCATGCTCTTAGCCTGCACCAGCACCACAATGGTGGTGCATTGCATCCCTACGGATATATTCCTCCTCGGAGGCCAAAGCAATATGGTTGGCCAAGGAGGAATATTCTTCGGTAAATGGGACGGAGTAGTCCCTCCCGAAAGCCAATCAAACTCAAGCCAAGTGAAGCTAGGCAACGAGCTCGCAAATGTCTACCGCAATATCTCTAGCTGTTTAATTTAGATTTTTTTTTTTTTTTTTTTGGGTTGATTATGTATTAATGTTATCCAGCGTATTTAGATTAATTAATGAAACGTGCATTTTTAGTAAATCTCCTGTGTTCGGAATGAACTCAACTTTTATATATGTCAGATGGAGGTGGAATTAATTAATATGGATATAACAAGTTACAAGTTGCAAAATTATATAGTACTAGCTCGTAAAAATATTGTTACATCAAAATTAACTCCAAATTAATGGCAAGTTGCACCTACATGAGAAATCGTGGCCCAATCTATTCTTAGATATGAATTTTCCTTTATTTAACAATGAATTATAATAAATTTCATATCACGGTCGAATTTTCACCTTATTTATTTAAGGTTAGGCTCCGTACATATATATTACACAATTTCAAGTGATAAATGGCTTGTTAACAAACCATGAATCTGCATTTAAAAGAGAGACAATAAGAAAGATAAACGCATTGACATGTAGTACTATAAAAGATTAAAATAAAACTGTTTACAATTATTATAATATTTATACAGCATGCTTATAATATAGTGATTCTTTGCTTAATTAAATTCAGTCGAAGTTAAGACAACGCTTCCAAACATACTGAGCTCTCTTCTTAATTTTTAAAGTATTTGTATTATTGCAAGGATTCTCCTTTATGAGGTCCGCAACCAGTAAATTGTTGAAGCATTCTTCATTATGAAAATTACATATAAAGTCTACGCAACAACTATAAATCTTGTAGTGAATATCAGAATAATCTTCATCGCAACATATGAATGTAGCAATTGCATTCCAACATTTCTCTTCTAGATTATTTGTGCAGATATTGTGAGGGTAACAAGCACGTGGCGGTATAAATTCTTTGTCTTCTACCCCCGATATTTCGAGAGATTGAGATTTATTTAGGGTTGTTCCAATAATAATCATCATAAAAACTATAATCTTCATTATGCTTTTTGAATCGATGAATATCATGTTTAATCTTTTTGACTTTTTTGGATGATTCTATAAAACTAGAATTCTTCTCTTATATATATGTAACACTTAGATTTTCATAATCTTTAAAGTGAGCTTGATGGACTTGAATGCATAGATTCATAACAACTCAATTAATTAAATTTAAATTGAAACTTATATATGCATTAATGATGGTATAATTGTTACCTGAATAAGCTATTAAATCAAGTCGTACAGTAATGATAAAATAATGACAAAGTTTGTGCGCGACAATGTACAAACTAGCACCAAATAACGTTCGTCCTTCCCATCCAATGAATATTTTCCTTCTTTCAAGACAAAGCAATATTGTCGGAGAAGGAGAGGACTCTACTGTAAATTGGACTGGATCGAAATTATTCCTCTCGAATGCCAATCCAACCCGCAAAATATTCTTCCAATTCCCAATGTGAACAGGCCTAAGAGCCACGGCCTTGGATTAAAAAACAACCTTGTGGATCGGATCGGTTTGATTATATCTTAAAGACTTAAGCTCAGGAGACAATTTTATTATAATACCTTTCATAACAAATTATTAGCAATCTGTGTTAACTTGATTTTAATCGAGAAAATTAACAATTTGTCTCTAAACTAGCATTTGGGTATCTTCCCTCAACTTAGGTATACATTGGTACAAAGACAGCCAAATTTATTTTGATACGATTAACTGATATTTAATACTACTAGTTTATTATTGGTGTCACAATTCTGTGATTATTTATATTTTACGCACAATAAAATGTCTATTTCTTATTTGGAAAATAAAATGTTATTAAATAAAAAAAGGGGGGAATATCACCAAATTGGGCCATCGGCCTCAATCCTGAACCACATTACAAATAGGCCCAGGTTATGTATTTTTTTTCATTTTATATGATGAGTTTAATAATTTCTGTAATGTCATATATTAATTATTTTAAATTATTTTTTCGGTAGTTCTTATATTCTATTGTCCGTTATTGGTTCGTTTAATCTGAAATTCACTATGTTTAGGATTAGGTCCCCTACTACTAATGGAGTGTTAAAATATTGAACAGATAGAAATAAAAGAATATAAAAAGAAACATCAAATTAAAATAGAAGGGCAAAAATCCAAGCATGGGCCACTAATACCCACTAATACACATTTTTTACTTGGACATCTGTTAAAATAAAGCCCTTAGGAGAGAGCGGTTATAACAGTTGTCAAGTAATGTATTGTCCAAACTTGGACAAACCGTTAAAAAACCATTGTCTAAAAAAACTTACACAACGGTTTTTGAACCGTGCAGGCAAGATTGCAGCTTAGACAGCGTTTTTCAACCGCTGTCCAAATTCCTCCCTTGGACAGCTGTCTAATATATTTTTTTTAAAAAAAATCATTTTTTGACACGGACCCACTAAGCATCTCATATATAAGCCATCAAGTCTCCCAATTAATTGAGGCAATTATTCGCTCGCATGAGCCACCAAGTCTCCCAATTAATTGAGGCAATTATTCGCTCCCATGGGGTGACCGAACACGGGACCTTGGGCGCTTGAGCGGGGATCAATTCCGCTCGGGCACTAGCTTTCTTGCGTTTACTTAATGAAATTAATTCTATATGTCCTAGAATTCGTTTTTTTTACAATTTTTTTTTTTAAATTCTTTATTTCAATTATCTTATTTATTAATTCAATCACACTTTTTTATATAATAATAATTTTTTTATATAAATTTAAATTAAATTATATTTTTTACTTGTTTTTTTTAAAAGTATAATATGTACCTTTCTTTTAAACTTGTAATACTTTTCCTTCTAAACAAGTAATATACTTTTTTTTATCTTAATAAGTAATATTTTTCCTTAAACAAGTAATACTTTTTCTTCTAAACAAGTAATATATATATTTCTTTAAACAAGTTATACCTTTCTATTTAAACAAGCTAGTAATACTTTTCTATTTAAACAAGTAATTCTTTTCTTTAAACAAGTAATACTTTTTCATCTAAACAAGTAATACTTTTCTTGTGTTTATTTAATGAAATTAATTCTATATATTCTAAAAATTGTTTTTTCATAATTTTTTTTAAAATTCTTTATTTCAATTATATTATTTATTAATTCAATCATATTTTTATATAATAATTTTTTTTATATAAATTTAAATTAAATTATATTAAAATTATATTTTTTACTTGTATTTTTTTTTAAAAAAGTACTACATTTCTTTTAAAGTTGTAATAATTTTCCTTCTAAACAAGTAATACTTTTCTATCTAAATAAGTAATATTTTCCTTTAAACAAGTAATACTTTTTCATCTAAACAAGTAATACTTTTCTTTAAACAAGTTATACCTTTCTATCTAAACAAGTAATACTTTTCTATTTAAACAAGTAATATTATGAACAAATTTTACATAAGAGTTTGTGTTAATCTCATTATATACGACGAATATTAAAAAGAAATAACACGAGAATTTAAAGAATAAAATATTTGAATTGTACCTAAAAAGAATTTACAAATTAAAACAAAAAACAAAAGCTTTACAAAAAAAAAATTAATTCACTTGGAGGCGTTTTTTGAACATTTGTCAAAATAAATCTTGGACAGCGGTTCAAAACCGCTCTCCAATTACCCTTGCACAGCGGTTATGAACCGCTGTCTAAGCTTTGATCTTGGACAGCGGTTTTTAACCGCTGTCTTTTTTTTTTTTAATAGAACCGCTCTCCAAGGAACCACTTGGAGAGCTGTTCGAAAAAAGGGTTGTCCAAGTGGAGCTCTCCAAGCTCAAATGTGTAGTAGGTACCATTCCCTATATCATTTCTCATTTTAGTTACATTCGTACATGTTTTCATTCCATGCATGACTCTTGAGCAGTGTTTTTCCATTTTAATGTCTTCAATTCATCAATTGTTTTTTTCATTCCATGAAAGAGTGAATAGTCAATTAGGTGGAAGTGTGGAACCTAACTTATTCTTTTTGTGCTGCATGTAAAAATTCAAAAGCAAATGAAGGCGAGGAATGTAACTTGTTCAAAAAAAATAATAAAAAAAAAAATTGAGCTGATTTATAAACAAATTGTTCAGCACTATATTTAATCTAAGAGGTACACTTGCGTGGGACGGTCTCACGGTGAGACGGGTATAATTTGAGCATGACACTTTAACACTTTGGAGGGAGTGGGTGTTGATTTATGTTAATTTGTATTCTATCTTATGTATAAAACTGTCTCATATGAGCTTTTGTCCTAATTTCTAATTGTTGATCTAAACTAATTAAGGGACGGGCTACACTAATTCATATTCTATACTTTTTACATAACATGTTAGTTAATCAAATCATGTTTATTTTTATTGTTACGTGAGTTAGATTGTTCGATTGTCATCTACGTTAAAATAGATTTTCATCGATTGGCATAAGAATTACTCGATTATGTGGTCAAATCTAATGTTGGTACACTGAAGTAAAATTCTCAAGTAGATATTTTTCTCCCATTATTGATGAGAGCTCAAAATGCAAGTCCCAATTAGTAGTGTGCATTTAATTTCATGGTCATGGTATGTGCCAAACCCTATAAATGATGGAAGCATAACCTTTGCAGCTTTTTCTTTGTTTATCTATTTGGAATGAAGAATATGATATCAATCTATATGCAAAGTAACACCCCTATAAACTAGATCCATACATGAAATTTATCATTATTAAGTAAAATAATTATCATTATTATTTAAAAAAATTATCATTATTTAAAAAATATTTAATTTTTCAAATAGTGATAGTCTTTGTGCATAACAAAGATAATATTTATACAAAAAAATAGAGTTCGCGATAAACTCAAGTTCACAAGTTTTTATCATGCATGCATCTAACAAAATTGTCTACATTTTTTAAGTAACTTTTCACATTAATATACTGATAAATATTTAATATTTTTAAATATAGTAACAAATATTGGAGTAAAAAATATATATTGACAATAATTACAAATGTTCATATTTATAGATTAGAGGGTACGTACATTATTCATGCGATATATAAAATACCTAGGAATCCGTTTATTTATTTAGAATATGTTCGCTTCGGGCATATAATGGACGTGGGAAATACTGAACTTCAAAATTTTAGGATTTCAAAGTTCTAAATAAAAAGTTGATTATATGTTTTTTAAAATTTTATAGGATATGATTGTGTAAGATGGAGAAAATGTTGATTGATTTGTATTATTATATTATTTTTGTAATGATTGAATGAATGTGATGCTTTGGAAATTGTGTAAAAATGAAGAGTTTATTATTTGTATTATTATAAAAACTTAGGGTACTGGGTAAATAGCGTATGTGATAAAGTAGTAGTATTAAAGGTGGATTATATAGGATTGTAAAGTTCAAAGTTCGTCCGTGGTAGTCAGAAAACGAATATATTCTTATGTACTTTGGGCAACACTTCTATATTTTGGAACTTGTATGTACATATGAATTAGTTAACGATTTAATTAATAAGGAGATCGAATTTCCGTATTATTAATTTTTTCTTTATCCATTAAACATTTCCAGAACGTCCTTTGATTAATGATATATATATATCACCTAGTGTAGTAGACCTATACAGGTCGAGTCTATAGTGTATTTGAGATCTAGTATAATATAACGTTGTATTATTCAGCTAAAAGTACACGATAAATTCATACAAATCTACTATACTATATGGTTCTGTACAACATTGACATTTGGATCCTGTGCCTATCACTCAAAAATAAAAGCTTTAATGCAGCACATTTTTACAAACATGTAAAAGCAAATAAAGACGACGCAAGAGCATACAAAGGCTGACTGGTGCAGTTTTTCACCGATCTTCGTAGTGATTTGCACTTGCCCTCTCTCCCCATAATTCAGGTACACATATACTATAATTTACATATAGTAGCTAGCTATTGATTTATAATCTTAATTGTATATATATATGTTATAATATATGTACTCAACTTTTATGTCACATATAGTAAGAGGTCGGGATTAAGTTTATCGGATATTACAATTTACAACAACTAGACAATTCCATGTTAAGTTATTGGATTTAAGTGTTATGATCATTGATCTTCATCGCAGCATATAAAAGTAGCAATTTTGTTCCAACATTCCTCTTCCAGAATATTTGTGCAAGTATGATGAGGATAGCAAGCACGTGGGTGTACAAAGCCTTTTACCCCCAATATGTTGAGGGAGAATGAAAACTATAATATGCATTATGCTCTTTGATTTGGATATCATGTTTATATTTTTAAATGACACTGTATATATAACTTTAAATTTTCTCTTATATTAATAACAGGGAGATTTCCATAATAAGTGTTCATGGACTTGAATACATAGACTAATAACAGCTAAACTAATTGAAACTTATACATGCATTAATGATGGTCTAATAATTACTGGAATAAGTTTTTAAATTAATCAAGTCGTAGATAAAGATAAAATAAGTACTCCATGATCGGGCCATCAGGCCCAAAAATAAAGGAATTGTGATTCCTTACATACCCCATGAATTTATGTATTCCACATTTTGAGGAATGAAATTTTTTTCCACAAAAAATATTATCATTCATTTCATAATATTACCTCCTACCCAACAACAACAATAATAATTTAATAATAATATTATTTTATTAAAAAATTTATTTAATAAAAATAATAACCAACTCCAATAATAATAATAACAATCATATTAAATAAAATAATATAAAAATATATAAAAAATATAATTTTTTTTACAATAATACTATACTTCGAAAAAATATAAATTAAAGTGAATTCTTAATAATATTTTAATGAAAATAAAATAAAAATATTATTATTTAATAATATATTATTAACAATAAAAAATATTAAAAATATATATCGATATTGTTAACTCATACTTTCAACACTAATTAAAAATATATTAATATACATATATGTGTACTAAAATTATATTATTATAATAAACACAATAATAATATTATTTTAATATTAAAGTATAATTAATAATAATAATAATTTTAAAACAAATTCTCAAATACTTATATTTCATTCCTAGGTCATATCAATCATAATAATGATCATTCCTATATCATTCCATTCAGGTCTTCATTCCATTCATTAATTTATTCCATTCAGCCGTAATTTCATTCAATCATACCAATCATGCCCTTAGACCTATTAGAGCTATCAGAGTGGGAAAAATAGTCTATATTTGTCAAAAGAAAAAATTAATGTCCTACTTAAATTCTTTAAAAAATAGTCACCCTTAAAGTTACGCGCATAAAAAATATTTCTCTCTTGTAGTGCATACACTGTTTAGAATTTTTGGATCCGCCACTGGTTAGAACGCCATTATCAACGTGGTAATATGTTAAAGACAAAAAAGAAAAAGAAAAGAGGGGGGCGGGGCGGCGGCGTCAGGCGGTGTTGGGCAGCCATTGGAGAAAAGGTGAAATGAGGGGGGCGGTGTAAAAAAGAACGTGGAAATTTGGGTTTTTTTAGAAGGGTGTGATAGGTACGTACTACGTAGTTTAAAATTTGAATGGGTGTATCTATTAATATTGGGGGTGTGTATAACCGGACCCATTTTATAAATCAAATTCCAGCAACTCAAATTCAATCAAACTTATCACGCAAACTCTTCTATAAAATTTGTTCATAGTACAAAATTAATATAATTATACTTATAAATTATTATTACTATTTTTATAAATTAATATTAATAGCATTTAATGCTATGTTCTTAGTCTATAAGTGTATAGAATGATATCAATTTATAAGAGTAGTATTATTAATTTGTAAGTGTAGTGGTATAAATTTCATATTATGAACAAAATTCATTGAAGACTTAGTGTGTGTTTTGAAGCTCTAAAAAATAACTTTTAGAATCTTTTTTTTTCAAAAGCGGGGATAAATAACTTAAAAATAAGTATTTTTAGAAGTTATTTTATGTGTTTCAAAACACACCCTTAATTTATTAATTTGAGCTTGACTTTAAGACGTGAAATATCTTTTAAGTCTAATGTAATCACATGTACGTACCCTAATGATTGTTAAGTGAGTTATTTTTAGAAAGAAATTGTAATATAAAATTCAGAAATTTAGGGGTTTAGTTTAAAATAAATGTATATTGATCATTTTATATTACAAATTAAATTTGAAAATTCAGATATCTGATGTATATTAGTGTAAATATGTAACTGAATTTGCTCTATAATTTTGTGATTCGATCGAGTGATCAAGGATGTAATTTTGCTCTTTAACTTTGTGTTTGATCTATATATTGCCCCATTTGGACGTATATGCAAAGGAAAAGTATCAAAATATTGAATTTTATTGTTACTATTAATAATTTAATATATAGTAACACCACAGTAAAAAAAAAAACTATCAATAGTAACACCAATTATTATATCTCACTTATTTTTAAGTTCTAATGCTTCAATATTTAATTAAGAAAAAATAACTTTTTTTTGTCCTTATTTCGGATTTTTATTTCGTCCCGAGAACTTTTAAATTTTGAAATTCACCATTTAATTTACTTTTTTTAAAAAAATTCTTAATAACTTCTTTTTTTGTCCTTATTTCGGATTTTTATTTCGTCCGGAGAACTTTCAAAATTTTGAAATTTACCATTTAAGTTACATTTTTTTTTAAATCCTAAGATTGGCAATAATAGGTTATGGTATCATTAATGTCACACATCTAAAGGAAAAATGATTTTTTTTTTCCTCCTTTAATTTTTCGAATTTTGATTTTCATAGTCCTGATTTTCAAAATTTGAAATTCGTCCCCCAATTTTTGCTTAATAAATTAAAATAAGCCTTTAATTAAATACCTAGAATTACTTATCTGTATGTATCGTATTTCCACGTAGTTAGACTAATTGATGAACTCAACTTTTATGTCAGAAATCAACTAGATCTCGATATTAAGTTATTGGATTTGTCATTTGATTTGAGTGATGAAATTAACCAAATAATGAATTGAAATAAAATGAAATTAATTACTGGCGCCGTTGATTGTCAGTTGAATTAAAACTTAGAGGAAAATGCCTCTAAGGTACATAACTTAGAGAGCATTGACTCTAAGGTACAAATGTAATTTTTTGTAACTCTAAGATACAAAAAAATTACACTTTGTTTGAAAAAAAATTGCACTTTGTACCTAAAAGTCACAAAAAATTGCACTTTGTACCTTAGAGTCACAATCCTTTCACTTTGTAACTTAGAGCTTTTGCCCCTAAAACTTAATCTAAATAGCAAGTAATTTGCCCCTATATATATAAGTAGTCGTGGCTGACGGTGGCTCAATCTATTTTTATTTTACATTTATTAAATTATATACACATTAATTAAATTATATTGATAAATAGATTTAATAAATAATCCATGTCCATTTCAAGGGCTAATAAATTATTGAAACACCTTTCTGTACGAAAATTAATCTTAAAGTCTACTCAAAATTCAGTAATCTTTAAGTGAACATCAGATTGGTCCTCATCGCAGCATATGAAAGTAGTAATTTTACTAACACATTCTTCTTCCAAAATATTTATGCAGGTATCTAATTCGGGGTGGGGGTGATTGTCGGGGTTGCAAGCACGCGGGTGTATAGTGTTGTTCACACCCGATAGTTCGAGAGATTGCGATCAATTCAGGATTGCTCCGATGATAATCATAGTGAAAACTATAATTTTCATTGGGTTGAATATCATGTTTATATTTAAAGATAAGTCTAAACTCCAATTATACTCTTATATAAGTAACACGTAGATTTCCATACGCTTTTAACTATTCATGGACTTGAATACATCGATTCATAAATCATAACAGCTAAATTAATTAAATCTAAATTGAAACACACACATGATGCAATAATGATGGTTTAATTATTACCTGAATAAGTTATTAAATCAAGTAATAGACGAAGATAAAATAATACTCCGTGTCGGGCCATCAGAGTCTTGTACTGTATATCACCCACTCTTATGACTTGATATCGGGTCTAACATTACAAATAAATCTAATTAGGCACTATTTGGGCTTGGTCCATAGCATACCCAATTTGCTTATGTTTTGTATAAATTTGACAACAACTCATAAGATGATAGTCTCATCCATGAAATATGATACAAAACACAATTCAATATTCATCCCTTCTAAAATATTAAAATGTCATTGTCCAAGTTATGTTCCGCCTCGTAATGAGATCGTCTTATACAAATGTCCCTCAAAGTTTCCATTTTATACTATTATTTGTCATAGTTCTTGGAAAATTAAAACTAACTATGATAGATTCAACACATAAAGTGAATATTCTGGAGGACAAATATTCGCATGCACCAATTAAACCGTGCAAGTCAAACAAGACTGAATTAAAATCAATCTGGATATTAAAAATTTGAAGAGTAAATTTTTGGTAAATGTTGAGGGAAATTAAATAAATAGAAACCCTCTCTACAATTTCGAGCTTTTAGTTCTCTCATGGTAAAGCCCGTGTTGTGGGTTCGATTCCGTGGAAGCACTCCACCCATTTAAATTCATCTCCGAGAAGAGAGAAAATTTTGTGTTGAGGAAATTAAAATAAATAGATTATTCCCGACCCTCTCTACAAGCTCGAGCTTTTAGATGAGACGGAATTCTCTCAGAAAACTTGTTCATAGTATGAAATTTATACAATTCCACTTGTAAATTAATATTATTACACTTATCAACTGATACTATTATATTTACAAACTAAAATGATGGTATCCGTTTTATAAGCTCATCTAGTTTTCATTGTAACTACTCAAACTCCTTTTGTAAAAGATTTCATTCATCTTCAATACAAGTTATCATGTTGATTTCAATTCTCTACAAATTTCTTCTATACCATTGGTGGACTCATGATAACATCATTGAGTAACACTCATGTGAATCAGGTTCACACATGAACTCTATCACTATTATGTGTAAAAACTATCACTGTTATGCACAAAAACTTTCACTGTTTAAAAATATAAAGCATTTTCTAAACAGTGATTATTTTTGTTCATAACAGTTTTTATACATAACAGTGAGAGTTTTTGTATGTAACAGTGATACTTATATAACCGAGTTCATAGCATGAACCAAGTCTATACAAGTTTTTGTCAACATCATTTCATCTCGCTGTCTACGTAGATCGGAACTATAGCCACCACAACAGGGGGGATCACCCGAAACTGCAACTAAAAAACGTAACCACACCGCAACCGCAACCCCACAAGAGAGGGACCACCACCCCACAAGAGGGGACCACCACAAAAGAGAATAAATATTCCCTCTCCGTGTCTCGAACCCAAGACCTCAATGCCTCAAGTAATGAAACTCTAATCACTTAAGCTATCAACATTTGATTTATTTTACATTTATTAAATTATATTGATAAATAGATTTAATAAATAATTCATTTCCATTTCAAGGGCTAAAAGATTTGTTAACAAACCATGAATCTTCATTTAAAAGAAAGCCAAAAGCAATTATGTAACCAAATGTACAGTTTTTTCTCAGTAACTAGTGTATGTTCCGTTTTTATCCTTAGTAAGGATATATGCAATTATGTAATCGAAATATTATAAATTAGAAAGTTACTAACTATAAACTGAAACATTGTAATGTATTTTATAGTCACACACCGGCTCTGTTACCACTAATACGATAATTGACTATGAAAATTAGAGTGTCTCATGTGATTTTAGTTGCACAATGCATTAATAGTGCATTTTAAAATTGCGCAATTTGTTATACTGAAAGATGCAACTTAGTTACGCTGAACAGTACAACTATATTTCCATATTAATACTGAAAGATGCAACTTAGGTACATTGAATCGAGCAATTATTTTTCCATATCAATAATTACACGGTTCGGTATAACAAATTGTATCTTTCAATATAACAAATTGCATAATTATAAAATGCATAAAAGACTTAGCCTAAAAATTAAATCTTTTTGTTCAAGAGATATTGAAATCATGCACTATATATAAATTATTATACACTGCATAACATTACAATTAGATTGTTCACAATTATTAAAATAATCATATGACATATAATTTAGTGATTTTTACTTCAGCCGAAGCGAAGACAACGCTCCCAAACATAATGAGCCCTCTCTTTAATTTTTAATGTATTTGTATTATTGCAAGGATTTTTCTTTAGGAGGTCTGCAACCAATAAATTATTGAAGCATCTTTCTGTAAGAAAATTACACTTAAAATCTACGCAACAATCAACAACTTTTAAGTGAACATCAGATTGATCCTCATCGCAGCATAAGAAAGTAGCAATTTTATTAAAACATTCTTCTTCCAAAATATTTGTGCAGATCTCTTGGGGGTACTTGTAAGGGTCGCAAGCACGTGGATGTATAGATTCTTTGTCATTCACACTTAATGCTTCAAGGGATTGCGATTTATCTAAAATTGTTCCGATGATAATCATCATGAAAACTATAATTCTCGTTATGCTCTTAGATTTGGATATCATGTTTATATTTTAAATAAGTTTATAAAACTCCAATTGCTCTCTTATATAAGTAACATGTAGGTTTCCATACGCTTTTAACTGTTCATGGACTTGAATACATAGATCATAACAGCTAAATTAATTAAATACATATTGAAACACATACATGATGGTCTAATTGAATCATGAATAAGTTATTAAAGCAAGTCATAGATGAAGATAAAATAATACTCCGTGTCAAGGCCATCAGACTTGTGTACCATAATTCCTGTTTTGAAACTTTAAATAGTACTTTAAAAGCATTTACTTTTAAAATTATTAGACATAACTTTCAAAAAATAAATGTTTTTAAATTTTCTTTTGAGTTTGTACACAGGTACTCCGTCCGTCCCATATATATTTGCCCCAACTTTATGTCACACATGTTAAGAAAAAAATGTAATGAGTGGAGTGTTGAGGGATAATGTAATAAGTTTATATGTATAAAATAAATAAATTAAATGGACTGAGTGTATATGTGAACCACAAAAATAATGACATTCATTATAAATATGTGAATATTGTGAGAATGAAGTTTAATAAGGAGTTTTCTTCTTTAAATGTACAAATATTTGTGAAACGTTCCAAAATAAATTGGACAATTTTTTCGGGATAGAGGGAATAATATATATTATCTCTCTTATGACCTATCTGGTCTATCATCACAAATAAATATAATTGGGCACTATTTGGGCTTGGGCCTTGGCATACCCAATTTGTTTATTGTTTTGGATTGAGAAATAATTAAACAAAAATTACATTTTTTTTTTATAAAAACTAGTATGAGATGATCTCAAACTTGAAATATAATACAAGTTAATTAGCACAAATTAATATTCATCACTTTTAAAATATTGAAGTGTTATTGTCCAAGTTATGTTCTGAGATCATCTCATAATCTGGGAACGTGTTGTTTGGTTACTTTGAAAAACTAGAAATATTTTTATCTTTCGCAACAAGCATTTCACGGTGGAAAATTGTTGTTCGAAATTAAAGTTCGTACTTGGAGCTGGATTAGTGCACTATCAAGCCATCAAGTAGACTTCAGCTTCAAGGACTTGGAGATGAGACCGAGAATAGTCACGGATATTTGTTGATCCTTTTTGTTGTGTACTGGGAGGATTTTCTAGGTGCTAGCTACTGTCTTTTATTTCTGTCTTGTTTGTTACTCTTGTACCTATTTTTGTAAGTGAGTACTACTACTCATGCCCATATACTTTTATCAATAAAATCTTCTTTTACTGATTAAAAAAAATGCTCTTAAATTTTGCATTTGTAATATTATTTGTCATAGTTCTTGAAAAATTAAAACTAGCTATAACTTATAAGAGATTCAACACATAAAGTGAATATTATGGTGGGCAAATATTCTCATGCACCAATTAGACCGTGCAAGTTAAAGAAGACTGAATTAAAATCAATCTGGATATTAAAAATTTGAAAAGTAAATCTTCGATGAAACTTGTTCATAGTATAAAATTTATATCATTACATTTGTAAATTAATATCACTACACTTATCAACTGATATAGGTATACTTATAAATTAAGATGATAGTATTAAATGTCATTGGTATTAGTTTGTAAGAATATTGATATGAGGTATCAATTTATAAGTGCAATTAATGATATTTGTTTCATGTTATGAGCAAGTTTATGCTGAGAGAGTGATAATTTTTTTTTTTTTTTTTTGAAAGGGTGAGAGAGTGATAAATTTGAAAATTGGGCTAAAAACAAGACTTTTTTGAAAGTTATTGAACCTTTATGTCGACAAAGTGTCGACACTTTGTTGAAATTGTTAACTAAGGGATGGGCTGCACTTCATATTCCCTACTTTGTACATGGCATGTTTACTTGTGCCACATTTTTTGTTCATGAAGGAATTCAGCTTTGATTATTAATTTCTTTTCTTCCTAATATATGGAAGCTTTTAAAAATCATATTTTTATTTCTATTTTTACGTGAGTTAGATTGTTCGATTGACATCTACAATGTTGGTACTTGAAATTTGAAAGTTGGTACTATTTTTTAGATTGAAATTTGAAATAAGAATTACATGATTATGTGGACAAAATGCATACAAAAAATTTTGGTATACTATACTTATCGAATAGAAAATACCGAATTTATTAAAATTTTCGGTATACCGAAACTTTACGATAAATAAAAAGTTTCGGTACCCAAAAAAATTCGATATTTTGATATATACCGAAAAAAGTTCGGCATTTCGATATTACGGTATCTCGATATTTTTATATCTTGCCGTAATACTCTAAAAAAATTCAAGGTTCGGCATGGGACGGTATACAAAATTTTACGATGAAACGGTATTTAACTGAAAATTCAGTATATATGGTACGGTATACCTAATTCTCTGTCGATAATACGGTGTGCAATTTTAATATACCGAAATTTTCGGTACGATAATGATATAATTTTTTGGATATAAAAAATTTCGATACAGTATATAATACGATTCAATATTTTCGATACTTACGGTACGGTATTGCCACCCTAATTGGTACATTGAAGTAAAATTCTCAAGCAGATATTTTTCTCCATTATTGAGATCTCAAAATGGAATACTAGTTAGTAGTAACGTGCATTCAATTTCCGTCATAGTCTGGGCTAAAAATAATTGAAGCATTAACCTTTGCAGCTTTTGATACTACATGTCAATTAGGTGTTTGTTTTGGGGTATCGTACGTGGACTTAATTAAGTTTTGGTGAATTAGGTATATATATATATATATATATATATTCCAATTTTGACCGGAATATGTAATACACGTGTTCAAAATGGCGTCGTTTCGGGCAATTTTGAACGACCTTCAACAGTTTAAGATTAAATTGGATCAAATTGAATACATATGAGATTAAATTGAAAAGGATAATAATTGTGAGATTATTTCAATAAATATGCAAATTTACGAGATTATTTTGGTTTAATTCCCGTATATATTTGTTATAGTAGTACTTTTCCACATAACCAATTATACACCGACAAATATTCTTATTTATAAATACACTAACAGAGTATATGTCTCATGTGTACTAGATGCATCGTGGAATACAAATATATTTTTAAAATATAATATTTGTTTTAGTGCATATTTCAGTACAAATAAATTGTACGTTTTAAATATGTATTTGAATTACATTTTGCACTCCATATACGCATACAAGAACTTGGCAAAATATGTACTGTGTACACCTGACAAACATGATCATATTCATATATATAATTATTTAAAAGTAGACTTTTCATGTACTTAGGGAATGGGCAACATTCCACGTTCCATATTTTAGAACTTATAATACGTACACGTACAACTGAGTTAATTAACGATTAAATTAGTAAGGTGTTTGAATTTTCAGATTAGAGACAGTTGGTTTCCCATAACAAATTTGATAGCACGTTGGATTATTTGGCACATTTCATTCATTTTAACATATTTTTATAATTCACTAAATTTGACATGTAATGTCCATGAATTAAAAATCAATTTCATACCATAAAACTTGTTCACCCAAGAGTTTTGCCATCTCATTATTAATTAGTATTGGGGTTCAAACAATATCCCACATCGAAATAATAAGGAGGATCATGGGGTTTATTAGGATTGACACTATCTCAATTGGTATGAGGTCTTTTGGGAGATGCCAAAAACCAAATTCGTGTGGGCTTGACCCAAAGCGGACAATATCATACCAATGCGGGAATTTGGGTCCATCCAGGGTCCTAACAAGTGGTATCAGAGCCATGGTCCCAGACGAAACGGTGTGGAGTAGTCACCGGTGTTAAACAAATAAGACGGACTAGGCGGCATTGACCTAGATAGAGCATGTTGTTTGAGGGGAGGCTCGGTGGTCTTTGTTTGAGGGGAGGATTGTTGGGGTTCAAACAATATCCCACATCGAAATAATATGAGAGGATCATGGGTTTATTAGGATGAACACTATCTCAATTGGTATGGGGTCTTTTGAGAGATGCCCAAAAACAAATCGGTGCGAGCTAGGCCAAAAGCAGACAATATCATACCAGTGAGGAAATTTGGATCCATCCAGGTCCTAACAATTAGTTTCTTGATCCATTACACAATATTTCAGGACATCCTCTGATTATTGCGTTTTTGCTGATTTAATACGAGTTGTGTTTCAGGGTTGCAGCCACTGTGACACAATTCTAATAATGTGGCATATATTGCATCATTACTTAAATCACTTTTAAATGTTGGTAAACTAAAATAAAAGTTCACACACATATATATATATATATGCTTTAAATGCATCATATGCATTTTTAGATTTATAAAAGTAAATGAAGGGGAGGGAATGAGACATGTACCTGATATTTTTTCACAGCTTCATAAACCACTTACTTTTACTACTTTTTTTTACACTGTCAATTCCTTATTTTTACCCATTCTCTTTTGCCTAATGTTATACCTAACAATGAGGCAAATTAATAGTTATATATGATTAATGTCCTTCCTCTATAAATATTGTTTATAAACTCTACATCTCTTTATACAATTACCAATACTTCAAGTCTCTAACCGAGCTCAATTTCCTCTCATAATACTTTTTTCAATTTCACTATACACCATCTTCTTCATGGAACAACTCTCCCTTGTCTTTTTGTTCATGCTCTTTGCATGGACCACCACCACAGTAGTGGTGCAGTGCACCCCCATGGATATCTTCATCCTTGGGGGCCAAAGTAATATGGTTGGCCAAGGAGAATACAAAATAATTCCTCCAGAATGCCAATCAAACCCCCAATGGGAACAGGCCCGGGAGCCTCTCCACAAGGGCCTTGGATTGAAGAAGAACCAATCTAAAGGGCAAGAAAGATTTTCTTGATTTTCTTGAAAAGATATTATAGAAGATATGTATTTATGCATGCATATAAATTGTGGTTTTTTTAATTCGATGGAACAACTCTCCCTTGTCTTTTTGTTCATGCTCTTTGCAAAAAATCAAACCCGGGGGCCAAAGTAATATGGTTGGCCAAGGAGAATACAAAAAATAATGCCAATTAATCCAGAATGCCAATCAAACCCGCGAATCCTATTTGCCTGAATAATAATTTGTGTTTTTTTAATGGGAACAACTCTCCCCCAGGAGACTCTCCACAGGGGCCTTGGATTGAAGAACCAATCTTGGCCAAGGAGAATCAAAATAATTCCCGAATGCCAATCTTCGCCAATTCCATCCTCAAGCCCGGGGAGACCATCGGCCTCATTCCATGCGCCGTCCAGTTACTATAACTGGACCATGGTTCAGGCCCGGGCTGCCGTCTCAAACAGTGGAGGAACCATTCGGGCCCTGTTGTGGTACCAAGGGGAGAGCGACTCAGGCACTGCAAAATCATACAAAGGCAAGCTGGTGCAGTTCTTCACCGACCTGCGTAATGATTTGCACTTGCCTTCTCTCCCCATCATCCAGGTATCGTAATTTACATTCGAATATATATATTAACAGTAGCTAGCTATAATAATAAATTGATTAATATATTCTGTATGTTTTTAGGTGGCTATAGCTAAGGGATACAAATTCGACTACATAGTGCGAGAAGCTCAGCTAACATTAAATTGTTCCTCATCGCAGCATATGAAAGTAGCAATTTTATTCCAACATTTCTCCTCCAGAATATTAATTTGTGCAAGTTTCTTGTGGGTGCTTGTAATGGTCGCAAGCACTTGGGTGTATAGATTCTTTGTCATTCACACTTGATATTTTGAGGGATTGCGATTTATTCAAGATAGCTCCGATGATAATCAACGTGATCAAAACTATAATCTTTATTATGCTCTCTGATTTGAATATCATGTTCATATTTTTAGATAAATAAATCTATAAAACTCCAATTGTTCTCTTATCATAAATATATAATAGGAGCTATTTTTCCTTTTATAGTTTTGGCGCCAATCGTCCTCGGCCGTTGATCGTTTTTAGTGGATTAATCTTGATCGTCCATTATTTTGCATCAATTAAGTAAATTATTTTTCACATTTATTTGATAAACTTTAATGCGGATTTAATGATGGGCTGAATTCAAGGTCCGTTGATTTGTTCTTGCACCTATTTAAAGAGAAGTCCCATCTTCGAAAAGTTTCATCATTCCACTTTTTAGAATCCATTATTTTATTGTTTCTAATCCAAAATCATCTCATTCATCCCATGTTTTATATTTTCTTGAATATGCTAATGTTATGTGATTTTGACATTATTTTTTGACAAATTTGATCTCTAGCTCATCATTGTAATAAGGTAGTCTTTGTTTCTGTATAGAGATTCATCTTCAGAAGAAGAAGATCAAGTTTATATATACTCACCTTCACGCACGATAGGAAGCAATGAAAATCAAAGTTGCAGATTGTTAGTGCCAACATGTAATTACACAGGAAATCTTCATGTTTGATTTATAATAATATATATTTTTGTAGCAGACATGTAATAACCAGTGCAATTGTAATTTGTTTCAATTATGAAAATGAGTTTGAATCAGTTGAGTCTGTGGTGCAATTAGTATGTTACGCTTTTTTTTCAAGTTATATTTTTTCGATTTATTTGTAAAATCTCAATATATGATTAAATCTTTATTCTTTCAATATTCAGTTTTTTTTTTTTAACAAAGTAGTACCCTTACATGTAACAAATGAATATTGTTTCGTTAAACAACTAATAATCTCCGTACTATTCAACTAATACTATTTAGTGAAATCAAGTAATACATTTCATAAACATTATCTTTTAGTAAAAGCAACTGATACCTTTTAGTGAAAATAAATAATATCCTTCTAATTGCTCACGTATGAAGTATTTTTACTCTACATTTTTGCTTAATTTTTTTATTATTATTATTCTAATTATGTGATCTATGTTGAGTTATTAATTTCATCCATTTAGATTCACCATTAATTCAATTTGTTAATGATGTGTTATAAACTAATTTCAATTGCAGTGCTTTGATTGTGGGCAAAATTGTACGTACCATTTCTGTATTTTTCATTTTCTCTAATTTTCTTTATTTGGTTTGTTTTATTCTATTCTAATTGTGGACCAAACCTGTAGTGGTGTTAATGCCGAAAATTGTCCCATTTTATACATCTCATCCTCGAATAATTTTATTCTTTTTAATAACAAAAACCAAGATTATCATATTATTATTACATTTATAAGTATTCTATTTTTTGAGTTATTATGACCAATAATTTATTGTGCAATTTTTAATTTGGTAATTTATACCATTTAATACATAATCTCTCATTTTGGTAATATTGACCAATAATTTATTATGTAATATCACGTTTTTTGTTAATTTTTACAAGCATTTTTTTCTTTACATTTAATATCATTGGTAATAAATTTTTATTTTTAAAATTTTGATTCGTTAATTTTTTTATAGAATTAGTTCTTACTCACTTTATTTGAATTATATGATTTAGGTAATTTCGTAATTGTAGTCAACAAATAATTGAATAATTATTATTTATAAAGGTAAGTATTCTTTTAATTTAATTTAGTAAATATGACCATTAATGTATTATGTCATCTCCATTTTAGCAATTTAACAATCATTTATTATATAATTTAACTTTGATTAATCTCTCAATTTTTCAACTTAGTGAAATTATATTTATATATATCATTTAATTGTACATTTCTATCTTAATCACATTGTGATCCAATCACCTCAATCTTTAAATATGTCAATTTGGAGGTATGATTACCACATAAATTAACGAGATTATTAATTGGGCATTAAGTTATTTGAAATAGTAATTGTGACTGAATTATTCAACCAAAAAGATTGTATGTTGACAAATTTTTTTAATTGTGATATTAAAAAGTAACATAAATATAATAACTCACACTCTTAAATTAAGTCAATATTTTAACATATTGATTATATTACTCTAATTGATCAAAAAACATGTGTATATATATATATATATATATATATATATATATATATATATTGTCCCATATTTATCTTTGATCAATTCTTGATTTGTGTTTTTGTTGGAAAATTAAATAAAATTAAATAAGGCTTTAATGACGTGTTGAATACAAGCCCACTAATTTGTTGTCGTACACTTATTTAAAGAGAAGTTCCATCATCCAAAATTATCATTCTCATGCAAAACAATTACAATTCTTAGTGACTTTGTTTTCGTTAGGAATTTTAGTTTCAAGTTGTATAAGAGTTATATACAAATTTGAAATGATGAATTTATTTTTTGATGATACAATATTTGTGGACTTATGTCATCTTCAAGATGATTTTAGGGATGATAGAAAGTTTCTAACACGTAAGTTTAAAATCAATAAACAAATCGTCTTAGTAGTTTTTATATGATATATATATATATATATATATATATATATATATATATATATATATATTTGTTATAAATTTAATGATTTCTTTTTTATGTTGTTGGAGATTTATTTATCAAATATGATGAATTGAAGATGTACAAGGAACATTACTATTCATAGAATTCATTTGATTTTTTCGTTCAATACGTACCTAGTAATTCCATTGAAGTGCAATATAAATTTGTATGTTTTTCATTGTCGAACAATTTATTATTCTAATTATATAGTTTTTATTTATATTGATTGTTGTTTATTTTATTTCATATCTAATGATATTATTTCATCAAGGGACATGTCATTAAATTCAAGGTATACAATTGTTAATCAGATTGTCGAGATATAGAATAATGACAAAATGAATATGAATATAAATAGAGGTATTTTAAACCATTTAATTTACCTTTTAATATAGAAGTGACTTGGTACAAATGAAAAAGGATATTATGATTATCTTAATTTGGGTGATTTAGTGGAGTAACGTTTAAATGAATTGTCCTACTTATGTAACATATTCACCATAATTTATTCCTAATTAATCGAATGTAATTACCTTTCCCATGAAACTTATTCATTTTCTTATCCCTTAGTTTTAGTATTATTTTTTAAAAGGGAGAGGTGGAATCCATTAAATGAGTACAAGGTCTGGACAAAAATTTTTATCCCAAAATAATTGTTAGTATTTGCCATAATTTAGGAAAATTAAATGTCAAATCGTCATTAATAACACATATAATTTTTAGCACAATATGATTGTCACGGTATATGAAGATTCTAGGATTAAATAACAAATTATTATAAATTAAATTAAATAACAAATTATTTCTTTTTTTCTCCGCATCTTTCTTATTGAAGAGCTCTTGTTTTTTTTCTCCGCATCTTTCTAACTTTTAATGGATAATTTTGTCAACAAGTTTGGTTATAGATATTTGTGAACCAATAAATTTTAACACCTATAAATAAACATATAGAAGGCGAGAAAAAAGATGGTAAACATATATTTATTTATAATTTGGGGGTTACAACTTTCGTTGATCTCTTGATTCCTCTCTCTAAAGGGGGTACCGGGGTCTTTGCGACGTATTTCGTATTTTGGGTAGTACCGGGGTCTTAACGACGTGTTCTGAATTTTTGGTAGTACCGGGGTCTTAGCGACTTATTCCGGATTTTCCTACAATTTTGTAGTAGGGTGTTGGTGAATTTTCCTACGATTTGATAGCAGGGAGGCAATGAGTTTTGAACTCTAACCTCTAATTTGACCTACAATTTGGTAGTAGGGAATTTATGGGTCGTTTATGATATGACTTCTGACCTATTGAAACTCTATTTTGACTCTCCTATTTATAAGAGATTTACAACTTAGAGAAAAAAAAGAATATTCTCATATCTAGGTAAGGAAAAACATAATCTCAAATCTTGGAGATATTATTTTATATTTTCATCTCCAAAATTAGGATTATAATAAATATATGACACTATTAAATTTAATGTGTCTACAATATTACTTATAAAAATTAGTATCAAATTTGTATTTATAAATATGGTGCACATTTTTAATTGTATATATATATATATATATATATATATATATATATATATATATATAATTAATTAAAGGAAAAATCCCCTTTTATATATTATACAGTTGTAAAGAATTGTAAGGAATAAACCTCTATATATAATTTAATTAAAAAGGAACATTTTTTTATACCTTTTAATTGAAACGATTCTACTATGTATATGTTCCAAGGGCCGGTGAATTGTTTTCACACCTATTTAAAGAGAAGTTTCATTATTCCATTATTTCATTCTTTGCTTGAATCTCATGCTTAATAAGCAAACCAATGTAATAAGGTTCATCATTTCACTTTATTGTTTCTCATCCAAAGTCATCTTCTTCATCCCGAGTGTTATTTTATTTTTTGTTTATTATGAATCAGATTATTTTTACTCTTAATTTTAAGACAATTTTTAGTGACTTAGTTATGAAGTTAGGAATTTTATCAATTTTATATATGATACTAATAGGACTGGAACCGAGCATGTACCTATTTTCAAGTCAATTGTTTATCTCAACCATGTTGGCGATGTGCATGTTGTATATGGTGAATTGTTTGGATCCTCTAGAGAAGCTGAAAATGATGCGGCTTATTGGGGAATTAAATACTTGAAAGAAATTTATAATATTAGGATTAGAGATTTTAATTCTTATTAATTGTATTACACAATATTGGTTCTAATAAAAATAATATATAGTAGAAGGTCATTTCCGATTTATACTGAAAAAGCTGATGATGATGCTTCTTATTTGCATTTATTCATATTAATGATTAATATTTATTGCATAAATAAATATATAATGCACCTACAAATTTTCTTATTGAGTTTTATCGCTCTTTTGTCTACACCATTGATATGTTTTGTAATCTTTAATCTCGGCCATTCATTGTATTTGAGGAAAGGTGGAAATTTATTCTAACATATTAAATTTTATTACTCTAATTTTGGCCATTGATTCATGTATATTATATATTGGCCAAACATTTCTCCACCATAAATTATGTAGACTTTTTTTGCTCTATATTCTCCTTCGATTTAGTCCTTCTTCCGTTTATGTTCATCGATTTCTTCAGTATATATAGGGCGTGTTTTGAAACACTAAAAATAGCTTTCAAAAGCACTTATTTTCAAAGCTCCCTCTCACAACTTTTGAAAATAAGTGCTTCTGAAAGTTGTTTTAAGTGTTTCAAAACACACTCATAGTCCATGAAGATTTTGATGTTAGTCTTAATCCAACTTATTTTGCGTATTTGTTTTTGTAATTTTACATTTGTTGCGTATTCATTCATTTCATTTTTTAGTTAGAAAAAAATTGCATAAGAGTTGTAAACAACAATAATAGTACTTGATGTGAGTTTATTAACTAGAGAGCAAGTGGCTACATCACAAGATAATTAAGCCGCTTATTTGAGATTGCAAATGAAATTTGGCAATTCATGTTTAAGTTGAGTTATCAAGCAAATAAACGTATTTGTGAAGACTAACATGTTTTTAGCTTGGTTTGAATTGAATTAAAATTCTAATGAAGCCATTGAATTGACATATGCTCAAATTCCTCAATTTTTTATTTAAAAAAAAAAAGAATGTGGGATTGTTGTTGGTCGTATTTGTTATGTACCACCTGATACTGGTGATGCCTATTATTTGAGGATTATGTTGAACTTTGTTACTGGACCTAAGTGTTTTGATGATATAAAAAAATTAGAGGAATATTATATGTCACATTTCGTGATGAGTGTTTTGCTATGGGGTTGTTGGATAATGATAGAGAATATGTTGATGGTCTTGAACAGACTAGCGTTTGGGTCTCTGCATTTTCAATGAGATCTCTTTTATTACTATCCAGGTATTTATTTATTTTTTATATTATACATTCTTTAACTTATATTCCTCCCCCATTATTATTTGCATACTTTTCTTATTCTTCTGTATCAAAGTTATTTGCATATTTTCCTTATTTAGGCGTTTTGTTATAATCAATCATAATTATATAATGATATTAATTTATATTACTGGTGCATATATTATCATGCTATATATATTATTTTTAATTGTTTAATATCTTATAAAAAATCGTTTATTACTTTATGTATGTTTTTTTAATGATGATTTTTTCCGCTTCTTATGTTTAAAAAGTTGAGAATGATAGATGATGAGATCAAGAACTGTTGTCTTTTGAAAATCGATAATATGTTGTGTTCTCTTGGTAAGATTTTGCATGATTTTGATGTGACGCCTGTGACAGTTATTGATAATAGTATAACATCCCGTAATAGGATGATTTTGACTGAGTTATCGTATAAGAATGAAGTATGAAGTTTTGCTAAGGAGATTGAATGATGAGCAGCGTGTTGTTTTTTTATAAAATAATTAGATCAATATTGTCAGATTTTGGTGGAGTTTTTTTTTATATATGGTTACGGAGGTAATAAGATTTTTTTTTTATGGAAGATATTATATGTTGTACTGTGATATGAAGGTGATATAATATTGAATGTAGCATCCAGTGGCATGTCATTACTTTTACTTCCCGGTAGATGTACAATACATTCTAGGTTTTGCATTCTAATCAATTGTTTTGAGGATGCTTTTGTATAAGATTAAGCAAGGTAGTCACCTCGCTGAACTTTGATTAAGTGCAAACTCATAGTATAGGATGAAGCTCCAATGGTTCACAGACATTATATTAAAGCATTAGATACATCATTGAGAGATATCATACAGGTGTCTGCTCCATCACGCTCTGAAATATCGTTTGGTGGAAAGATAATTATTTTTGGGGGATATTTTCGACAGATCTTGCATGTCATCCCAAGAGGAAAGAGACAGGATATTGTACATGTCATTATTAATTCATGTGATTTGTGGAATGCATGCACTATTTGAAAGTTGACAAGAAACATGATGTTGAAGCAATTTGAGTATGTTCAAAAAATGAATGAAAGGAAATTGTTTTCAGAATAAATTGAATCAGTTGATGATGGAAGTATAGGGACAAGAATTGATTATGATTCTGATATTATTATCCCAGATGATATTTTGTTGAAAGGTGGTGATTTTAAAATTGCTTCTATTGTTGATTGTATCTATCCTGGTTTTAAATTTAGAATGTACGATCACAAATTTTTACAGGACATTGTTATCCTTACCCCGACATTTGATTCTGTTAAACATATAAATGATTACATGGTTCGGTTAAATAAAAAAGAGTCTCGCAAGTATATCAGTTCCGATAGTGTTTCCAGTTCTGGTTCCAATTTTAATTCTCTAACTGATGGTCACTCCTGAGTACCTCAACACTTTGAACTTTTTTGTGTGACCGACCATGAACTTAATCTCCAAGTTAGAACGCATGTTGTGTTGTTGAGAAATATAGATCTTTCAAGGGGATTGTGTAATGGGACCAGGTTAGTTTATTATTTTTATTTATTTTAAATTTATTATTTAGTGATATCTACAATTTCTTATAAGATTAATTTTACAATTTTTTTTTATATGTATAGGTTGGTAATCACTAGGTTGAGTGTTAGAGTAATCAAAGATAAAGTTTTTACTGGTAGTAGAGCTGGTAAACTAGCATTGATACTTAGATTGTCACCAATTCAAGTTTGTAGAGCGAGATCTGGAAATCGACTCTGCAATTGCAGTTCACCAAGAAGATTAAGGTTGGAGAGCGTGATTAGAGTGCTGGAAGGGGCGATTTATGAGTTCGCGGAGGTTGGGGAGATAATGCAGAAAATGGGGAAAGGGGAGAGTTTGGAGTATTTGGTGAAATGGAAAGATGGAGGGGAGAATTCATCGATTTGGGTCGCGAATTCGATTAGGGAGATTTGGTGGAGGATTAGGGTTCTTCAATTTGGGGGTGTTAGAGTTTTCGATTTTTTGCTTCTGATTAGTGTGATGGATTCTCGATTTTTTGCTTCTGATTGGGGGTGTATTGATTTAATTTTAATTTTGGGGTTGGGAAGTTTCCTGGAAACTTCCTATATTCATTTAATTTTGTTTTATTTTATTGTATTATGATATTTTAATATATATATATATATTTATTTAATTTAAATTTGATTTATTTTTATTTGTAATAAATGATGTGTAATTATTTTTTCGTTTTTCATTTTTTTTAATAGGTAAAATAAACATGTGTCGTGTCACGTGTCCAAATCGATGCAAGTCAGCATTTCCGGCCAGAAATTAGGGGCGTGTATCAAAGGACGCTGTTTTATTGTAGTTTGACCGGTCTTCGGCGTCTTGGGACTAAATTGGCACAAATTGAAAATATATGGGACTAAATTGAAACATGAGATATATACGGGACCATTTCAATAAAGGTCCAAAGTTATGGGACCAAATCGATTTAAATCCCTCAAAATTAACTCCAAATTAATGGGAAGTTGCACCTACATGAGAAATCGTGGCCCAATCTATTCTTATATATGAATTTTCCTTTATTTAACAATGAATTATAATAAATTTCATATCACGGTCGAATTTTCACCTTATTTATTTAAGGTTAGGCTCCGTACATATATATTACACAATTTCAAGTGATAAATGGCTTGTTAACAAACCATGAATCTGCATTTAAAAGAGAGACAATAAGAAAGATAAACGCATTGACATGTAGTACTATAAAAGATTAAAATAAAACTGTTTACAATTATTATAATATTTATACAGCATGCTTATAATATAGTGATTCTTTTCTTAATTAAATTCAGTCGAAGTTAAGACAACGCTCCCAAACATACTGAGCTCTCTTCTTAATTTTTAAAGTATTTGTATTATTGCAAGGATTCTCCTTTATGAGGTCCGCAACCAGTAAATTGTTGAAGCATTCTTCATTATGAAAATTACATATAAAGTCTACGCAACAACTATAAATCTTGTAGTGAATATCAGAATAATCTTCATCGCAACATATGAATGTAGCAATTGCATTCCAACATTTCTCTTCTAGATTATTTGTGCAGATATTGTGAGGGTAACAAGCACGTGGCGGTATAAATTCTTTGTCTTGTACCCCCGATATTTCGAGAGATTGAGATTTATTTAGGGTTGTTCCAATAATAATCATCATAAAAACTATAATCTTCATTATGCTTTTTGAATCGATGAATATCATGTTTAATCTTTTTGACTTTTTTTGGATGATTCTATAAAACTAGAATTCTTTCTCTTATATATATGTAACACTTAGATTTTCATAATCTTTAAAGTGAGCTTGATGGACTTGAATGCATAGATTCATAACAACTCAATTAATTAAATTTAAATTGAAACTTATATATGCATTAATGATGGTATAATTGTTACTTGAATAAGCTATTAAATCAAGTCGTACAGTAATGATAAAATAATGACAAAGTTTGTGCGCGACAATGTACAAACTAGCACCAAATAACGTTCGTCCTTCCCATCCAATGAATATTTTCCTTCTTTCAAGACAAAGCAATATTGTCGGAGAAGGAGAGGACTCTACTGTAAATTGGACTGGATCGAAATTATTCCTCTCGAATGCCAATCCAACCCGCAAAATATTCTTCCAATTCCCAATGTGAACAGGCCTAAGAGCCACGGCCTTGGATTAAAAAACAACCTTGTGGATCGGATCGGATCGGTTTGATTATATCTTAAAGACTTAAGCTCAGGAGACAATTTTATTATAATACCTTTCGTAACAAATTATTAGCAATCTGTGTTAACTTGATTTTAATCGAGAAAATTAACAATTTGTCTCTAAACTAGCATTTGGGGTATCTTTCCTCAACTTAGGTATACATTGGTACAAAGACAGCCAAATTTATTTTGATACGATTAACTGATATTTAATACTACTAGTTTATTATTGGTGTCACAATTCTGTGATTATTTATATTTTACGCACAATAAAACGTCTATTTCTTATTTGGAAAATAAAATGTTATTAAATAAAAAAAGGGGGGAATATCACCAAATTGGGCCATCGGCCTCAATCCTGAACCACATTACAAATAGGCCCAGGTTATGTATTTTTTTTCATTTTATATGATGAGTTTAATAATTTCTGTAATGTCATATATTAATTATTTTAAATTATTTTTCTCTAGTTTTTATATTCTATTTTCCGTTATTGGTTCGTTTAATCTGAAATTCACTATGTTTAGGATTAGGTCCCCTACTACTAATGGAGTGTTAAAATATTGAACCGGTAGAAATAAAAGAATATAAAAAGAAACATCAAATTAAAATAGAAGGGCAAAAATCCAAGCATGGGCCACTAATATCCACTAATACACATTTGGCCTTGGACATCTGTTAAAATAGTCCTTAGAGAGCGGTTATAACAGCTGTCCAAGTAACAGTTGTCCAAGCTTAGACAAATTGTTAAAAAAAATCATTGTAAAAAAATGACTTAGACAACGATTTTTGAACACAAGTAAGATTGCAGATTTAGACAGCGTTTTTTCAACGTTCCAAATCCAAATTCCTCTGTTTTGGATTGTCCGGTTTTTTTTAAAAAACTTTGTTTAATATATATTTTTTTTAAGAAACTCGATTTTTAGGCACGGACCCACTAAGCATCTCATATATAAGCCACCAAGTCTCCCAATTAATTGAGGCAATTATTCACTCCATGGGGGACCGAACACGGGACCTTGGGCGCCTGAGCGGGGATCAATTCAATCACACTTTTTTATATAATAATAATTTTTTTATATAAATTTAAATTAAATTATATTTTTTACTTGTTTTTTTTAAAAAGTATAATACGTACCTTTCTTTTAAACTTGTAATACTTTTCCTTCTAAACAAGTAATATACTTTTTTTATCTTAATAAGTAATATTTTTCTTTAAACAAGTAATACTTTTTCTTCTAAACAAGTAATATATATATTTCTTTAAACAAATTATACCTTTCTATTTAAACAAGCTAGTAATACTTTTCTATTTAAAAAAGTAATTCTTTTCTTTAAACAAGTAATATTTTTTCATCTAAACAAGTAATACTTTTCTTGCGTTTATTTAATGAAATTAATTCTATATATTCTAAAAATCGTTTTTTCTTAATTTTTTTTTTAAATTCTTTATTTCAATTATCTTATTTATTAATTCAATCACATTTTTATATAATAATTTTTTTATATAAATTTAAATTAAATTATATTAAAATTATATTTTTTACTTGTACTTTTTTTTAAAAAAGTACTACATTTCTTTTAAAGTTGTAATAATTTTCCTTCTAAACAAGTAATACTTTTCTATCTAAATAAGTAATATTTTCCTTTAAACAAGTAATACTTTTTCATCTAAAGAAGTAATACTCTTCTTTAAACAAGTTATACCTTTCTATCTAAACAAGTAATACTTTTCTATTTAAACTAGTAATATTATGAACAAATTTTACATAAGAGTTTGTGTTAATCTCATTATATACGACGAATATTAAAAAGAAATAACACGAGAATTTAAAGAATAAAATATTTGAACTGTACCTAAAAAGAATTTACAAATTAAAACAAAAAAATAAAACAAAAAAATAAAACAAAAAAATAAAAGCTTTACAAAAAAAAATAAAAAAAATTAATTCACTTGGAGAGCGGTTATGAACCGCTGTCCAAGCTTTACCTTGGACAGCAGTTCAAAACCGCTCTCCAATTACCCTTGCACAACGGTTATGAACCCCTGTCTAAGCTTTGATCTTGGACAGCGGTTTTTAACCGCTGTCTTTGTTTTTTTTTTTAATAGAACCGCTCTCCAAGGAACCACTTGGATAGCTGTTCGAAAAAAAGGCTGTCCAAGTGAAGCTCTCTAAGCTCAAATGTGTAGTAGGTACCATTCCCTATATCATTTCTCATTTTAGTTACATTCGTACATGTTTTCATTCCATGCATGACTCTTGAGCAGTGTTTTTCCATTTTAATGTCTTCAATTCATCAATTGTTTTTTTCATTCCATGAAAGAGTGAATAGTCAATTAGGTGGAAGTGTGGAACCTAACTTATTCTTTTTGTGCTGCATGTAAAAATTCAAAAGCAAATGAAGGCGAGGGATGTAACTTGTTCAAAAAAAAAAATTAAAAAAATTGAGCTGATTTATAAACAAATTGTTCAACACTATATTTAATCTAAGAGATACACTTGTGTGGGACGGTCTCACGGTGAGACGGGATATAATTTGAGCATGACACTTTATCACTTTGGAGGGAGTAGGTGTTGATTTGGGTTAATTTGTACTCTATCTTATGTATAAAACTGTCTCATATGAGCTTTTGTCCTAATTTCTAATTGTTGATCTAAACTAATTAAGGGACGGGCTACACTAATTCATATTCTATACTTTTTACATAACATGTTAGTTAATCAAATCATGTTTATTTTTATTGTTACGTGAGTTAGATTGTTCGGTTGTCATCTACGTTAAAATAGATTTTCATAGATTGGCATAAGAATTACTCGATTATGTGGTCAAATCTAATGTTGGTACACTGAAGTAAAATTCTCAAGTAGATATTTTTCTCCCATTATTGATGAGAGCTCAAAATGCAAGTCCCAATTAGTAGTGTGCATTTAATTTCATGGTCATGGTATGTGCCAAACCCAATAAATAATGGAAGCATAACCTTTGCAGCTTTTTCTTTGTTTATCTATTTAGAATGAAGAATATGATATCAATCTATATACAAAGTAACACCCCTATAAACTAGATCCATACATGAAATTTATCATTATTAAGTAAAATAATTATCATTATTATTTAAAAAAATTATAATTATTTAAAAAATATTTAATTTTTCAAATAGTGATAGTCTTTGTGCATAACAATGATAATATTTATACAAAAAAATAGAGTTCGCGGTAAACTCAAGTTCACAAGTTTTTATCATGCATGCATCTAACAAAATTGTCTACATTTTTTAAGTAACTTTTCACATTAATATACTGATAAATATTTATTATTTTTAAATATAGTAACAAATATTGGAGTAAAAAATATATATTGACAATAATTACAAATGTTCATATTTATAGATTAGAGGGTACGTACATTATTCATGCGATATATAAAATACCTAGGAATCCGTTTATTTATTTAGAATATGTTCGCTTCGGGCTTATAATGGAATTGGGAAATACTGAACTTCAAAATTTTAGGATTTCAAAGTTCTAATTAAAAAGTTGATTATATGTTTTTAAAATTTTATAGGATATGATTGTGTAAGATGGAGAAAATGTTGATTGATTTGTATTATTATATTATTGTTGTAACGATTGAATGAATGTGATGCGTTGAAAATTGTGTAAAAATGAAGAGTTTATTATTTATATTATTATAAAAACTTAGGTCTTTGGGTAAATCTTTGATAAAAATAGTAGCGTATGTGATAAAGTAGTAGTATTATAAGGTGGATTATATTGGAAGGATTGAATTAGTTAAAAAGTTCGAATTTCCGTATTATTAATTTTTTTCTTTATCCATTAAACATTTAGAACGTCCTTTGATTAATGATAATATATTCTTATGTACTTTGGGCAACACTTCCACAAATATTTTGGAACTTTTTTTTTGTATGTACATATGAATTAGTTAACGATTTAATTAATAAGGAGATCGAATTTCCGGATTATTAATTTTTTCTTGATCCATTAAACATTTTCAGAACGTCCTTTGATTAATGATATATATATATCACCTAGTGTAGTAGACCTATACAGGTCGAGTCTATAGTGTATTTGAGATCTAGTATAATATAACGTTGTATTATTCAGCTAAAAGTACACGATAAATTCATACAAATCTACTATACTATATGGTTCTGTACAACATTGACATTTGGATCCTGTGCCTATCACTCAAAAATAAAAGCTTTAATGCAGCACATTTTTACACACATGTAAAAGCAAATAAAGACGACGCAAGAGCATACAAAGGCCGACTGGTGCAGTTCTTCACCGATCTTCGTAGTGATTTGCACTTGCCTTCTCTCCCCATAATTCAGGTACACATATACTATAATTTACATATAGTAGCTAGCTATTGATTTATAATCTTAATTGTATATATATATGTTATAATATATGTACTCAACTTTTATGTCACATATAGTAAGAGGCCGGGATTAAGTTTATCGGATATTACAATTTACAACAACTAGACAATTCCATGTTAAGTTATTGGATTTAAGTGTTATGATCATTGATCAAATTAACCAAATAAAGAACTGAGATCAAATGAAATTAATTACTGTTCAGTTCTGGACTCTCAGTTAAATAAAATATAAATCCAAATAGCAAGTAATGTATGGTATATCAATTTTCATACTATTAATAAAATTCACGGGAGAATTTGTGTAAATTATTATATACTACATAAGATTATTCACATGGTACGACTTATATTATAGTGGTTTTTTTACTTCAGCCAAAGCGAAGACAACGCTCCCAGACATAATGAGCCCTCTCTTTAATCTTTAATGTATTTGTATTATTACAAGGATTCTCCTTTAGGAGGTCCGCAACCAATGAATTATTAAAGCATCTTTCTGTATGAAAATTACACGTAAAATCCACACAACAATTAGTAATCTTTAAATGAACATCAGATTGATCTTCATCGCAGCATATAAAAGTAGCAATTTTGTTCCAACATTCCTCTTCCAGAATATTTGTGCAAGTATGATGAGGATAGCAAGCACGTGGGTGTACAAAGCCTTTTACCCCCAATATGTTGAGGGAGAATGAAAACTATAATATGCATTATGCTCTTTGATTTGGATATCATGTTTATATTTTTAAATGACACTGTATATATAACTTTAAATTTTCTCTTATATTAATAACAGGGAGATTTCCATAATAAGCGTTCATGGACTTGAATACATAGACTCATAACAGCTAAACTAATTGAAACTTATACATGCATTAATGATGGTCTAATAATTACTGGAATAAGTTTTTAAATTAATCAAGTCGTAGATAAAGATAAAATAAGTACTCCATGATCGGGCCATCAGGCCCAAAAATAAAGGAATTGTGATTCCTTACATACCCCATGGATTTATGTATTTCACATTTTGAGGAATGAATTTTTTTTCCACAAAAAATATTATAATTCATTTCATAATATTACCTCCTACCCAACAACAACAATAATAATTTAATAATAATATTATTTTATTAAAAATTTATTTAATAAAAATAATAACCAACTCCAATAATAATAATAATAACAATCATATTAAATAAAATAATATAAAAAATATATAAAAATATAATTTTTTTTACAATAATACTATATATCGAAAAAATATAAATTAAAGTGAATTCTTAATAATATTTTAATGAAAATAAAATAAAAATATTATTATTTAATAATATATTATTAACAATAAAAAATATTAAAAATATATATCGATATTGTTAACTCATACTTTCAACACTAATTAAAAATATATTAATATATATATATATATATGTGTACTAAAATTATATTATTATAATAAACACAATAATATTATTATTTTAATATTAAAGTATAATTAATAATTAATAATAATAATTTTAAAACAAATTCTCCAATACTTATATTTCATTCATAGGTCATACCAATCATAAGAATGATCATTCCTATATTCCATTCAGGCCTTTCATTCCATTCATTAATTTATTTCATTCAACCGTAATTTCATTCAATCATACCAATCATGCTCTTAGACCTATTAGAGCTATCAGAGTGAAAAATGGTCTATATTTGTCAAAAGAAAAAAAATAATGTCCTACTTAAATTCTTTAAAAATAGTCACCCTTAAAAGTTACGGGCATAAAAAATATTTCTCTCTTGTAGTGCATACACTGTTTAGAATTTCTGGATCCGCCACTGGTTAGAAAGCCATTATCAACGTGGTAATATGTTAAAGACAAAAAAGAAAAAGAAAAGAGGGGGCGGGGCGGCGGCGTCAGGCGGTGTTGGGCTGCCATTGGAGAAAAGGGGAAATGAGGGGGGCGGATGCCCGCATGGTCGTAGCTCAGTTGGTTCCTGGGTGGCAGATTGCTACAAGGACGCAGGATCGAGTCCTGGCAGCCGCAGTGTGGGAGTTTTATCCCTCCAATGTGGGGGATAACTCTTTGTGGGCACCAGACACTGGTCCTCCCATCTAATGGGCAATGAAATCAATATGATTTACCACCACCATTCCATGAATCGGGTCGGGGTAGGGCCCTGGGGCGAGGTTTTTCGCCTTTTTGCTACAAGGGAAATGAGGAGGGCGGTGTAAAAAAGAACGTGGAAATTTGGGTTTTTTTAGAAGGGTTACGTAGTTTAAAATTTGAATGGGTGTATCTATTAATATTGGGGTGTGTATAACCGGACCCATTTTATAAATCAAATTCTAGCAACTCAAATTCAATCAAACTTATCACGCAAACTCTTCTATAAAATTTGTTCATAGTACGAAATTGATATAATTATACTTATAAATTATTATTACTATTTTTATAAATTAATATTAATAGCATTTAATGCTATGTTCTTAGTTTATAAGTGTATAGAATGATATAAATTTATAAGTGTAGTAGTATTAATTTGTAAGTGTAGTGGTATAAATTTCATATTATGAACAAAATTCATTGAAGACTTAGTGTGTGTTTTGAAGCTCTAAAAAATAACTTTTAGAATATATTTTTTTCAAAAGCGGGGATAAATAACTTAAAAATAAGTATTTTTAAAAGTTATTTTTAGTGTTTCAAAACACACCCTTAATTTATTAATTTGAGCTTGACTTTAAGACGTGAAATATCTTTAAGTCTAATGTAATCACATGTACGTACCCTAATGATTGTTAAGTGAGTTATTTTTAGAAAGAAATTGTAATATAAAATTCAGAAATTTAGGGATTTAGTTTAAAATAAATGTATATTGATCATTTTATATTACAAATTAAATTTGAAAATTCAGATATCTGATGTATATTAGTGTAAATATGTAACTGAATTTGCTCTATAATTTTTGTGATTCGATCGAGTGATCAAGGATGTAATTTTGCTCTTTAACTTTGTGTTTGATCTATATATTGCCCCATTTGGACGTATATGCAAAGGAAAAGTATCAAAATATTGAATTTTATTGTTACTATTAATAATTTAATATATAGTAACACCACAGTAAAAAAAAAAAAAAAACTATCAATAGTAACACCAATTATTATATCTCACTTATTTTTAAGTTCTAATGCTTCAATATTTAATTAAGAAAAAATAACTTTTTTTTGTCCTTATTTCGAATTTTTATTTCGTCCGGAGAACATTTAATTTACTTTTTTTAAATTTTGAAATTCACCATTTAATTTACTTTTTTAAAAAAAATTTTAATAACTTTTTGTCCTTATTTGATTTTTATTTCATCCGGAGAATTTTAAAATTTTGAAATTTCATTTTATTTTTTTTTTTGTCCTTATTTTTTATTTCATCCGGAGAACTTTAAAATTTTGAAATTTACCATTTAAGTTACATTTTTTTTTAAATCCTAAGATTGGCAATAATAGGTTATGGTATCATTAATGTCACACATCTAAAGGAAAAATGATTTTTTTTTTCGTCCTTTAATTTTTCGAATTTTGATTTTCATAGTCCTGATTTTCAAAATTTGAAATTCGTCCCCAATTTTTGACATTAATTAAATTATAATAAATTAAAAATAAGCCTTTAATTAAATACCTAGAATTACTTATCTGTATGTATCGTATTTCCACGTAGTTAGACTAATTGATGAACTCAACTTTTTATGTCAGAAATCAACTAGATCTCGATATTAAGTTATTGGATTTGTCATTTGATTTGAGTGATGAAATTAACCAAATAATGAATTGAAATAAAATGAAATTAATTACTGGCGCCATGGTTGATTGTCAGTTGAATTAAAACTTAGAAGATAAAATAATACTGATGTCAGGCCATCAGAGTCTTGTACTGTATATAAATTTATTTTACATTTATTAAATTATATTGATAAATAGATTTAATAAATAATTCATTTCCATTTCAAGGGCTAAAAGATTTGTTAACAAACCATGAATCTTCATTTAAAAGAAAGTCAAAAGCAATTATGTAACCAAATGTACAGTTTTTTCTCAGTAACTAGTGTATGTTCCGTTTTTATCCTTAGTAAGGATATATGCAATTATGTAATCGAAATATTATAAATTAGAAAGTTACTAACTATAAACTGAAACATTTTAATGTATTTTATAGTCACACACCGGCTCTGTTACCACTAATACGATAATTGACTATGAAAATTAGAGTGTCTCATGTGATTTTAGCTACACAATGCATTAATAGTGCATTTTTTAAAAAATAAATATTTAATGAAAGATGCAACTTAGTTTGATTTCATTTAAAAAGAAACAAATACAAATATATTTCCATATTAATGCTGAAAGATGCAACTTAGGTACATTGAATCAAACAATTATTTTTTCATATCAATAATTACACGGTTCGGTATAACAAATTGTATCTTTCAATATAACAAATTGCATAATTATAAAATGCATAAAAGACTTAGCCTAAAAATTAAATCTTTTTGTTCAAGTGATATTGAAATCATGCACTATATATAAATTATTATACACTGCATAACATTACAATTAGATTGTTCACAATTATTAAAATAATTATATGACATATAATTTAGTGATTTTTACTTCAGCCGAAGCGAAGACAACGCTCCCAAACATAATGAGCCCTCTCTTTAATTTTTTAATGTATTTGTATTATTACAAGGATTTTTTCTTTTTAGGAGGTCTGCAACCAATAAATTATTGAAGCATCTTTCTGTAAGAAAATTACACTTAAAATCTACGCAACAATCAACAACCTTTAAGTGAACGTCAGATTGATCCTCATCGCAGCATAAGAAAGTAGCAATTTTATTAAAACATTCTTCTTCCAAAATATTTGTGCAGATCTCTTGGGGGTACTTGTAAGGGTCGCAAGCACGTGGATGTATAGATTCTTTGTCATTCACACTTAATGCTTCAAGGGATTGCGATTTATCTAAAATTGTTCCGATGATAATCATCATGAAAACTATAATTCTCGTTATGCTCTTAGATTTGGATATCATGTTTATATTTTAAATAAGTCTATAAAACTCCAATTGCTCTCTTATATAAGTAACATGTAGGTTTCCATACGCTTTTAACTGTTCATGGACTTGAATACATAGATCATAACAGCTAAATTAATTAAATACATATTGAAACACATACATGATGGTCTAATTGAATCATGAATAAGTTATTAAAGCAAGTCATAGATGAAGATAAAATAATACTCCGTGTCAGGGCCATCAGACTTGGGTACCATAATTCCTGTTTTGAAACTTTAAATAGTACTTTAAAAGCACTTACTTTTAAAATTATTAGACATAACATTCAAAAAATAAATGTTTTTAAAAAAAATTTTGAGTTTGTACACAGGTACTCCGTCCGTCCCATATATATTTGCCCCAACTTTATGTCACACATGTTAAGAAAAAAATGTAATGAGTGGAGTGTTGAGGGATAATGTAATAAGTTTATATGTATAAAATAAATAAATTAAATGGACTGAGTGTATATGTGAACCACAAAAATAATGGCATTCATTATAAATATGTGAATATTGTGAGAATGAAGTTTAATAAGGAGTTTTCTTCTTTAAATGTACAAATATTTGTGAAACGTTCCAAAATAAATTGGACAATTTTTTCGGGATAGGGGGAATAATATATATTATCTCTCTTATGACCTATCTGGTCTAACATCACAAATAAATATAATTGGGCACTATTGGCATACCCAATTTGTTTATTGTTTTGGATTGAGAAATAATTAAACAAAAATTAAATTTTTTTTTTTTATAAAAACTAGTATGAGATGATCTCAAACATGAAATATAATACAAGTTAATTAGCACAAATTAATATTCATCACTTTTAAAATATTGAAGTGTTATTGTCCAAGTTATGTTCTCAGATCATCTCATAATCTGGGAACGTGTTTTTGGTTACTTTGAAAAACTAGAAATATTTTTATCTTCCGCAACAAGCCTTTCACGGTGGAAAATTGTTGTTCAAAATTAAAGTTCGTACTTGGAGTTGGATTAGTGCACTATCAAGCCATCAAGTAGATTTCAGCTTCAAGGACTTGGAGATGAGACCGAGAATAGTCACAGATATTTGTTGATCCTTTTTGTTGTGTACTGGGAGGATTTTCTAGGTGCTAGCTACTGTCTTTTATTTCTGTCTTGTTTGTTACTCTTGTACCTATTTTTGTAAGTGAGTACTACTACTCATGCCCATATACTTTTATCAATAAAATCTTCTTTTACTGATTAAAAAAAAATGCTCTTAAACTTTGCATTTGTACTATTATTTGTCATAGTTCTTGAAAAATTAAAACTAGCTATAACTTATAAGAGATTCAACACATAAAGTGAATATTATGGTGGGCAAATATTCTCATGCACCAATTAGACCGTGCAAGTTAAAGAAGACTGAAATAAAATCAATCTGGATATTAAAATTTTGAAAAGTAAATCTTCGATTAAAACTTGTTCATAGTATAAAATTTATATCATTACATTTGTAAATTAATATCACTTTTTTTATCGATATAGTGATATAGGTAACTTATAAATTAAGATGATAGTATTAAATGTCATTGGTATTAGTTTGTAAGAATATTGATATGAGGTATCAATTTATAAGTGCAATTAATGATATTTATTTCATGTTATGAGCAAGTTTATGCTGAGAGAGTGATAAATTTTTATTTTTTATTTTTTGAAAGGGTGAGAGAGTGATAAATTTGAAAATTGGGCTAAAAACAAGACTCTTTTTGCAAGTTATTGAACCTTTATGTCGACAAAGTGTCGACACTTTGTTGAAATTGTTAACTAAGGGATGGGCTGCACTTCATATTCCCTACTTTGTACATGGCATGTTTACTTGTGCCACATTTTTTGTTCATGAAGGAATTCAGCTTTGATTATTAATTTCTTTTCTTCCAAATATATGGAAGCTTTTAAAAATCATATTTTTATTTCTATTTTTACGTGAGTTAGATTGTTCGATTGACATCTACAATGTTAATAAAATAAATTTTTTTAGATTGAAATTTGAAATAAGAATTACATGATTATGTGGTCAAATTTAAGGTTGGTACTTGGACAAAATGCATACAAAAAATTTTGGTATACTATACTTATCGAATAGAAAATACCAAATTTATTAAAATTTTCGGTATACCGAAATTTTACTATAAATAAAAAGTTTCGGTACCCAAAAAATTCGATATTTTGATATATACCGAAAAAAGTTCGGCATTTCGATATTACGGTATCTCGATATTTTTATATCTTGCCGTAATACTCTAAAAAAATTCAAGGTTCCGCATGGGACGGTATACAAAATTTTACGATGAAACGGTATTTAACTGAAAATTCAGTATATATGGTACGGTATACCTAATTCTCTGTCGATAATACAGTGTGCAATTTTAATATACCGAAATTTTCAGTACGATAATGATATAATTTTTTGGATATAAAAAATTTCGATACAGTATACAATACGATTCAATATGTTCGATACTTATGGTACGGTATTGCCACCCTAATTGGTAGATTGAAGTAAAATTCTCAAGCAGATATTTTTCTCAATTATTGAGATCTCAAAATGGAATACTAGTTAGTAGTAACGTGCATTCAATTTCCGTCATAGTCTGGGCCAAAAATAATTGAAGCATTAACCTTTGCAGCTTGTGCTTTGTCTATCTATTTTGATACTACATGTCAATTAGGTGTTTGTTTTGAGGTATCGTACGTGGACTTAATTAAGTTTTGGTGAATTAGGTATATATATATATATTCCAATTTTGACCGGAATATGTAATACACGAGTTCAAAATGGCGTCGTTTCGGGCAATTTTGAACGACCTTCGACAGTTTAAGATTAAATTGGATCAAATTGAATACATATGAGATTAAATTGAAAAAGTTAATAATTGTGAGATTATTTCAATAAATATGCAAATTTACGAGATTATTTTGGTTTAATTCCCGTATATATTTGTTATAGTAGTACTTTTCCACATAACCAATTATACACCGACAAATATTCTTATTTATAAATACACTAACAGAGTATATGTCTAATGTGTACTAGATGCATCGTGGAACACAAATGTATTTTTAAAATATAATATTTGTTTTAGTGCATATTTCAGTACAAATAAATTGTACGTTTTAAGTTGTATTTGACTTACATTGTGCACTCCATATACGCATACAAGAACTTGGCAAAATATGTACTGTGTACACCTGACAAACATGATTATTAAGGATAATTAATTTATATATTAAGGATAATTAATATGTAATTAATAGATTAGATCTTGGTCATTATTGGTCATTAATATGTAATTAATAGATTAGATCTTGGTCATTAACGGTGATATTCTAATTATCATCACATGGTATCACGATCCTAAACACGATCCTAAACCTACTTTTTGCTTTGCCGATCGATCATCTCTTCTTTCGCCGGCTCTCTTCGTTAGAGTGGTCCCTCCAACTCCTCGATTGATTACGGGCGGGTCCAAAGATATCATTGTCTCGCAAATATTCATTCTCGCAACCCCAAACTGGGTTTTTCAATGGCGGATCATCCTCTTCCACCACCGATCCGCTCCCGGTCAATACCATGCTCTCAATGGTACCGATCAAACTTGAACCCTCTACTTACTTGATGTGGTATCGTCAAGTCATTCATATAGCCGAGTGCTTCGACCTAATGGGATTTCTTGATGGATCAGTCGTGGCCCCATCCCCTACAATCACGATTGATGGCGCCCATCAACCAAATCCGGTGTTTCTTGCGTGGCGTATGAAAGACAAGAAATTACTCAGCGTCGTCTTCACGTCGCTCACTCCGGATGCGGCATCGGAGGTTCTGGATTGTCAAACCTCTCATTCGGCTTGGTCGACGCCGCCGGGCGGCGTTCTCCGACTCATCCGCTTTCACACCCATCGCCCACGTGAGGAGTTGCTTTCTCTTCGGAAGGGTGATCTCGGTGGGCGACTATGGCGGAAATTTAAGAACTTGTGTGATCAACTTTCGCAATTGGTCGCCCTATTGATGAAAACCGATAAAAGACATTGGTTCTTACGAGGGTTAGGCATTCAATTTGCCTCGCTTTTTCGACACTTGAATGGCGCTAACCACATTGTTCGTGTTTCAGTACTGCGCTTCATCAAGCTCGTCGGTTTGAGATGATGTTGCGTGCTATGGAAGGTGGTTCTCCATCTTCGGCTGCGTTCATGGCTTCAAACCCGGGCAATGGTCGCAGTGGTGGTTCCGGGAGTGGACAAGGTCGCCCTAAGGGCGACTCGGTTTCTCTTGGCAATCGGGGTTCAACAATAGAGGCGAAATTTTCAAAGACTCTAACAATCGTCCGTCTTTCTGGGTTTTCGTGGTAATTCGGTAGCAAACCAAGTAATCGGGGTGGAAACGGGGGTCGTCGTACCTATACTCCTCGTTGTCGGATATGCGTGGTGAACATTATGCGAATAAATGCCCTCAATTTATTGATGCTCGAAATCTTCGCTTATACGCCAATCTTGCTCGAGCCTTTAATCACTCATGTCGATTTTTGATTCCACTCGATTGGTATTTGGACTCACGGTGCTTCTGCAAGCATATGATGAATCGGACATCTGCTCTTGAATCCTTAAGACCTTTAATCGTAACGATTTCATTATTGTTGGTAATGGTTACTTTTAAATATTTCGCGATATTGGCACTTCTAAATTATCCGGGGATGTTAAATTTTGGATGTATTGGTTGTGCCACATATTACTAAGAACTTATTGTCTATTTCTAAGTTGATTGCCGATTACCTGTTGACGTTGTGTTCTCGATAAGTTCTTTGTCATTTTAACCAGGGTGACAAAAAAATTATGGCTCAGGAAGGGTTGATAAAGGTTTATATTTGCTTGATCGGGGTGTCCCGACGCTAGTTGCAACAATTAGGAATAAAGACTTGAAGGCCAGTTTTGATTTATGGCATCTTCGTTTGGGGCATGTCCCGTTTACTATTATTTCTTTATTGCAAAAGATAGGCCAATTATCTATTACTTCTTTATTACCGAAACTCTACACTTTGTTCTCTTGTGTCCCGGTTAGCTAAGAGCAAACGTGTACCTTTTCTGTTGAATGAAAAACGTGTTGATGCAGTACTTGACTTAATCCATTGTGATCTATGGGGCCCGGTCCCAGTTATTTCGTCTGATGGGTTTAAATATTATGTCGCTTTTATGGATGATCATTTTCGTTTCTCTTGGATTTATCCCCTTCGTGCTAAGTCTGAATTTTATGATATTTTGGTGAAATTTCATGCTTTTATCTGCACTCAGTTTTCCAGAAAAATCAAGGTTTTCCAAAGTGATGGTGGCATAGAATTTGTGAATTCTAGAGTCCGTGAATTTATGTCACTACATGGCATTCTTCATCGTCTCTCGTGTCCATACACTCCTCAGCAGAATGGGCGGGCAGAACGCAAGCATAAACATATTTCTGAAACAGGTCTTTCTATGTTATTTCATTCACATGCTCCTGTATCGTTGTGGTTTGATGCTTTTGCCACCTGCAGGTTTATGTTATTAATCGTCGTCGCCCTCATCATCTTTGTCTAACAAGTCTCCCTTTGAGCTTCTTTTTTGATCAATTCCAAACTATGCCAATTTTAAACCGTTCGGTTGTCGAGTTTATCCATTTTTTTAGGGACTATGCTGAACACAAGTTGGCACCCAAAAGTCGGCCTTGCATCTTTCTTGGGTACAATAGCACACATAAGGGATTTCGTTGCCTCGATCTAGCTACTTCTCGGGTCTTCTTATCGAGGCATGCTCAATTTGATGAACTATGTTTTCCTTTCTCTGAGAACTCGTCTGCAACACCGATGTCCAATTTGGATTTCTCAAGTTTTTTGGATGGTACTATCATCGTGCCCATGCCTCTGCCGCCATCCATCCGTCCGTGTCATCGTCGCCTGTTTCTCGTCCTCACATCATTCCTTTGGATGATGAGGAACAACTCCCATCGCATCTGGCACACCGCACCGGGCCGCTTTAACCACCCCACCGTTGGCACCACTAGCCGATCCGGCCCTTAACCCGCTCTGTTGCGGTCCTCGATCCACCGGTCCGGTCGCGGGGCTGGTCCATCCTATGGTGACGCCGCGTGCCCGTCGGGTGTTCAAGCCTCGTTACCGGTTGATCTTTCTTGACCGCCTTGTTATCCTCTCTCGATCGCTAGCTCGAACCAGAGGTTTCAAATCCATTTGCCAAATCTCGAATGGTTGTCTCTGCGCAGAAGAGATCGATGCTCACGTCAAAATAATACGTGGGATCTTGTACCTTGTCCTTCACGCACTAATATTGTTGGTTGAAGTGGGTTTTTCGGACCAAGTTTCATTCCGATGGTGTCTTATTGAGCGTCATAAAGCTCGCCTCGCGGGTACGTGGGTTCTTTCAGTTTCGGGGCTGATTTTCATCATACATTCAGCCCGGTCATCAAGTACGCTCATCGTTCGAAGTTATTCTTGCTCTTCTTTGTGCAATCTCAGTGGTCGTTGCATCAGTTAGATGTCAAGAATGCATTTCTCAATGGATTTCTTGACAAACCGGTTTTCATGGCTCAACCTCCGGGATTTGTTGATCCACGCTTTTCCCGATCATGTTTTGTCGCCTAAAGAAGGTGTTGTATGGTCGAAAACAGCCCCTCTTGCTTGGTTTCAATGATTTAGTACATATCTCTTGACTTGGGATTTGGCGAGTCGTCGACTCATCTTTGTTCTATCTCGTTCGAGGTACTTTATTCTCTATCTACTCTTATCGTAGATGATATAATTATCACAGAAATGATGGTGACATGCTCAAGACATTCATTGCACGCACGCATAAGGAATTTGCTATTAAGGATTTGGGGCGTCTTAACTATTTCCTTGGTCTTGAGGTCTCGTGACACTTCATATATGGTTTTTTGTTGGTCGGGGCCAAATATCTTAATCGACATTTTGGAACAGGCAAAACTATTGGATTCCAAACCGGTTTCCACCCCTCGCTCACCGGAGAGGTTTTGGTAAGTGATGGCCCACCGTTCCACGATCCCACTTTATACCGCTTCTTTAGTCGGGGCCCTTCAAGATTTGACTATTACCCGCCCGGATTTATCATATCTTTGTGAATGTTGTTAGTCAATTTCTTCACTCACCGACATATGATCATTTTAATGTCAAGCGGATTTTACGTTATGTGAAGCGGTACATCCACTTTGGCTTATCCTTTACTCGGCATCCGAGTCCGGCCATCATTGGGTACTCGATGTCGATTGGGCGTGCAGATTGAAACCAGACGATCCACGTCACGGTTACTCAATTTTTTCTTGGCGGAAATCTCATCTCTTGGAGTGCAAAGAAACAACCCTCTGATGGCTCGCTTTCGAGTTGTGAATCTGAATACCGTGCTATGGTCAATCAAACAAGGAAATTGTTTGGCTCACCAATCTTCTCGATGAGCTCCGGGTCAAAATCTCCAATCGTCCTGAACTCTTGTGTGACAACAAGAGTGCTATTTTTATCAGTCATAATCCAGTTGCTCACAAACGAGTAAAACACATTGATCTGGACTACCACTTTGTTCGTGAACTAGTATCCTCTGGGAAGATTTCCACACGTTTTGTTCCATCTTATCTTCAGCTTGCAGATATTTTCACCAAGAGTCTGCCTCGACCTGCTTTTGAGCTTCTTCGATCCAAACTTCGAGTTTGTCTTCACCCCACGCAACACTTGCGGGGGGTATTAAGGATAATTAATTTATATATTAAGGATAATTAATATGTAATTAATAGATTAGATCTTGGTCATTATTGGTCATTAATATGTAATTAATAGATTAGATCTTGGTCATTATTAGTCATTAATTCTTTGTCATTATTGTTGTAATTGTATCCTTATTTATAGTGGAATTCTTCCAATCACCTCATTAACGGTGATATTCTAATTATCATCACAATATTGATAAATAGATTTAATAAATAATTCATTTCCATTTCAAGGGCTAAAAGATTTGTTAACAAACCATGAATCTTCATTTAAAAGAAAGCCAAAAGCAATTATGTAACCAAATGTACAGTTTTTTCTCAGTAACTAGGTCTATATGTTCCGTTTTTATCCTTAGTAAGGATATATCCAATTATGTAATCGAAATATTATAAATTAGAAAGTTACTAACTATAAACTGAAACGTTGTAATGTATTTTATAGTCACACACCGGCTCTGTTACCACTAATACGATAATTGACTATGAAAATTAGAGTGTCTCATGTGATTTTAGTTGCACAATGCATTAATAGTGCATTTTAAAATTGCGCAACTTAGTTACACTGAACCGTACAACTTTATTTCCATATTAATACTGAAAGATACAATTTAGGTACATTGAATCGAGCAATTATTTTTCCATATCAATAATTACACGGTTCGGTATAATAAATTATATCTTTCAATATAACAAATTGCATAATTATAAAATGCATAAAAGACTTAGCCTAAAAATTAAGGAGTTTTCTTCTTTAAATGTACAAATATTTGTGATGCAATAATGATGGTTTAATAGGGAGATTTCCATACGCTTTTAACTATTCATGGACTTGAATACATCGATTCATAAATCATAACAACTAAATTAATTAAATCTAAATTGAAACACACACATGATGCAATAATGATGGTTAGACGAAGACAAAATAATACTCCGTGTCGGGCCATCAGAGTCTTGTACTGTATATCACCCAATCTTATGACTTAATATCGGGTCTAACATTACAAATAAATCTAATTAGGCACTATTTGGGCTTGGTCCATAGCATACCCAATTTGCTTATGTTTTGTATAAATTTGACAACAACTCATAAGATAGTCACATCCATGAAATATGATACAAAACACAATTCAATATTCATCCTTTCTAAAATATTAAAATGTCATTGTCCAAGTTATGTCCCGCCTCGTAATGAGATCGTCTTATACAAATGTCCCTCAAAGCTTCCATTTTATACTATTATTTGTCATAGTTCTTGGAAAATTAAAACTAACTATGATAGATTCAACACATAAAGTGAATATTCTGGAAGGACAAATATTCGCATGCACCAATTAAACCGTTCAAGTCAAACAAGACTGAATTAAAATCAATCTGGATATTAAAAATTTGAAGAGTAAATTTTTGGTAAAACTTGTTCATAGTATGAAATTTATACAATTTCACTTGTAAATTAATATCATTACACTTAACAACTGATTCTATTTTATTTACAAACTAAAATGATGGTATCCGTTTTATAAGCTCATCTAGTTTTCATTGTAACTACTCAAACTCCTTTTGTAAAAGATTTCATTCATCTTCAATACAAGTTATCATGTTGATTTCAATTCTCTACAAATTTCTTCTATACCATTGGTGGACACATGATAACATCATTGAGTAACACTCATGTGAATCAGGTTCACATATGAACTCTATCACTATTATGTGTTGTTGCGAGTCGTTTTATATGAAAATTCTATGTGGCTAATTTTAGAACAACTCACAAACAAAATAAGTACGTGTACGATATTACGGTAAATAACAAAAAATTGTTGACCCAATTCGTCAATAAATGACTACTCTGGGGGCATTCCAAGCCAGGGATGTCATATTGCGAGGTTTACATATACAGTACACAATACTTCTTGTGGGGAAAACTTCAACGAAAGATGGTGATTCAGGAAATATATGTGAGTATTTGGGAATTTTTTCTGAACTCTTATGGAAAATTTCTGAACCCTTTTCTTGTTCTTTTTGGATCTATTTATAGTACTTTGACAAGCATGAGCTGGTTTGGCAAGCATGAGCTGGAGACTTCGTGTCTTGCAAGAACTCATGTGATGCTGTCACATTTTCAACTTCGTCTTCCCGGTTGACCCCTGGATTTACTTGCTTGTAAGGCATTCTTTTTGTCGTCCAGATGGTCCAGTTAGTGACTTGGCTTTTATGTCATATACCCTTTGTATCAACTTTTGCTCGATCGATCGCTCTGCTCGCACCTTTGACCATATTGATTTTGTATCGGAACTCTGTCCTTAACGAGCATGTAAGAATGACTATAATGTTTGCCAAATTTGGCGAGCGGACTTGCTTGGTCGGCAAGACGAGCACACTTGTTTGGTCGGCAGGGCGAGCATACTTATATGGTTGTCAAGGCGAGCATACTTGTAGCGAGCGTACTTGTATAGTTGGTAAAGCGAGCACACTAAAGCGAGCACACTTGAATTATTATTTGGGCGAACACCTCTCCATCGGACATGATTATTTTAATAATTTATTGATACACGTGTCCCTCCGACGTGTATAAATTAATCGAGTAATTGTATCGATCAAAACATGTGTAAAAAATATCACTGTTATGCAAAAAAACTTTCACTGTTTAAAAATATAAGCATTTTCTAAACAGTGATTATTTTTGTTCATAACAGTTTTTATACATAACAGTGAGAGTTTTTGTATGTAACAGTGATACTTATATAACCGAGTTCATAGCATGAACCAAGTCTATACAAGTTTTTGTCAACATCATTTCATATCGCTGTCTACGTAGATCGGAACTATAGCCACCACAACAGGTGGGATCACTCGAAACTGCAACTAAAAAACGTAACCACACCGCAACCGCAACCCCACAAGAGAGGGACCACCACCCCACAAGAGGGGACCACCACAAAAGAGAATAAATATTCTCTCTCCGTGTCTCGAACCCAAGACCTCAATGCCTCAAGTAATGAAACTCTAATCACTTAAGCTATCAACATTTGATTTATTTTACATTTATTAAATTATATTGATAAATAGATTTAATAAATAATTCATTTCCATTTCAAGGGCTAAAAGATTTGTTAACAAACCATGAATCTTCATTTAAAAGAAAGCCAAAAGCAATTATGTAACCAAATGTACAGTTTTTTCTCAGTAACTAGGTCTATATGTTCCGTTTTTATCCTTAGTAAGGATATATCCAATTATGTAATCGAAATATTATAAATTAGAAAGTTACTAACTATAAACTGAAACATTGTAATGTATTTTATAGTCACACACCGGCTCTGTTACCACTAATACGATAATTGACTATGAAAATTAGAGTGTCTCATGTGATTTTAGCTGCACAATGCATTAATAGTGCATTTTAAAATTGCGCAACTTAGTTACACTGAACCGTACAAATATATTTCCATATTAATGCTGAAAGATGCAACTTAGGTACATTGAATCAAACAATTATTTTTTCATATCAATAATTACACGGTTCGATATAACAAATTGTATCTTTCAATATAACAAATTGCATAATTATAAAATGCATAAAAGACTTAGCCTAAAAATTAAATCTTTTTGTTCAAGAGATATTGAAATCATGCACTATATATAAATTATTATACACTGCATAACATTACAATTAGATTGTTCACAATTATTAAAATAATCATATGACATATAATTTAGTGATTTTTACTTCAGCCGAAGCGAAGACAACGCTCCCAAACATAATGAGCCCTCTCTTTAATTTTTAATGTATTTGTATTATTACAAGGATTTTTCTTTATGAGGTCTGCAACCAATAAATTATTGAAGCATCTTTCTGTAAGAAAATTACACTTAAAATCTACGCAACAATCAACAACCTTTAAGTGAACGTCAGATTGATCCTCATCGCAGCATAAGAAAGTAGCAATTTTATTAAAACATTCTTCTTCCAAAATATTTGTGCAGATCTCTTGGGGGTACTTGTAAGGGTCGCAAGCACGTGGATGTATAGATTCTTTGTCATTCACACTTAATGCTTCAAGGGATTGCGATTTATCTAAAATTGTTCCGATGATAATCATCATGAAAACTATAATTCTCGTTATGCTCTTAGATTTGGATATCATGTTTATATTTTAAATAAGTCTATAAAACTCCAATTGCTCTCTTATATAAGTAACATGTAGGTTTCCATACGCTTTTAACTGTTCATGGACTTGAATACATAGATCATAACAGCTAAATTAATTAAATACATATTGAAACACATACATGATGGTCTAATTGAATCATGAATAAGTTATTAAAGCAAGTCATAGATGAAGATAAAATAATACTCCGTGTCAAGGCCATCAGACTTGTGTACCATAATTCCTGTTTTGAAACTTTAAATAGTACTTTAAAAGCATTTACTTTTAAAATTATTAGACATAACTTTCAAAAAATAAATGTTTTTAAATTTTCTTTTGAGTTTGTACACAGGTACTCCGTCCGTCCCGTATATATTTGCCCCAACTTTATGTCACACATGTTAAGAAAAAAATTTAATGAGTGAAGTGTTGAGGGATAATGTAATAAGTTTATATGTATAAAATAAATAAATTAAATGGACTGAGTGTATATGTGAACCACAAAAATAATGACATTCAATATAAATATGTGAATATTGTGAGAATGAAGTTTAATAAGGAGTTTTCCTTTTTAAATGTACAAATATTTGTGAAACGTCCCAAAATAAATTGGAAAATTTTTTCGGGGACAGAGGGAATAATATATATTATCTCAATTATGACCAATCCGGTCTAACATCACAAATAAATATAATTGGGCACTATTTGGGCTTGGGCCTTGGCATACCCAATTTGTTTATTGTTTTGGATTGAGAAATAATTAATCAAAAATTACATTTTTTTTATAAAAATTAGTATGAGATGGTCTCAAACTTGAAATATAATACAAGTTAATTATCACAAATTAATATTCATCACTTTTAAAATATTGAAGTGTTATTGTCCAAGTTATGTTCTGAGATCATCTCATAATCTGGGAACGTGTTGTTTGGTTACTTTGAAAAACTAGAAATATTTTTATCTTTCGCAACAAGCATTTCACGGTGGAAAATTGTTGTTCGAAATTAAAGTTCGTACTTGGAGCTGGATTAGTGCACTATCAAGCCATCAAGTAGACTTCAGCTTCAAGGACTTGGAGATGAGACCGAGAATAGTCACGGATATTTGTTGATCCTTTTTGTTGTGTACTGGGAGGATTTTCTAGGTGCTAGCTACTGTCTTTTATTTCTGTCTTGTTTGTTACTCTTGTACCTATTTTTGTAAGTGAGTACTACTACTCATGCCCATATACTTTTATCAATAAAATCTTTTTTTACTGATTAAAAAAAATGCTCTTAAATTTTGCATTTGAACTATTATTTGTCATAGTTCTTGAAAAATTAAAACTAGCTATAACTTATAAGAGATTCAACACATAAAGTGAATATTATGGTGGGCAAATATTCTCATGCACCAATTAGACCGTGCAAGTTAAAGAAGACTGAATTAAAATCAATCAGGATATTAAAAATTTGAAAAGTAAATCTTCGATGAAACTTGTTCATAATATAAAATTTATATCATTACATTTGTAAATTAATATCACTACACTTATCAACTGATATAGGTATACTTATAAATTAAGATGATAGTATTAAATGTCATTGGTATTAGTTTGTAAGAATATTGATATGAGGTATCAATTTATAAGTGCAATTAATGATATTTGTTTCATGTCATGAGCAAGTTTATGCTGAGAGAGTGATAAATTTTTATTTTTTATTTTTTGAAAGGGTGAGAGAGTGATAAATTTGAAAATTGGGCTAAAAACAAGACTCTTTTTGAAAGTTATTGAACCTTTATGTCGACAAAGTGTCGACACTTTGTTGAAATTGTTAACTAAGGGATGGGCTGCACTTCATATTCCCTACTTTGTACATGGCATGTTTACTTGTGCCACATTTTTTGTTCATGAAGGAATTCAGCTTTGATTATTAATTTCTTTTCTTCCAAATATATGGAAGCTTTTAAAAATCATATTTTTATTTCTATTTTTACGTGAGTTAGATTGTTCGATTGACATCTACAATGTTAATAAAATAAATTTTTTTAGATTGAAATTTGAAATAAGAATTACATGATTATGTGGTCAAATTTAAGGTTGGTACTTGGACAAAATGCATACAAAAAATTTTGGTATACTATACTTATCGAATAGAAAATACCGAATTTATTAAAATTTTCGGTATACCGAAACTTTACGATAAATAAAAAGTTTCGGTACCCAAAAAAATTCGATATTTTGATATATACCGAAAAAAGTTCGGCATTTCGATATTACGGTATCTCGATATTTTTATATCTTGCCGTAATACTCTAAAAAAATTCAAGGTTCGGCATGGGACGGTATACAAAATTTTACGATGAAACAGTATTTAACTGAAGATTCAGTATATATGGTACGGTATACCTAATTCTCTGTCTATAATACGGTGTGCATTTTTAATATACCGAAATTTTCAGTACGATAATGATATAATTTGTTGGATATAAAAAATTTCGATACAGTATACAATATGATTCAATATTTTCGATACTTACGGTACGGTATTGCCACCCTAATTGGTACATTGAAGTAAAATTCTGAAGCAGATATTTTTCTCCATTATTGAGATCTCAAAATGGAATACTAGTTAGTAGTAACGTGCATTCAATTTCCGTCATGGTCTGGGCCAAAAATAATTGAAGCATTAACCTTTGCAGCTTTTGCTTTGTCTATCTATTTTGATACTACATGTCAATTAGGTGTTTGTTTTGAGGTATCGTACGTGGACTTAATTAAGTTTTGGTGAATTAGGTATATATATATATATTCCAATTTTGACCGGAATATGTAATACACGTGTTCAAAATGGCGTCATTTCGGGCAATTTTGAACGACCTTCGACAGCTTAAGATTAAATTGGATCAAATTGAATACATATGAGATTAAATTGAAAAAGTTAATAATTGTGAGATTATTTCAATAAATATGCAAATTTACGAGATTATTTTGGTTTAATTCCCGTATATATTTGTTATAGTAGTACTTTTCCACATAACCAATTATACAAAGACAAATATTCTTATTTACAAATACGCTAACAGAGTATATGTTTCATGTGTACTAGATGCATCATGGAACACAAATATATTTTTAAAATATAATATTTGTTTTAGTGCATATTTCAGTACAAATAAATTGTACGTTTTAAATATGTATTTGACTTACATTGTGCACTCCATATATGCATACAAGAACTTGGCAAAATATGTACTGTGTACACCTGACAAACATGATCATATTCATATATATAATTATTTAAAAGTAGACTTTTCATGTACTTAGGGAATGGGCAACACTCCATGTTCCATATTTTAGAACTTATAATACGTACACGTACAACTGAGTTAATTAACGATTAAATTAGTAAGGTGTTTGAATTTTCAGATTAGAGACAGTTGGTTTCCCATAACAAATTTGATAGCATGTTGGATTATTTGGGCACATTTCATTCATTTTAACATATTTTTCTAATTAACTAAATTTGACATGTAATGTCCATGAATTAAAAATCAATTTCATACCATAAAACTTGTTCACCCAAGAGTTTTGCCATCTCATTATTAATTAGTGTTGGGGTTCAAACAATATCCCACATCGAAATAATAAGGAGGATCTTGGGTTTATTAGGATTGACACTATCTCAATTGGTATGAGGTCTTTTGGGAGATGCCAAAAACCAAATTCGTGTGGGCTTGACCCAAAGCGGACAATATCATATCAATGCGGGAATTTGGGTCCATCCAGGGTCCTAACAAATGGTATCAGAGCCATGGTCCCAGACGAAACGGTGTGGAGTAGTCCCCGGTGTTAAACAAATAAGACGGACTAGGCGGCATTGACCTAGATAGAGCATGTCGTTTGAGGGGAGGTTCGGTGGTCTTTGTTTGAGGGGAGGATTGTTGGGATTCAAACAATATCCCACATCGAAATAATATGAGAGGATTATGGGTTTATTAGGATGAACACTATCTCAATTGGTATGAGGTCTTTTGAGAGATGCCCAAAAACAAATCGGTGCGAGCTCGGCCAAAAGCAGACAATATCATACCAGTGAGGGAATTTGGATCCATCCAGGTCCTAACAATTAGTTTGTTGATCCATTACACAATATTTCAGGACATCCTCTTATTATTGCGTTTTTGCTGATTTAATACGAGCTGTGTTGCAGGGTTGCAGCCACCGTGACACAATTCTAATAATGTGGCATATATTGCATCATTACTTAAATCACTTTTGATGTTGGTAAACTAAAATAAAAGTTCACACACACATATATAAATATATGCTTTAAATGCATCATATGCATTTTTAGATTTATAAAAGTAAATGAAGGGGAGGGAATGAGACATGTACCTGATATTTTTTCACAGATTCATAAACCACTTACTTTTACTACTTTTTTTTTACACTGTCAATTCCTTATTTTTACCCATTCTCTTTTGCCTAATGTTATACCTAACAATGAGGCAAATTAATAGTTATATATGATTAATGTCCTTCCTCTATAAATATTGCTTATAAACTCTACATCTCTTTATACAATTACCAATACTTCAAGTCTCTAACCGAGCTCAATTTCCTCTCATAATACTTTTTTCAATTTCACTATACACCATCTTCTTCATGGAACAACTCTCCCTTCTCTTTTTGTTCATGCTCTTTGCATGGACCACCACCACAGTAGTGGTGCAGTGCACCCCCATGGATATCTTCATCCTTGGGGGCCAAAGTAATATGGTTGGCCAAGGAGAATACAAAATAATTCCTCCAGAATGCCAATCAAACCCGCGAATCCTTTGCCTGAATAATAATTCCCAATGGGAACAGGCCCAGGAGCCTCTCCACAAGGGCCTTGGATTGAAGAAGAACCAATCTTGCGGCATCGGGCCGGGCATGCCCTTCGCCAATTCCATCCTCAAGCCCGGGGAGATCATCGGCCTCATTCCATGCGCCGTCGTCGCCTCCTACATAGACGATTGGAAACGCGGCTCCAGTTACTATAACTGGACCATGGTTCGGGCCCGGGCTGCCGTCTCAAACAGTGGAGGAACCATTCGGGCCCTGTTGTGGTACCAAGGGGAGAGCGACTCAGGCACTGAAAAATCATACAAAGGCAAGCTGGTGCAGTTCTTCACCGACCTGCGTAATGATTTGCACTTGCCTTCTCTCCCCATCATCCAGGTATCATAATTTACATTCGAATATATATATTAACAGTAGCTAGCTATAATAATAAATTGATTAATATATTCTGTATGTTTTTAGGTGGCTATAGCTAAGGGATACAAATTCGACTACATATATGAATTAGTGTAGCCCGTCCCTTAATTAGTTTAGATCAACAATTAGAAATTAGGACAAAAGCTCATATGAGACAGTTTTATACATAAGACGGAGTACAAATTAACACAAATCAACACCCACTCCCTCCAAAGTGTTAAAGTATCATGCTCAAATTATACCCCGTCTCACCGTGAGACCGTCCCACGCAAGTGTTCCTCTTAGATTAAATATAGTGTTGAACAATTTGTTTATAAATCAGCTCAATTTTTTTAATTTTTTTTTTGAACAAGTTACATCCCTCGCCTTCATTTGCTTATGAATTTTTACATGCAGCACAAAAAGAATAAGTTAGGTTCCACACTTCCACCTAATTGACTATTATTCACTCTTTCATGGAATGAAAAAAATAATTGATGAATTGAAGACATTAAAATGGAAAAACACTGCTCAAGAGTCATGCATGGAATGAAAACATGTACGAATGTAACTAAAATGAGAAATGATATAGGGAATGGTATTATTGGCCATGCTTGGATTTTTGGCCTTCTATTTTAATTTGATGTTTCTTTTTATATTCTTTTATTTCTACCGGTTCAATATTTTAACACTCCATTAATAGTAGGGGACCTAATCCTAAACATAGTGAATTTCAGATTAAACGAACCAATAACGGACAATAGAATATAAGAACTAGAGAAAAAATAATTTAAAATAATTAATATATGACATTACAGAAATTATTAAACTCATCATATAAAATGAAAAAAAAAATACATAACCTGGGCCTATTTGTAATGTGGTTCAGGATTGAGACCGATGGCCCAATTTGGTGATATTCCCCCCTGGGCCAATTTTATTTAATAACATTTTATTTTCCAAATAAGAAATAGACGTTTTATTGTGCTTAAAATATAAATAATCACATAATTGTGACACCAATAATAAACTAGTAGTATTAAATATCAGTTAATCGTATCAAAATAAATTTGGCTGTCTTTGTACCAATGTATACCTAAGTTGAGGAAAGATACCCCAAATGCTAGTTTAGAGACAAATTGTTAATTTTCTCGATTAAAATCAAGTTAACACAGATTGCTAATAATTTGTTACGAAAGGTATTATAATAAAATTGTCTCCTGAGCTTAAGTCTTTAAGATATAATCAAACCGATCCGATCCGATCCACAAGGTTGTTTTTTAATCCAAGGCCGTGGCTCTTAGGCCTGTTCACATTGGGAATTGGAAGAATATTTTGCGGGTTGGATTGGCATTCGAGAGGAATAATTTCGATCCAGTCCAATTTACAGTAGAGTTGCTTTGTCTTGAAAGAAGGAAAATATTCATAGGATGGGAAGGACGAACGTTATTTGGTGCTAGTTTGAAAATTGTCGCGCACAAACTTTGTCATTATTTTATCATTACTGTACGACTTGATTTAATAGCTTATTCAGGTAACAATTATACCATCATTAATGCATATATAAGTTTCAATTTAAATTTAATTAATTGAGTTGTTATGAATCTATGCATTCAAGTCCATCAAGCTCACTTTAAAGATTATGAAAATCTAAGTGTTACATATATATAAGAGAAGAATTCTAGTTTTATAGAATCATCCAAAAAAGTCAAAAAGAATAAACATGATATTCATCGATTCAAAAAGCATAATGAAGATTATAGTTTTTATGATGATTATTATTGGAACAACCCTAAATAAATCTCAATCTCTCGAAATATCGGGGGTAGAAGACAAAGAATTTATACCGCCACGTGCTTGTTACCCTCACAATATCTGCACAAATAATCTTGAAAAGAAATGTTGGAATGCAATTGCTACATTCATATGTTGCGATTAAGATTATTCTGATATTCACTACAAGATTTATAGTTGTTGCGTAGACTTTATATGTAATTTTCATAATGAAGAATGCTTCAACAATTTATTGGTTGCGGACCTCATAAAGGAGAATCCTTGCAATAATACAAATACTTTAAAAATTAAGAAGAGAGCTCAGTATGTTTGGAAGCGTTGTCTTAACTTCGTCTGAATTTAATTAAGCAAAGAATCACTATATTATAAGCATGCTGTATAAATATTATAATAATTGTAAACAGTTTTATTTTAATCTTTTATAGTACTACATGTCAATGCGTTTATCTTTCTTATTGTCTCTCTTTTAAATGCAGATTCATGGTTTGTTAACAAGCCATTTATCACTTGAAATCGTATATATATGTACGAAGGGCATGCCCGGCCCGACGCCACAGGATTGGTTTTTCAAACCAAGGGCCAGGTGGAGCGGCTCCCGGGCCTCTTCCCATTGAGAATTGTTGTTTAGGCGAAGGATGCGCGGGTTTGATTGGCTTTCTGGAGGGACTACTCCGTCCCATTTACCGAAGAATATTCCTCCTTGGCCAACCATATTGCTTTGGCCTCCGAGGAGGAATATATCCGTAGGGGTGCAATGCACCACCATTGTGGTGCTGGTGCAGGCTAAGAGCATGAACAGGAAGACAAGGGCAGATTGGTCCATGAAGAAAATGATGTAGTGAAATTGAAACAAGAGATAATGAAAGGAGGAAAGTGAGCTTTGTTGCAGACTTTTGGAGTATTGGTATGTAATTGTATAAAGAGATGTAGAGTTTGTAAGAAATATTTATAGAGGAAGGGCATCAATCATAACTATTAATTTGCCTTTCCTAGGTAAAAAAAAAATAGGGGTTATGAATTTATCTGATACTCTGTGAGTGAAAAATTAGCTATATGTCACATTCCCTCCTCTTCATTTGCTTTTGCTCCAATTAATGGGTTGGACTTCACTTGGCAATTGGCACACACTATATAACCTTGTGAATTTTGTGATTTAATTTGATGTTTAATCAATGATGGAGGAAAAAGAAAAACAAGAACTAAATAAATCAGCAACAAAAATAATCAGAGGATGTTCTGAAAATATAAGGGCATGTTTGTTTTGAGACTATTCCGGACGGACTTTGGACTTTACAATTCCACATACCCATTTAATACAATACTAAAATCATGATTTCAAAATCCAATTTAAAACCTAACCTAAACCCTACATCTGCATCTATTCCCATTAATAATAATATTTTCACTTTTACACAATTTCCAATACAATACTCAATCATTCAATTATTACTATAATAATATAATAATACAAATCAATTAACTAAATTTGACATGTAATGTCCATGAATTAAAAATCAATTTCATACCATAGAACTTGTTCACCCAAGAGTTTTGCCATCTCATTATTAATTAGTGTTGGGGTTCAAACAATATCCCACATCGAAATAATAAGGAGGATCATGGGGTTTATTAGGATTGACACTATCTCAATTGATCATGGAAAGAATATAAAATATATAAATACATTGGATAAAGACTAATTTCTATTCTTTATCTCTAATACCCCGTCGTTGCCTTTGCGTGGGGTGAAGGCACACACACGAGCTTGGAACGAAGAAAACTCAAATGCCGGACGAGGGAGGCTCTTCGTGAAGATAGATGCTATATCCAAGATGTAAAGGAACAAAGCTAGTAGATAATTTCCCGGAAGAGACGAGCTCACGAACAAAGAGATAGTCCAAATCAATATGCTTGGCATTTTTATGGGCAACAGGATTACGGCTCAAAAAGCGAGCACTCTTATTGTCACACAAAAGAGTCGGACGATAGTTTATGGTCGAACGGAGCTCACGGAGAAGATTAGTGACCCAAACCAATTCGGAAAGTCGTGATTCGCTAATGCCCGCATCAGATTCACGCGGCTTGATAAAAACCGTTGGTTGTTTCTTAGCGGATCAAGAAACAAGATTTTCCCCAATAAAAATAGAGTAACCATAGGTGGAACGACGCGTCTCGGTGCAACGGGCCCAACAAGATCGAATAACCCAAAATGTGTCGGCCTCTTGACGAAGGAGAGACCATAGTGAATCGTACCCTTGACATAGCGAAGAATACGTTTCTTCGCTAGAAAATGGCGTCGGTCGGAGAGTGAAGGAACCGACTAATCGAATCGACAACAGATGAGAGAGATCGGGCGGGTGATGGTCGATCATCGCAAGGCCCCAACAAGTGATTCAGATAGCGTGGGATCATTTAAACGGATCACCCAGATCGACAAGAGACTCACCGGCCCAATGGAGTGGAAATAGGCTTGAGTCCAACAACGCAGCTCGTTCAAGGATATCATGGGCATATTTAGCTTGACCCACAAACAAGCCAGCAGATGTATAAGAAACCTCAAGACCGAGGAAATAATTCAGATGCCCAAGATCCTTGATGGCAAACTCACGGTGTGTACGAGATATAAAAGATTGCAACAACGAAATCATATTCCTCAGAACAATGATATCATCGACATAGAGCAAACAAATAAATAATGTAAGTGCCTCGATGAAAATGAAACAATTGAAGAATCACAACGACTCAGAGAAAGCCAAGGTTGGTGAGATACGAGCTAAACCTCTAAAACCAGGCTAGGGGAGCCTGGCGAAGACCATAAAGAGCTTTCTTGAGTCGACACACATGATCAGGTAAACGAGGATCAATAAACCCCGGGGGTTGAGCCATGAACACTGGTTTGTCAAGAACACCATTAAGGAAAGCATTCTTGACATCAAGCTGATGAAGAGGCCAACTATGCCGAATGAGATAAAGCCGGGATAATGCGAACGGTTGCAAAGATTGACAACCGAACTAAACGCGGTGATGAAAATCGGTTCCCAAAATTTGTGTGAAATACGAGCAACAAGACGGGCCTTGTGACGTTCAATCGAGCCATTATCATGAAACTTCGTACGAAAAACCCATTTCGAACCCACAATATTCGTGCGAGGGCGGGTACCAAATCCCATGTGTGATTCGAAGCGGAGGGCATCAATTTCCTCTCAGATAGCAAGCCAAGTCACTCGGGACGCTTGGTCTGCAGACTTAAATCCACGAGGCTCGGTGGTGGAAACGAGAGTGGATAATAAGGCGGGAAGCTAAGTCAAGGGTAGGGGGGGCTTGAAAATGCCCGCCCGAGCCCGTGGTGACCATCGGGTGTGGCGGAACCCGGGGAGGAGCAGGAGGTGCCGCCGCAAAGTGATGGATCGAGCGGAGGTCGCCGCACAGCAATTTTGATGAGGCGGCGGAGCTGTTGCAGGATCTGATGCGGTCCGTCGAACAGAGCGGCATGCACCGGGTCGAGCGGCTGGATCGCCCATGTCGACCGTTTCATCAAGGACGCGGGGCGAGCGATGCACATTCTTGCTGAGGTCTGCGGGCAAAGAAAAGGCCGGAAGCCGAGCGTGGGAAGGATGAGTTGCCGCCGAGGCATCCAAGAAGGTGGTAATGTCCAATTCTGAGATCGGAGGGCGCTATTTGCTCGAAAGGAAAAAGAAAACTCATCAAATTGAGCATGGGCGAAATGAAGGTCCGAGAAGAGACAGGATCAAAACATCGAAATCCCTTGTAAATGCTACTATAACCCAGAAAAATACACGGACGACTACGAGGCTCCAGCTTGTTATCAGCATAATCCCGAAGGTATGGAAATACCCGACACCCAAAAGGCTTGAAGTTTGCATAATTAGGAGCATAATCGAATAGCAACTCAAAAGGTGATGAATTTTGCAAAACGGGGTAGGTGGCGGGTTGATCACAAAAAAAATTGTTGCAAATGCCTCAAACCGTAGAAAAGCAGGTGCATGGGCATGAAATAGCATGGACGTAACCCGGTTTTGAAATGTGGCGATGCTTACGCTCGGCTTTCGGCCATTCTCATTTGCGTGAGTGTAAGGACAAGACAAACGATGAAGTATGCCATTAAGATTCATAAAATTCCGGACTTTAGCATTAACAAACTCAGTTCCCCCATCACTTTGAAACACCTTGATTTTACGATCAAATTGATTGCAGACAAAGGTATGAAACTGAACCAAAATATCGTAGAATTCAGACTTAGCACGCAACGGATAAATCCAGCAAAATCGAGAATAATCATCAATAAATGCAACATAATAGCGGAAACCATCAGCAGTAGAAATAGGTGCAGGACCCTATAAATCACAATAAATTAAATCCAAAACACAATCAGCACGTTTCTCATTCAACTGAAAAGATAATCTCTTGCTCTTAGCCAATTGACAAGAAGAGCAGACACTCGGATTCGGTAAAAGCGGAGATATAATGGATAAATGACCAAGTTTGTTCAGTAAAGAAATAATAGAATGTGGGACATGCCCCAGACGTAAATGCCATAAACTGAAACTAGCCTTCAATTCTTTATTCCGGACAGCAGCAACCAAAGCCGGAATCCCTCGATCAAGCAAATATAAGCCTTTATCACACCTTCCCTGTGCCAGGATTTGCTTTGTCACTCGGTTCTGAATGTCAAAGAACTTATCAGAGAAAATCACATCGACCGGAAAATCGGATGTTAGTTTACTGATAGATAACAAATTTTTAGTGATATGAGGAACCACTAAAACATCCAGCAATTGCACATCTGCAGACAATTTACTAGAACCAATATGAGAAATATTCAAAGCATTGCCATTACCAACAATGACTGGCCCATTACTAGAATAAGGCTCGTAAGTGTCCAATGCAGTAGTCTGATTCGTCATGTGAACAGAGGCACCCGAATCAAGATACCAATCAGGAGCAGAGTCTGACACATTGCAGGAGGATGTGAATGCCTGGGCTAAGTGTGCTGAAGAGACAGGTTGACGAGCATTGAGAAACTGAGGGCACTTATCCGCATAATGCTCCCCACGACATATCTGACAACGAGGGATTCGACGCCCCCCATTCGTAGAACCAGAAAAACCATTGGTGAAGCCAGAGTTGCCTTGCTGTCCACGGATTCCAGAAAAATTTCCACGATTGCCAGAGAACAACGATTGCTGCCCAAATTCCGGTGAACCCTGCTGTCCACGGGAGTTGCCACCCGATGAAGATGAACGGCCCTGACCACGGCCCGAGGAACGATCAGCCGTGAATGCAGCCTGCGGAGGAGAATTTTCCATAGCATGAAGCATGGACTCATATTGTTTGGCTTGGCTCAACAAACCACGAAACGCCGGAATAAGAGTAAATGCCATTCGAGTATCCGCAAAGCTTGCAAATTGGACACCCAATCCACGCAAAAACCAATGACTCTTATCTGATTCAATAACAGGACAACCAATAGCATGCAATTGATCACATAACGACTTAAATTTCTTACCATACTCTTCAACCGGTGCTGGCGAGTTGCGGAGGAATAAACGCCCTCCAGAGTAGACCACATAGCGCACGATGTGGTGGATTCCAGAACTTCAGAGGCGGCGTCTTCGGATAGCGATGTGTAGACGACGCTAAGGAGCTTGCGGTCCTTAATTTTCCAGGCCAGATAGGCTGGATTGGGCGAAGCCACGCCCTCAGCAGAGGTGACGGTCGCCGGAGGAGAGGCGAGCGATCCGTCCAAGTAGCCGAGCAGGTCAAAACACACGGCCATATGCTCAATTTGGCGACGCCATGGAAGGTAATTCGAGGCGCCCAATTTGATTCCAGCAACCATGTTGATCATGGCGGTGACGGGAAGAGAATCGGTGGGAGGATTGGCCATGTTGAGATGAGCGGAAATCTGCGATGAAGGAGAGTAGCGGGTTTAGATGCAGAATTTGCGTAAGAAGGTTGACGGAGTGAGATTGTGTAGGAGCGATTGGAATAGGATTATTGAGAGGAGATGGGGAGTGACGGAAATTGGAGATTGCTATGGTGAGAAGAAGTGTATTATGCAGAATTAGGATTTCTGCGAGAGAAAGTGAGAACGAGAGCTGCGTGAGGTTAGGATCTTTTACTGACGGATGATACCATGTGAGGATGATTAGAATATCACCGTTGAATTGGTGATTGGAGAAATCTATTATTAATAGACCGATTACAGGAATACAACAACTTTCCCAAGATACAAGGAGATTTACATGGAAAGAATATAAAATATATAAATACATTGGATAAAGACTAATTTCTATTCTTTATATCTAATATAATTCTCTCATGGTATCAGAGCCCAGGTTGTGGGTTCGATTCCCGTGGAAGCACTCCACCCATTTAAATTGTCCATTCTGTTGGGCCTCCTCTCCAGAGAGCAGAGACAATGATTCGGCCCACGAGTGAGGGGAAGTGTTGAGGGAAATTAAAATAAATAGATTATTCCCGACCCTCTCTACAAGCTTGAGCTTTTAGATGAGACGGAATTCTCTCACTAAATCTATAAAACTCGAATTATTCTTATATAAACAACATGTAGATTTCCATAAGCTTTTAGTGTTCACGGACATTGAATACATAGATTTGTAACAGCTAAATTAATTATTTCTATATTGAAACTTATACATATGCATTAATGATGGTCTAATTATTACTTGAATTTATAAGCTCTAAATTAAGTCGTAGATGAAGATAAAATGTCGGGCCATCAGACTCTTGTACTGTATATCAGCACTCTTATCAGGCCCAACATTACAAATAACTATTAGGGCCCGGTTATTAACACCCCCATTATTAGGAGATACACACCCTCTATAATTTCGACATATAGGTGTTGAAATTGTATCTTAATTTCGAAAGTGGTTTTTCGAAATCACTAACATATTTCGAAAAGAAGATGCCGAATTTCTGAAGTTTTGCAAAGTAAAATTCTGCTCGAAAACTTTCAAAACAAATGTTTCGAAATTAAGATACAATTTCAACACCAGTGTTTCTCCTAAACCGGGCCCTAACTATTATTAGGCACTATTTGGGCTTGGGCCTTGGCATAGCCAATTTGTTAATTGTTTTGGATTGAGAAATAAACAAAAGTACAATTTTGACAAAAACTCGTATTAGATTGTCTCATGCATGAGATGTGATACAATTGGTACAAATCAAATATTTGTTTCTTTTAAAATGTTAAAATATCTTGTGCAAACTATGGATCATCCCAATGTGAGACCGTCTTATGCAAGTGCCTGTCAAATTTTACATTTGTACTATTATTTGTCATAGTTATTAAAAAATTAAAACTAGCTAGTGGAGAGCGTCAACACATAAAGTAAATACTCCTTTAGGCAAATTAAAAAAAAAAACTATTTTAGGCAAATATTATTATGCATCAATTACACAATGCAATTCAAATAAGACTGAATTAAAATCAAATTGAATATTAAAATTTTGGAAATTAGACTAAAAACAACTCATTTTAGAAGATTATATTGAACCTTTGTTGATCTAACTAAGGGATGGGCTACACTTCATGTTCCATACTTTGTACATAGCATGTTGATTTACGAAATTGATGATGTAATTAGTAAGGTGATTGAGTTTCGAGATCTTGTACCATACTTTTTGTTCATAAAAAAATTCAGCTCTCATTATTAATTTCTTTTATTCCAAATATATGAAAGCTTAAAAATCATTTTTTTTTTTATTAATTAGCCAGGATCTCGCTCTAGTCCCCTGTAATTCCCGTATGTCACCTCGCTAGAATAATTATAATTTCTAAGTATATGACCTCGCATACTCTTAAATAATTCGCACACAATAGTAACAATATGCATATTTTTTGTATTTTCATATTGTTACCGTACTGAAAATTTTGATATTTTCAGTTCGATAAATGTGCTAAAATTTTCAATATTTCATAATTCATTTGTAGTTTTATTTAAAAAGACAAATTAATTTTTTTTTTTTAAAAGTTACATAACTTTAATTTTTTATATCATTTTTCCTGTGATCTCACACTCTATATAATAATTAATTATATGTTTTTTTAGGAGAATAAATTTTAAGTGATTAATAAGAAAAAAAAATGCACGTTCGAAATCCAAAAAAAATAAGTAATATAAAAAGGCAAATATAAATTAAATTTTATATTTTCAACACGTTCAAAAAAATTGTAATATTTTTTATTTTTAAAAATATTATATATATATTTGTGGCTTAAATTAAATATCATAAATATTATTATAAGATTTTTTTTGGAATGAGTTTTGGTAGGAATTAATTAATTTTCTTAAATAAATATAATTTCTTAAATAGATTATTTGGTTATGTTAGGGTGTTATTCTCATATTTGTAGATATTGTGAGATGTACACTTGTCATAAATTTAAAATTTGAAATAGAAAAATGAAACAGGGGATCCAAGCCGAGTTCTTTCAATCTATAGTCTTATAAGACTGACTTTAATGGATTAAAGTCAATTATATTTGGATGATCTACAATAAAAATAAAAGAAAATAAAAAGAAACACAAAATTAAAAAATTTGGGCCACTAATACCATCTCCCATATCGTTTCTCATTTTAGTTACTTGCATACATTGTTTCCGTCTCATGACTCTTGTGTAGTGTTTTTCCATTCTAATCATGTTTTCGATTCATTAATTTTTTTTCTCATTCGATCCATTAAAGAGTGGATAGTCAATTAGATCTAACCTAACATATTCCTTTTGTGCTGCATATAATAATTCAAAAGCAAATGAAGGTGAGGTGTGTGACTTGTTCCAAGAAATAAATTAAAAAAATAGAGCTGATTTATAACAAAGTGTTCAACACTAGATATCTAATCTAATCGTTGATCTAATTAAGGGACACTAATTCATATTCCATACTTGTACATAGCATGTTGATTTATCAAATCATATTAATACTTGTACATAGCATGTTGAGTGCATTTTTCCAGATTATTAATTTTTTTTCTTGATCCATTATATATTTTAAGAACTTCCTATTATTATTTTTGTTGCTGATTTATTTAGTATGAGTTCGGTTGCAGCCACCTTGTAATTATTCTAAATTGGCATAAATTGCATCATTACTTGACCACATTTGTTCTTGGTAAACTAAAACAAAATTATGATATCCGTACCAGAGCCTTTTCTCCATCATTGATTAAACATCAAATAAAATCACAAAAATTCCCAAGGGTATAGTCTGTGCCAAGTCCAACCACTCAGTAAATTGAAGCTCTAATGTATCTCATTTTCACATACGTTAAGTATCTTTAGATTGAATATATATAGGGAATGTGACATATAGCTAATTTTTCACTCACAGAGTATCATATAAATTCATAACCCCTATTTTTTTTTAACCCAGATTCATTAATTAATCCCTAATCTTACCTATTATTTGGCCTAATTTTTTTACCTAGGAAAGGCAAATCAATAGTTATGGTTAAACCCTACCCTCTATAAATATTTCTTACAAACTATACATCTCTTTATACAATTACATTCCAATACTCCAAAGTCTGCAACAAAGCTCACTTTCCTCCTTTCATTATCTCTTGTTTCAATTTCACTACATCATTTTCTTCATGGACCAATCTGCCCTTATCTTCCTGTTCATGCTCTTAGCCTGCACCAGCACCACAATGGTGGTGCATTGCACCCCTACGGATATATTCCTCCTCGGAGGCCAAAGCAATATGGTTGGCCAAGGAGGAATGTTCTTCGGTAAATGGGACGGAGTAGTCCCTCCCGAAAGCCAATCAAACCCGCGCATCCTTCGCCTAAACAACAATTCTCAATGGGAAGAGGCCTGGGAGCCGCTCCACCTGGGCCTTGGTTTGAAAAACCAATCCTGTGGCGTCGGGCCGGGCATGCCCTTCGCCAATTCAATCCTCAAGCCCGACGAGACCATCGGGCTCGTTCCATGCGCCGTGGTGGCCTCGTACATAGACGATTGGAAACGCGGGACCAAGTACTACAATTGGACCGTGGATCGGGCCCGGGCCGCCGTCTCCAACGGTGGAGGGACTATTCGGGCCCTGCTGTGGTACCAAGGGGAGAGCGAAACGGTGGCTTTATCGCTTGCAAAAGCGTACAAAGCCAAACTTGTGCAGTTTTTCACCGACCTACGTGATGATTTGCACTTACCTTCTCTCCCCATTATTCAGTTACCATAAATTTATATTCGGACTTTTTATACGTATTAATACTAGCTATATATAATAGTTAATTGATTGATCATTTTGTATGTTATTAGGTGGCTATAACTTCGGGACACAACTCTACAAATATGGATATAGTGCGAGAAGCTCAATTAACAATGAGACTTCCAAATTTGTATTGTTTTGACGCGCGTAAACTGAACGCGACGCTACTGCAAAACATACATCTCGACACACCAGATCAAGTGAAGTTAGGCAAGGAGCTCGCCAATATCTACCGCAATATTTCTACCTTCAAATAAAATACTATGTATATATTTAGCTACATTAATTAATGAAACATGCATTTAGTAAGTCTCCTAACTGCTCTTTTCAGATGAACTCAAATTTTATGTCAGATATTGAAGGAGGGATTAAGTAATTTGGATATATTACAATTTTCAACAGCTAGATTTGTTATACTATATTGAGTATGTGGATTTAAGTGATAAGAAATTAACCAAATAATGAATGAGATCAAATGAAATTAAATTACATTTGAATTAGAATTTAATTAATCCGAATAGCAAGTTATATTAGTTGCACCCATATAATAAGTAATCGTGGCTCAATCTGTTTTTGGATATACAAGTATTTTCGCTTGTTTAATTAATGAATTATATTTAATTTCAAGTCACGAATTTTCAATTTGTTTACTTAAATATTTCAGGCTAACTACATATTTGATTAAACATTTTATTTTTATTTTATCTTTATTAAATTATATTGATAAATAGTTTTAATTAATAAATTCCATTTCCATTTCAAGTGCTAATAGATTTGTGAACAAACCATAAATCTTCATTCAAAAGAAAGCCAAAAGCAGTTATATGATCGAGTTGCTACGTACCCAGTAACTAGTACGTCTGTACGTGTATGTTCGTTTTTACCCTATTAAATCGAGATTATATGTAACTATGTACCTGAAATATTATAAATTAAAAGTTACTAATTATAAACTGAAACATCGTAATAAATAATATATTTAATATTATTTTTATTCAATTTAATTATGTGATAATTTATGGAGTATATTTTATAGTCACGCATTGTTACCACTAGCTGATACGATAATTGTCAATAAGAATTTAATTCGTTTGTTCAAGAGACATGCACTATAAGTTTTCTTTTTGTTTTTGAAATAGTGCACTATATTTTTTTTGACAGGTAAATAGTGCACTATAAATTATTATATGCTACATAAGATTACAATGTTTAAATTTTTTACCATGGAAAGTGAACACAACGCTCCCAAGCATAATAAGCTCTCTCTTTAATCTTTAATGCATTTGTATTATTGCAAGGATTCTCTTTTAGAAGGTCTGCAACCAATAAATTGTTGAAGCATCTTTTCGTAAAAAAATTACAAGAAATGTCTACGCAACAATCACCGATCTTTTGATGAACATCAGATTGATCTTCATCGCAGCATATGAAAGTAGCAACTTTATTCCAACATTCCTCTTCCAAATTATTCGTACATGTATTGTAGGGGTGATTGGTGCAAGCACGTGGGGGTACAGATGCTTTATTTTCCACACCCGATATTTTAAAAGATTGAGATTTATTCAGGATTGATCCGAGGATAATCATCGTAACAATTATAATCTCCATTATGCTCTTTGATTTGGATATCATGTTTATATAGCTGTAAATTTTCTCTTGTATAAATAGCATGGATATTTTCATAATCTTTCAAGCGTTCATGGACTTAGATTACATAGATTCGTAACAGCTAAATGTAATTAATTAAATCTAAATCGAAACTTATACAAGCATTGATGATGGTCTAATTACCTGAATACGGAATAACTATTAAATCAAGTCGTAGACGAAGATAAAATAATACATTGGGCCATCAGACTCTTGAAATATGTCAGCACTTTTAAGTCTTATATCGGATCCAATATTACAAATTATAACTTTGGCACTGTTTGGGCTTGGGCCTTTGTATACCAATTTTTTTTACTCTTTTGATTAACAAATAAACAAAAGTATTTTATAGGATGAAATTCCAATAACTCAAATTCAATCAAACTTACTCCATCAGTCCCAATTAATAGGCTTTTTTTTAAACAAATGTCCCAAAAATATAGACTTATTTTCAAATAGTAATTATTTTATAATTTGTTAATACAATCCTATATATTAATTATATTAAAAAGTAAAAACTATAATCATTATTAAATTGGGCTATAATAAAAATTTTACTTATTTAATTTACCTTTCTAAAAGAATTTTTTAATTTATGTGCAAATCGCAATGAACTTATATAATTGGGATGAGGGTGTATTAATTTGAGCTGGCTTTAAGACTTGAAATATCTCTTAATTGCTGAGAGAATTCAGTCTCATCTAAAAGCTCAAGCTTGTAGAGAGGGTCGGAAATAATCTATTTATTTAATTTCCCTCAATAATCGCACGTCCTCTAATGATTGTTAACTGTGTATTTTTTAGAAAGAATTTGATAAAAATCAGAAATTTATGGTTTAGTAACTTTAGTTTAAAATAAATGTACATTGATAATTTAATATGTTAAACTTTTTTTGAAAGTTCAGATATTTAATGTAATATAGTAGATATATAATTGATTTCACTGCCCATTTGGGTACGTTGCAAGCAAAGGAAAAACAGGAATAAAATGATTGAATCTTTTTAATTTTTACTAAAAATTAATGAGATATTTCTCTATCTGATGTTTTACATTTTAACATTTTCTGTCCAGTAGGTTATAATCTAGTTATAAATTATTGGGGTGGTGTAATTTTCAGTACAACTGTACAAGTCACATCCCCCTAAATGCCTCTTAAAACTTGGGTATTTTAAATTTTCAATTAAATTCAAGGTCAAGGAAATATACTATAGCCCAGTTTGGTTCGCTGGATAGACGGGATAGATCGGGATTAGGATTTTAATCCCAACTAATTTACTATTTGGTTTGGGGGATGAGGGCCCAAAATATACTTCAAGTCCGAATATAAAATGTATTAAATCCCTTCATAGTGGGTATGTCAATCCCATGTGAAAGGTACGGTAGAACATATCTCAAATGCAATATTACAATATTGTTCTTCTATTGTTTGAATAGATTCACAGTAATGAAGTGTGACTGTTTTAATTCAATTTAAGGGTTCTTATGATATTTCAATAGGAATCTCATCTAATTCCTCAATCCAATCCTACAATCCAAACACGTATCTTGACTCAAACAATCAAGTTCAATCTTACTCAATCTCATTCAATCCTATCACACATAATTATTCCAGTCTCGTGAACCAAACGCCCCCTTTTAAAACAAAGTCATCCCATATGTGTCTCCCAAAACAAAAACATCGGAATTAAATCTTAGGACCCCTTGATATGAGTTAAGAAGGTAAATAATAATGTGTACGATTAAATGTTATTAATTGTATTATTACTACTAGTATTTGATTAAAAAATTATCAATCACTACTAATAAGATAAATTTCTAATTACTCATCATTCACTGTCATTACCCATGCACCTTTATTATCTCAAACCAAATGTACCCTTAAATTTAAGGATGCTGTGGACAAGTATTCACAACAAAACTATAATAAAATACAAAATTAAAATAAATATTAAATGCCCAAGTATGGGCCACTAATCAATTCCCCCCATTTTCTATTTGAGTCATGTAAAAATGTTGTTCTCCTTTATGAATCATGAGTAATGTTTTTTCCATTTTAATGTCTTTAGTACATTAATTAGGTCCAACCTAACTTTTTCTTTTGTGCTACATGTGAAAAATCAGAAGCAAATGAAGGTGAGGGCATGGACTAGTACCAGAACAAACAAAAAATGAGCTCATTTTTAAACAATGACAAAAACTCATATGAGACGGTCTCATGCATGAGACGGGGTACAACTTAACACAAATCACACTCACTCCTCCAAAAATATTAAAACGTCCATGCCAAAATTATGCGTCGTCTCATTTACCATGAAATCGTCTCATGCAAGTGTCCCTCTTAAACAATTAATACATGAATTGATGTCCTGTATGGCTATATTTTTTTTCTCTTTGAGAAATACAGAAGAAAATTATTTTATAATCAATGTATTATTTTATTTTGGGATCCTTTTTGTTTACATTTTAATTTTTTAATCATTTAATGTCAATCTCATGAAAGGCTTTTCTTAAGAACTAGTTAAAAAAAATAGATTCTAATTTTCATTATTATTTGTCATATTGAAAAATTAAAACCTAGCTAGTTTCAAGTTTCAACACAAATAGTGGATACACTATATAAACAGCTGGATGCCAGGATGTCAATATATAAAAAGATGTAGTATTATTTAAATTTGAAGCATTGAACAAAAATTATAAGAATCTAAACAGTTAACGTAAAATAATTTTTACTGTACAACTAGTTCTCAACTAATATTGACAATCTTTTTTTTTTTTAATATGACAACTAATAATGAAAATACACATAAAATGCAAATCAATTATTGAATGTAACTGGTTTTTATACGATTTTGTCAAACAAAATCAACCTGACTTCCAAAATTTTGAAAATTGGGCTGAAAAGAAGACCCTGTTTGTAAGCTTTAACTGAACCTCTATTTTGAGAAAGTGTTGATATAGTTTACTTAGGGTACATTTTAAAACTCAAATGAAAAGGTAAAAGTGTTTAGTTTTTAGAAAAGTTGGGTCACACTAACTTAAAAAATAAGTACTTCTACCCATGATGTAGAAATTAAAAACACCCCCTTAATCTTTGACCTAATAAAGGGATGCGGATGCACTACCCTTCATCTTCCATACTCTCATTTGCACGTTGATTTACCAAATTGATGCTTTAATTAGCAAGGTGATTAAATTTTCGAAATTATTTATCATTTTTCTTCTTAAAACAATTCAGCTCTGATTATTAATTTCACACTGGTTTCTTTTAATATCTTCATCAAATTAATTTATTTTTATAAAACAATTGATATTTTTCAAAATACATATAAAATACAAATTATAAAACTGATTTATACAAAAATTTGTTATTTTAAAATAGATTCTAATAGATTGACATATATAGCTAGGAATTATGGTCAAATCTACCGTTGGTCAAAATCTCATATTTTTTCTCCATTGATTGTTAGAAAGTTAAAAATGAAATACATATATGTGTATATATAATATATCCACGAAATTAAATAGTGTGGATTTTCAAGGTCGTCAAAGTCGCGTGCCAAACCCATAAATAATTGAAGCATCGATCAGAATTCACATATATGCTGCATCATGTTTCACATAAATGTCATATGCATATGTAGGGGTGAAAACGGATTGGATATTCCCCGATCGATCCGGAGCCGTATCCGGTCGGTATCGAATTCGGTATAAAAAACTAATATCCGGGCGAATACGAATTCGGATACGGATAGTTGACTTCGGATTCGGAATCGGAATACATAATATCCGACCGTATTCGAGTTTTCCCATATTTTATCGAATATTATCCGGATAATAAATCCGGATATCCGGATTTTTTATTTTTTTTATTTTTTATTTTTTTTATCGGATAAAGTTAGATGTTAGCTGTTAGTAATTAGTACACCAAGCACCCAAATACTCCAGGAAATCGACAATCCACCTTATAACTCCCATAACTCTAAATTCGTTCCTAGAGGCACTCAAATGAGAAGCTCAATGGCCAGGTGGGCTAAGCCACCTGGTTAATATATTTTATTTTATATTTTATATTAATATATATATAATAATAATATAATATTAGTACTTAATACTTATGTAATTTTATTAAGAAAATAGTCGGAAACTAAATAATTCAGCCGCACTTAGGCGTTATGTTGTGCTGGAGTGGTGATGATTACGAGGGATATAACTTTTAGTTTCATATTATTAGCAGTAGATATAATTTTTATAATTTGCATTAGAACTTATATGAAATATTGCATAGGTAGTTTTTTTTTACGTGTTTCAATCACATTTTGATGATTTTCATTTGAAATATATTATTCGATTATAGTTATTCGAATCCGGCCCGGATTCGTCCGATATCCGTTCCGTATCTGTATACCGAATATTCCGAATTCCTATCCGAATCTCCGGCTTTTCCGTATCCGACTCCGAATTTGAGAAAAAAATATGGTTTAGGATATGGTATAAGCACTATCCGTCCGTATCCGATCCGTTTTCACTCCTATGCATATGCAACTTTTTTGTTGTCTATCTATTTTAAACATATAATACATCCAAAGACCCCTAAATTATCAATTTTTTTATTTCGAAAGACCTCTAAATTATTTTTTATTTTAAAAAGCCCTTAAACTATCAACTTTTATTTCGAAAGATTCTTAAACTATGTATTTTTTTTGTTTTAAAAAGTCATTAAACTATATAATTTTTATTTTACAAAATCCTTTTTTTACAATTTGTTAGAGATGTTTTTTTTTTTAATTTTGGGGATTGATCTGAAAATAATAAAATTGAAATTGAGCTAATATGTCATATTTTATCGGAAAGCATTAAGCTAGCTAAGAAAAATACAGTTCAGGGATCTTTCGAAATAAAAATTGATAGTTTAAAAGTTTTTTAAAATAAAAAATAATTTAGGGACCATTCGAAACAAAAGATAATAGTTCAGGGGTCCTTTGATGCATTATACCTATTTTAAAACATGGAAACAAGGACAAACTCATCATACCACATGTTAATTAGGTGTTAGCACGTATAATTATTAATTAGGGGTGAACGGTATAGCATACCGAGAATTTTCTCGCCATACCGTCACCGTACCGAAATTTTCGATACTGAAAAATGTCATACCGAAAATTCGGTATACCGAAATTTCGGCATACCGAAATTTGCGGTATGTCAATATTACATACAGATACCGTACCGATATTTCAGTATATACCGGTTTACCAAAATTTTTTATATTTTTATACCGTTATCGTACCGAAATTTTCGGTACGGTAAGTGCGGTATACCGGTATTTTTGGTATTTCCTCCACCCCTACGTATAATACATACCGACATACGTATAGTATGAGAATGGTCCATAAAAAGAACATCCTCGTATTTATATACACCACAAATTAAGTTGTAGATTCCCTGCAATGCCTTGGTGAAGAGGCTCTTGGGCCACTCATTGTTGAGGCGGAGGATTCGCGGGTTGGGTTGGCATTCAGGACGAATAGTTCCGTCCCAGTTGATCACTCCTCCTTCTCCGACCATATTGCTCTGACCATATTATCACTGGGGTGCAGTGCACTAATACGAGTTTTTCCATTCTGCAGGTTGGCCAGAGCAATATGGTCGGAGAAGGAGAAAGTGATCTCAAAGTCCATTGAGATGGAATTATTCCTCACTAATACCAATCAAATTCAAGAATCCATCGCCTCAATAACGATTTCAGAAGTGGCCCGAGAGCCTCTCCACCTCGGTATTGGGGAACCACAGCTAGCTTTGTGGAGTAGGCTGAAGCCTGAATAGGTCAACGGGCCGGTTCGTGCCACGGGCCTTAATTAGGTGGTTGTGGACTTGTGGTTAAGGGATAAAAATAAAGATATAGTGTGTGAAGCTAGGCAAGGAGCTAGCCTGTATTCAGCAATATTCTGCTTAGGCCTGTATTTAGTTGTATATATGTACGTACGCATCATTTGTATACATGTTTTGTTGGATAGATTATGTATTATTGTTTACTTGTCTATAAAACGTCTTTAGATTTTATTAGTAAATTTCCTAACTACTCTCTTTTCAGAAGAACGTTGGATTAATTAATTAAAATATTGGGTATTACAGTTTTACTACTAGAATATTTAAACATGTTAAATATGTGGATTTAAGTGATCAAATCAACCATAATTATGATAAAAGAAACAACGTACTACTAATTAATATATTTGCTTAATATTATTTTTTATTTCAATTCATGTGTTATATACAGTGGTGTACCATTCGTTTGTCTTTTCCATCCGATATTGAAATTTATTCAAAATTGCTCTGATTATCATCGGGTCAAAACTATAATGTCCACTTTATTTATGAATTTGGATATTATGTTAACATCCAAAGATGACTCTATAAAAACTCGATCATCTTCTCTTACAAGTAACGTGTACGTTTCCATAAGCTTTAAAGTGAGCTTGATGGACTTGAATACATATATAGATTTGTAACAAATTACCTAATTAATTAAACCTAAAATTGAAACTTATATATGCATTATGATAGTTTAATTATTACCTAAATAAGCTATTAAATCAAGCCGTGGATGAAGAATAAATAATAGATATCTAGTTGGTATCACACCTTGCGATTAGGCTTTCATATGCGATTAGGCTTACTCAAAATAAGAAAATTCAGTAACAAGGAGGGTTTCGAGGGATAATTTCGTAAATTTTATATATCAAATAAATAAATGAGTTGAATTGTGTACATATTTCGGTCCAAAAATAAAAACATTTTGTATAAGATGTTGAATATTATGAGGATGAAGTTTATGGAGAATTTTATATATATGTTTGAAATATGAAAGTATTCCGGGACACCCGTAAAAAATGTAAAATTATATTCAGGAACAGAGAGAGTATTAATTTTTTTCGTTTTACATATAAAATAATGAATTACTTTTTATCTTCAAACATGCATTTATATGTAAATCAATAAAACAAAAATGAAAAGAATACAAAATAAAACCAAACAGGCTTATCTCTAGCTTTATTGTTGTTTTTTCTGTCACATGACCGGTTTTTTGGTAATTTGTAAACATGACGAGTAGTTTAAGTAAACACTAATTTACCGTTAGCTTATAATCTCTACTAAAAATTCAAAATAATATATAATAAATAAATTATATATGTATTATATTGTTATTTTTTGGAGAAGAAAATTTCTAATTAAAGTTTTGGAAAGTGGAGTAGTTGAATCTGGGAACCTGAAATAGACCGTTTTTCTAAACAAGTCACTTTGCCAGTAATCGCGGAAAGTGAAAGAAGTAAAACAAGGGGAGTCCAAATTACTCTTCTCCCTTTTCTTTTTCCCTATAATAAAAACTTCCAAATTTTTAGGTCAAATTAGGTATGGATCACTTTTTCTAATTTCGCAATTTACTTAATATTTTTATTATTTTTAACGCAGGCTACACGTATTATATAATATATTATCAATCATCGTTAATGTGCAGTGTATAATATATCTATTTCATTTATATTTTTCTATATTAATTTGTTTGCACATTCTCTTGCAGTTGCACGTATGAAGTAAAATTAAATCCTCATTTTTCTTTGACCCATCTTTTGTCTAGCACAAACTTTTTTTCACAATATAAAATTCATATCATTACATTTAAAATTGGTGCCATTAATTTTATAAATTAATAACAATAATATTTAACAATTAATACTATGATATTAATTAATTTATATGTATAATGATATTAATTTATAAATATAATGATATAAATTTCTTGCTATGAACACTTTTCTAATTATAGTTATTGAGCATGTACAGTTGTACATATATTTAAATAAAATAACTTCTTTGCTGAAATACTTGAATAGAGACAGATAACAAACTGGACCTCAACCTTCTATTTGGTAGAAAAGACCAAGTACAGATTTTGTTATAAATATGTACCCTAAAATATATTCCAAAATACTATTTATCTACTATAGTTGAACCAAGAATATGATTCATTCCTCAATGTGGATTTAGAGAGAATATTTATCTTCTCATCATAATTGGATCAAAGTCATCGACCGATGCACGTCAACTTAGACTTTGTGGCTAAGTGTGACATACATGATCAATTAGTGATTAGAGATAATATGATTAAGTTATTTGAATAGACGCTTCATCATGTTCAATACTTAATCGAGTATTCGCGAATGAAAGGAGAAAATCGTAATAGCCCATGTTTCAGTTACAAGTAGTTGCACATTTCTCGCAACGTACCTCATATATTAAGAATGTCTGATTTATTGTCTAGGGTTCAATTAAGATCGTTAGTTTGAATAGTCGCTCGATATATGAGGGCCCATGAGTCATACAATAAGTAATCCCCTTTTACGGATTATAGTTGATTGATTAAATGTTAAATTGAATTTAATATTTAATTTATGGAGAAATAATTAATAATAGATTAATTTGGAATTAATTATTATTAATATTTAATTAAATTAAATTTAATTAAATATGATTCCCAATAATAATATATGGAATATTATTTTAGGATTTAATATATATGGAATCAAATCCGTAGAGATTTGATATACATGGGAATTAAATCCGTAGAGATTTTATATGTGGGAAATAAATCTAATAAATTTATTTTACAGGAATATGGATTTTATTTCCTAATCAGGTTAGCTTAAGATTTAAGCTGGGCCCTATATATATATGAGCTCTTGGAAATTTATAATACAAGGATTCATATTTTTTCCATAAAATCTAGAATATGAATTTTCCTTAGCAAATTCCGTCTCAGATTCAACGCTGACAAATCTGTGCAAGTCCGTGAACGGGGATTACGTGGATACCATAGTAGAGAAATATGCGTACGGTTTACTGTAAGGTTTCTCTTAGAAATATGCGTACGGTTTACTGTAAGGTTTCTCTTTATGTTTATACGTATTCAATTATGCAATTAAGTGTTCGTTCTTGGTGAACTATTTATTTCTACTGCGCATGTATTACGTGTTTACGTGCCTCTAAATTCCAACAACGAGATCATCCTCACAACATGTGAACTTAGCAATCAAATTCTTACATTTCTCTTCCAGATTATTTGTGCAGACATAGTCAGTTTTATAACAAGCAAGTGGCTCTATTGGTAGACCATTTGGACTTAATTGTGTGATTACTTTAGACTTATCTAGAATTTTCCAGATTATGATTATCGTTCAAATTTGAACAATATGTCAAATAAGGTCATATCTAGAATTTGAACATATGTCAATTAAGACCAGATGGTCTTATTACGCTTTAAATATGGAGCATAAATTGTTATTCCCTAACATTTATAAATAGTCTTATTTGACATATGTTGCAATTCTGCATAAACAAAACTCTAGATGGCATGCATGTTTATTGCGTCTACCAAATAAATCATGCATAACTCAACCTTTTTTTTCTCTTTTTTTCCTTTTACATAGATAAACAAGGTCAACACTAGCCCGAAAATGAAAGTAATTAATTAAGTAACCTTCTTACAGTTATTTGGTTTATTATTTATTTTTCATGAATTATATATGTGATTTCATTCAAGATTTTTCTATATTTTACTTGAATTTCAGATCAGTAGATAGTTTCTTAACTTATAATGTGATGTTTACATCTTGTTGAAATATTATTAATTGTTGATCTATTTGGATGTGTATACTGCAAGAGGAAAAGGTGCTCCGCCAACAATAATATTTTTTTCGTTCATACATCAATGATAATTGGGCTTTGGTAAAACATTATTTGACCAACTCCACTTGGCACGCCCAACTATAATCGGCCCTGGACTCGGTCTATAATATATTTAATATTATTTTATTCAATTTAATTATGTGATAATTTATGGAGTATATTTTATAGTCACACATTGGTACCACTAAATACTAATATTTTAATTGTCAATAAGAATTTAATTCGTTTGTTCAAGAGACATGCACTATAAGTTTTCTTTTTGCTTTTGGAATAGTGCACTATAAATTATTATGTGCTACATATAAAGTGTTGAAGCATTTTTTCGTAAAAAAATTACAAGAAATGTCTACGCAACAATCACCAATCGTTAAATGAACATTAGATTGATCTTCATCGCAACATATGAAAATAACAACTTTATTCCAACATTCTTCTTCCAAATTATTCGTACATGTATTGTGGGAGGAGGGAATATGTGAACGGGGATTACGTGAATACCATAGTATATTTGGATATCGTGTTTATATACTTTTAAATGTTTATATAGCTGTAAATTTTCTCTTGTATAAATAGCATGGACATTTTCATAATCTTTCAAGTGTTTATGGACTTAGATTATATAGATTCGTAAATGTAATTAATTAAATCGAAATCGAAACTTATACAAGCATTGATGATGGCCTAATTTATTACCTGAATAATTAGCTATTAAATCAAGACGCAGATAAAATAATACTCCATGTTGGGCCATTAGATCATGTCAGCAATTTTAAGTCTTATTGGGTCCACTATTACAAATAACTTTGGCACTGTTTGGGCTTGGGCCTTTGTATACCAAATTTGTTTATTGTCTAGTATTGACAAATAAACAAAAGTATTTTATAGGATCAAATTCCAACAACTCAAATTCAATCGTACTTAAAGGTCTGTTTGCAACATTATACACAGTGCGGAAGCAGTTTTGTTTTAAGTTGGTGTGATCCAACTTTGTTTGCGAATAAGTGCTTTTGTATTTGATTAGAGGTTAAAAACACCACCTAATTCACTTGAGCTGACTTTAAGACGTCAAATATCTCTTAATCACACTGGACTCTATAATGATTGTTAAGTGAGTAACTTTTAGAAAGAATTTTGTAATTTTCAGTACAAGTCACATCCCCCTCAATATATGCCTCTGGAAACTTAGGTATTCTAAATTCTCAATTCAATGCAAGGTCAAAGAGAGATTCTTCCAAAGCAAAAACATTACAATTGGATCTTAAGGTCCACCTGGTATGAGTTGAGAATATGAATGATAATGTATATTATTAATGGATTAATCACTATGAGATTGGTGATTATGTTATTACTATCTAATTAAAAAATTATCAAACAATATTAATACGAATGATTTCTAAGTCATTCTCATTACCCTCGATTGCAAATATACCCTTAACAAAACTATAACAAAAATCAAAATTAAAATAAACATTAAATGCCCAAGTATATATGGGCCACTAATCAATTCACAATCAATGAGGTCCTACCTAACTTTTTCTTGTGTGCTGCATCTGAAAAATCAGAAGCAAAATGAAGGGGAGGGAATAGGACTTATACCAGAACAAAAAATGAGCTCATTTTCAAACAATGAATGCATGAATTGATGTCTATATTTTTTTTCTTTACGAGATATTCACAACAAAATTATTTTATAATCAATTCATTATATCTTATTTTAAGATTTTATTTTGCTATATATTTTAATTGTTAATGTCAATCTCAAGAAATTAAGACTTTTCGTATAAACAGATGACGGAACCCCTTTTTTTAGTCAATTCTATTTTAAAAAGTTCTTTTTTGTCAATAATTTTAATTTTATTCTTTTTTAGCCAAGAAAATATTTTTCTTACCAACTATACCTTCATCACTCTTTTTTAAAAAGACCAATTTTTAATGGTGGTACGGACTTAAATAAAATGTAGTATGTGGCGAATTAATGGTGGTACGAGCTTCAATAAAATGTGATACGGGTGAAAAAATGATAGTACGAGTTTAAGTAAAATATGGTACGAGGTGAATTAATGGTAGTACGAGGTGATTTAATGGTGATACGAGCTTAAATAAAATGTGGTACGGGGTGAATTAATGATGGTACGACCTCAATAGTGTGTGGTAGGGTGTAAATTAATGATGATACACCCTTAATAAAGTGTGGTACGGGGTGAATTAATGATAGTACGAGTTTAATAAAATATGGTACGAGATGAATTAATGTTTGAATATCGTGTAGTATACGAGTGTTGATCGGATGAGGGAGAGAGAAAATTATTCTAATTTTTATGAGAAAATTTTGCTGATATTTTTTTAAGGAGGCATCTATTTTTTCCTATTTTATTTAATTCTTTTAGTTAATTAAGTAGGGGTATAGGGTCTAAATAATAATTCTCTTGGTTAAAAAAGAACCAATTGAAATTTAATGACATAAAAGAACATTTACTTTTACATTGGGCTATTTATAAATCTACCCCTAAAAAGATGTATTATGTATTTTGATTTGAAACGTTGAAAAAAGATAAGAAACTAAATATCTAGTTAATCTGACTCTTATATAAAACTATAATTATCGTACAACTTTTTTTTTATCGGACAAATGGTGACTCAAACCCATGACCTCATGGTATAGGTAGTGGTGCTCTAACCACTTGAGTTATTCCACTTTGTCATAATTATTGTACAACTGATTCTCAACTAATACTTTATAGCGTGACAATTAATATTTTTGAATAAAACTAATATTGACAAAAAAAATACGGAGTATATTTTTATAAAATGACTAATACTAACAAGACCCTTTTTTGGAAATTTTAACTGAACCTCTATTTCGGAAAAGTGTTTATACACTTTACCTAATTGTTGACCTAATTAAGGGATGCACTACGCTTCATATTCCATACTCTCATTTGCATGTTGATTTACCGTTGATGCTTTAACTAGTAATTATAGATGATTAACTTTTCGAGATTATTTATCATTTTCTTGTACCACATTTTTTCTTTATAGAACAATTCAGCTATTATTAGTAATAATTTATCTCTAGTTTCATTTAATTTCTAAGTTAATTCATTTTAATGAAATAGCTAATTCTTTCTAAAAATATACATAAAACTATAAACTCGCATGGTAAAATTGGTTTATATAAAATTTTGTCATATTAAAATACTCTGTAGATTCTTATTGCTAGATTAATTAGCTTGGCATAGGAATTTCTAATGTTGGTACGTTCATTGAAATAAAATTTCATAGATTTTTTTCCAATTATTGAGAGCTCAAAATGAAATTATATATATATATATATATATATATATATATATATATATATATATATATCCACATCCAACCTTTCTCAAGATAAAAATAAAAATACACTTCTATCAAGGTCATAGCCCGCGTGACAATTAAGCCTATAAATAATTGAAGTATCTGATTTCACATGCTTGTATATATAAGCATATATGTTTCACTTAACTGTCATACACAGCTTTTTCTTTGCTTTCTATTTTAATGCAGGCGTTTTACGTGGTCTTCAATTAAAAAATACAATATTTTCATTAAATAATATATTTAATAATTAATATATATATATATATATACATAAAATATGAATTAATAATTGTTTAAAGGGTATATTAACAACTTTGCTTAAATTTTAGAATAAAATTATTATGTCAAATATTAATCATTCCTTTTATTATGAAGTAGAAACCTGTTAATTAAAACAACAAAAATCGATTAAGAAAAAAAAAACAACGTTAAAAATAATATTAATATATTAATTAATATGTATTAATAAATAAATAAAAGTGAATGAATTGTAATATAAAATATTTTGTTACATAAAATAAATTAAGCAATAATGCGACATATATGAAGTATAAATTTCATATTAGTTTGTTGAGTGATGTTTTCAAAATCGATGTATGATAAAATATTAGATATAAAATAAAGTTTAATACAAGTAATTGCAATTTTTTTTATTAAACTACATATTAAAATGTCACATGATGCCATATATTACTACAAACCAATAAAAAAATAACACCTCAATACAATAAAATGTAACCTCTCATCCAAATTAACCTCAAGATGACACATCATCCAAATTAACCACAAGATGCCACATCATCAAAAAAACTCTCTATTAGTATATGACAAAAATCATATAGGCGCTGTTAAATCTTTATGAACTCAGTTATTTAAGTATCACTGTTACATACAAAAACTCTCATTGTTATGTATAAAAACTATCACTGTTATGAAAAAAAACAATCACTGTTTAGAAAATACTTTATATTTTTAAACAGTGAAAGTGTTTGTGCATAACAGTGATAGTTTTTACACATAACAGTGATAGAGTTCCTGTGTGAACTTGATTCACATGAGTGTTTTGTTAGTATACAGAGGGATATGTTTCACATAACTGTCATACACAGCTTTTTCTTTGTATTTCTATTTTAAAACATGGAAAACAAGACACACTCATCATATACCACATGAAATTAGGTGTTAGTATATGAATAAGACGATGAGTATAGTTTTTTTTTTAATTTCAGTTTTATTTAAATTTTTGGTTTATTTAAAATTAGGTTTCATTTTTTTATTATTTACCATTTCTTCTATTATATGAAATTACATATTTGGCATGCCACATATGCAAAAAAAAAAACCAACTTAGCAGTTTGACGAAAATGAGGGATGCGAAGCCGACACGCGATCAAAACGATATCGTTTTGAGTGTTTTTGATAGACCTCCGACAGTTTAGAACTAAATTGAAATAAATTGAATACATGTGGGATTAAATTGAAAAAGTCTAAACTTACTGGACCGTTTCAATAAAGATGAAAAATTAAGAAACGATTTTGATATTTATCCCGTTCTCTGTACAAGTCACATCCCTTCATAAGTACTGCCTCTGAGAACTTGAGGTTTTCCAATTTAATTTTATGTTAAAAAATAAAACAAAACATTTCTGATTTTCCTCCTAGTTTTGCTATCTTGGTGCCATTTCTCACCCATTCTACTCTTAAAGCTTATACTTGCAAGTAATTTTAGTTTAATATACTTTTGTCAGTATACAATAACATCTTGGATTATTTTGGTAAATAACTTTTGTGCTAATAATTTAGGGAAAATGTTGTTTAAGGACAATAATTTAGGATTGTGTTTTCAGGACAATAATCTTACTGAATTGGAAATGTAGAATAATAGGTTTTAAAATGTGTAAATATAGGATAATATGTTTTAAAATTATTAAATGTAGAACAATCGAGCCCGAATAAATTCAAATCGGGTTGAACTGTCACATAAGATTTGGGCTTATTCGGGCTCTAAATTGTCTTACATTTACTGATTTTAAAACATATTGTCTTATATTTATAAATTTTAAAACATATTGTCTTTTAACCGGTCAGTCCCAAACTATTGTCATTACTCGAGTGGTGTCGCCATTTTCCGACAATATTGCTTTGACCGGCCGGAATTATAACTCTCGGCGCACTGCACCATGTGCGCCAAGACCAAGAACATGATCAATGAAAGGGGAATTTTTAATTCAACGATGAAGACGAAACTGCATGTATATTAATATGTTGAGAGCGAGGAAACTTTAGTAATTATGGCTAAGGTTGGATGGATGGTGCTCTAGGTTAGCATCCACAATGGTCCATCCAATGAATGTTTTAACCATTGGATTGATGAAAGTTGGTGTTTAAAACTATTGTGGGTGTTCATTAAATTGGAGAGACATTGTCATCCATCCAATGGAATGGATGGAATAAGAAAAAAAAAATGGAGAAAAGTGGGTGGAAATGAGGTGAATGTGGGGCTCACAAAAGGTGTATGAATGGATGAATGAATGATAAACCATTGTGAAAGTGTTTAAAGAATTAAATTTTTATAAATTAATGATGTGTGGATGATGTGGATGAGAGAGTGGATGAATGGATGAATTTTCATCCATTCATTAAGGCTCTAGGTTAAGTTTTGGGGGTGATTCTGTAATTTCCCAGAAATTAATAGAGTCACAGCTCTTTAAAGAAAAGAGAGACCCATCCCATGCATTAATTTACTTGACTCTCAGACAGTAAAAAGAATCACATAGCGAAATATTTGCATATCCTGGGTACATCAACCATACTTTTAAAACAAACAATTTATTACACTAAAATATACATAATTTATTACATATAAATAAATTACATATTTATTGTAACAAAAAGTTTATTAAAAATACACTTAAATTATTCGAAGCATTTATATATAAAATTTTGTCATTATTATATCTCTTGGACAAAAGGATATAAGTGTTTATCGTGATTTATCATATATATTGGTAACAACGCATGACTAACTAGAAAAAGAAAATAAAATAGATCATCATTAAATTGAATGAAACAACATATAAAGAAGGATTTAATTACAGTCTTATTACACACAAATCCTACGTTCTAAGTTCTAACTCATCATGGAACTCCAAATTGGCCTCTTCTTGACTGTCCACTTGTTCGTTTCCGCCACAGTGCAGGTGCAGTGCACCTATGAAGACATGAGCATCTTCCTTCTAGCCGGCCAAAGTAACATTGTCGGCAAGAAGAGGACTGCATCTCATGAATGCAACTTTCGTTTGGGACGGAATAGTCCCTCCAGAGTGCCAACCCGACCCTAAAATCCTCTGCCTCAATAACCGCTCGGAATGGGAAGTGGCCCGAGAGCCCTCCACCTCGGCATCGAGCAAACGTGGGTTTCAACGTTGGGCCTGGAATCCCATTCGCCACCTCCGTCCTCAACCCCCTGCAGGAGACCATCGGCCTCGTGCCCTGTGCTGTCGGAGGCTCCAACATAAGCCAGTGGCAGCGGGGCATGCCCTTCTATCATCGGGCCTTGGCTCGGGCCCAGCTGCCTACGGCCGTGGAGGAGCTAGTCGGGCCTTGCTCTGGTACCAGGGGGAGGCCGACACCAATGAGGAGCATCACTGCAGGACTCCACACTTTGCAGCCCTCTACTTATATTCAAATACAAAAAATATAATTAAGTATATTGTTTTATTTTGTTTCTGCATCATTAATTTGTGCTATATATTAATATATATATATATATATTATATATATGTCGATTAGGACCTAGGTTTCATATAAGACTGAAATTTAAAAATTATATTATATACCTGAAAGATAGGGAGATAGGGAGATTCCAGATCCTCCCTCAAGTCACCAAAAAAATGGAGCAAGCTGGCTTTGTAAGCTTCTGCAACGGGCTCCTCCTTGGTGTCGGCCTCGCCCTGGTACCGAGCGAGGCCCGAATAGCTCCTCCTCGACCGTAGGAGACGGTATCCCGGCCCGAGCCAAGGCTCGATCACAGTAGGGCATGCTGCCACTCGCTTACGTTGGAGTCTCCGACGGTGCAGGGAACGAGATCGGTGGTCTCTAGCAGGGGTTGAGGACGGAGGTGGCCAATGGAACTCCGGGCCCAACCGAAACCCAGGTGGCCCGATTCCGAGGTGGCGAGGCTCTTGGGCCACTTTCCATTCGGAGCGGTTATTGAGGCGGAGGATGAGGGTCGGGTTGGCACTCCGGAGAGACTATTCCGTCCTAAATGTAAGTGGTGTTGATCATGACGTGCAGTCCTCGTTCGCCGGCCGTGTTATTTTGGCCGGCGAGAACGAAGATGCTCATGTCATTGTACTCTGGCGGAAACGAACGATTTGTGTGTAATGAAGCTACCATATATTTATAGACAAGGCCGGGCTCTCAAGAAAATAATTAATAATATATAATAGGGAATATATAAGTTTAATGAATAAAAATATAGTAATTATAATGATGACAAAGGAAAAGCAAGCTGTACTGTGATATATATATATGAATACAGATGCCAAGTTTTAATTATATATCTATGGCTTAAATGGCACACTGGCTACTATGGTAGAACAACTTTTCTTATGTATAACAACACTTCATATTAGTTATAGATAAGGCTCAAGGCTGGAAAATAATTTGGACAAGGCTCGGGTTATAAGTTTCGCGTGTGATTTTTGTAATTTCTCATAAAATAATCTGAGTCGATTTTTTTATGTGGCAGAAACATACTGAACATAATTATTGAACAACCATTCGATCATAATTCATAGACACAACAGGGATTAAAATGTTAATCTCGACCTTTTCTGATCAATCACATGAATCAAACGGGGCCTAAGGATAAATAAACTGTGACCTTGTGTCAAAATTCAAAATCTAATTAAATGCAAAAATGGAGAAGGTTGGATAAAAATAGTATTGAATTTTGATCTCTCACCCAACGCTTTTTTTCTAACAATAAAGTAATTGTTATCTTTAAAAAAAAACAATAAAGTAATTGTTAAAAACAATTTTTATACGAGTAAAAGTAAATTGTGTCATATTTAGGTATTGTTTTCGATCACTATAGTAAAAAAAGACTTCATGAGAGCGAGCCCTAAAAAAATGATTCTCACCCCCCTCATATTAAATTGCAAAAACCCTCATAGATGGATACGAGTATCTTAGAAAATTGCCTTCTACAAAATAATGACAAATGATTGGATGATCAGATGCAAACGATTAAACGTTTTCTTTTATAACAAACATTCGTATGAGACGGTCTCACACATAAAACGATGTATGAATCATCACAAATTAATATTAATTCCTTCCAAAATTTCCCAAATTATGCTCCGTTTCACCATGAGACCGATCTCATGCAAAAGGGTCTCTACTTTTATTGAATTTTTATCTTGTTCACTTTGAGTAAAAAGATTTTAAGATAATTCACAACTAGTTAATATCTCCTTAAACTTTACTCCTTTTTTTGTCAATTTTTGTTTGTAAATACAAAGGAAAATTACATTTTAATTTATTTCTCGACTACACGAAGTCACGCATTTGTTTTGTTTTTATATGGTTTTGAGTTTTTTCTCGTTTCCAACTCGTTTCTTTATTTTTTTCCATAATATCTTTTGCACGGCCCAAATGATAAGGCCCGTTTGTGTTCGCTCTTTGCCAAAGCAAAAAATTACAAGAATAATAATCAGCGGGCCTGGTTATATATACTCCGATATTTGTAGATAGAACTCCAAATTAATTCACCCACCCAAATTTTTAAACATGATAGATGCATTTTTCATAAATTATCCATTATATTATTCTCAACAGACCATTCCAATTATGGAATTCGATAAAAGAAAATTATGCAGAAAATATATTAAATTTTGATAAATTGTTTTTGAAATATCTACTCAATTTAATTTTCACCAAAATTTTGCCAAAATAAAGAAACAACTCTCAACAATCTAGACTCAGAAAATATCAATGTACTTGATTGTTCTCTTTCAAAATCTCAAATCGTGATGGAGAGCGGCAACCATTGGCGGATCCAGGAATTTCGCTCGGGGCCCAATTTATAACATAATGTAAATAAATGCACTTTCAGTTTTTTTATATATATTCAAAAATTATTTGGATTAAATATTTTTATATTAACTGAGTCAAATACATTTATATATACATATTTAAAATGTGAATTATACATATTTATTTCTCTATTTCATTATCCATTCCTCACCTAAAGGATAATACGAAAATTTATATAGGAAAAGAAGACACACTTTTAAATTAATAAAAAACTCTAACCTTATCAAGTTAACAATAAATGATTAAATAAAGACAAAAACTCATATGAGACGGTCTCATACATGAGAATGGTATGACCTAACACAAATAACATTCACCCCTTCCAAAATGTTAAAGCGTCAATGCACAAATTATGTTATGTCTCACCATTAGATATCTAATCTCACGCTAGTGTATCTCAATTATATATATATATATATATATATATATATATATATATATATATATATATATATATATCAAGTGCGGCAACCCCTTAGCCCCCATATAGGTTTGTCTCTGCGGTAACGGTGGAAGAATGCAGGGGTGTCGCCTGAACTGTGGTGGAGGCCGATAGCCGTGGCGGAGTGAAGTGGTGGTGGTGGTGGTGAAATGTTCATTTGTAACTTCACACCAAACGCAATCAAATGAGGATGAAATGAACCGTTTCCAAATTCTCACACAATTATAGTTTGTTTAACATAAAATTTATTTGAAAATTTGGAATACAAAATGTACTTTGGTTATTTAATTAGGTCACAAAATATACTTAATTTGGTTACTTAATTAGGTCACAAAATTAATTCCTCCATCTTATTTTCTTTCCTTACCCCACTTTAATTTCACACAAAAAAGAGTATTTGCAACTTGACTCTCACTATATAATTTAATAGATCTGCTCTTCAAGCTAACATACTTTGCTCTCGTTAACAAGGTTTCAAACAAAATCTTAAAAATATATGTTTTTTTGGGTCTTCTTCCTAATAATGTGTACCAACTACCAAATGAATATTGTGTGATTTGACATTTTTTTCCCATATAAAGCAAGTAGAACTCTATTATTAATTTATATGGTTGACTTCAAGTTTTTAATGTTGCAATCAATTACAATAGTTCCCTAAAATAATCAATTACAACAGTTTATTCTACCATCGGACATATGACAAAATCATTTTATCTTGCTGTAGATCGGAACCACAATCATTACAAGAGAGGATCATCCGAAACTGCAACCGCACCGCAACCCAACAACAAGGGGACCATCACCCCACAAGAGGGAATAAATATTCCCTCTCCGTGTCTCGAACTCGAGACCTCAAGGTCTCAAATGGTGGAGCTCTAACTACTTGAGTTATCCACACTTGACATAATTTTTTAATACTATTTTAGGCCATTGGTATTATTGTCATGTCTAACAAAATAAAATTGGGATGATAATAAACAGGGGATCGCGTGGAAAATTTTCGATCTTTTTAGTCATGGATTTGGGACAGAGATAAATTTCCTAGGTGGTAAATTCTTAATGAAATGCAGAACTGAGGTTAAACGTGTGTTAGACTTTAAAGTACGTTAACTGAAATATGAAATGAAATGACACTAATTTTAACTTAAACGTGACAAATAACAACTAGCTTTAATTGAACGTGGCAAGTGCAAGAATTTATTATATGAACGAAGCATACTTGCCTGAGACAATCTCAAGATGAGACGGAACATAATTTGGGCATTGCCATTTTTTTAATATTTTAGAAGAGGTGCGTGTTAATATTTTAGAAGAAAAAAAATCTTTTCAACCTTCAAATTGGATATTTCGGGTGATTTAGTATTATTTTTGAGTTCATATATGAAAAAACTATAAGGGGGCCTAATTTTAAATTCGACTCAAGTTATAGGATTCCTAGGATCAGCCCTGACTTTATATACTGTTGACACTTTCGTACGCTTGATAGTTCTTAATTTCGCAACACTTTCGTACACTTGATAGTTCTTAATTTCGCAATAACTATGACAAATAATAATCAAAACGTATAATCTAGTATATGTAAATTTTAACTAGTTCCTAACGAAAAGGCGTACATGAGATTAGTATTAAAATTTTGAATATATATATTGCGAAAAAGATTCCAAAATAAAATAGATATGCACTCAATTGAATTGATTATCAAATATCATTATTTGATTTTTAAAAGAGGAAATCAATCATAATTATCTATAAATGAGCTCAACTTTTAAATTTATTTTTTGGTACAAGTCACATCCCTCACCTTCATTTGCTTTTGAATTTTTTGCATGCAGCACAAAAAGAATATAAGGTTAGACCTAATTAATGACTATCCACTCTTTCTTGGAACAAAAAAAATAATTGATGAAATACATTAAAATGGAAAAACACTACTCATGATTCAAAAGTCATGGGACTAAAATGGAAATGGTATGGGAGATGGGGAATTAATGACTGGCCTATTTTAATTTTGGTGTTACTTAATTTGTATGTTCTTTAATTTCTATTTTAATTTTGTGTTACTTTTTATGTTCTTTCCCGTCACTTTCCACTATCTGATCTCATGCATATGTGGGCTTTAGCAATTGAAATTTTATTTTCTTTTTGAGTTTATTATATTCGCTATAAGTATTTCATAAATTGTCACCATAATAATTATTTTAAAAAAAAATCCAAGACGTTATTGTATACTGATCACAAAAGGTATTGAAAGCCTAACAAATTGCGTCATCCTAACAAATTTTACTCCCCTTGTGACCTGCTAAAAAATAAACGTATAAGATTAGAAACTTCACATAGGGAAAATATATCATTAATTGTTAGTCACCATAAAAAGATTATTAATTTAATTCTCACGTTTCCTTGCATGCAGCCAAAATTGGGAATGAAATTGAAATATCCAATCCAAGAGCAAATGAATTACATAATTGGGTACGAATCTCAAAAAACTATATATGGAGCAAAATAAATTACTCTTACATATTTATTATATTACGTTAAATTTCAAAATTCTCAATTTTGTTTTAACAACGTCCACTTATTTTAAACTAAACCCTGATTTTTTTAATTTTCTTTTACAGTTTTTTTCTAGAAAGTACTCATTTAATAATCATAAAGAATTTTATTTTTTTTAAATAAAGATGAATTATATTATCACGAGCACAAGGGGTACTCGCAAACCCAAAACGTACAGTAGAAAATCGAAAACACACTCACAATTTACAACTTAGACGGGACACACACAAGCGGATGACAATCCCAACTATGGAACGGGACCACAAACGATAACGGATAATGGGATCTAATCTACTTTCACGAGCAGAATTTTATACCATCAATGAGTTCGTCCAGAGTGTACGAACTGACCTTGAAGATAAGACCATTACGAACCTTCCCTAATTTCCACACCGTAGCTTTCCAAATCACCCCGAAGAGCTTCCTTCTAACCTTGTCTTTATCGGAATCAACAAACTCAACAAAATGCTCCCGAGCGGAAGAGGAGAAAAGAAGCGGTTTACCAAGCCAAAACAAAATAGCTTGCCAAACAAAGAGAGCTATCGGGCAGGAAAACAACACATGATTAGAAATCTCAAGCGGGCCGAGACACATAGCACAAACGCCTGCCCCCAAACCCTCCGATATACCACGTTTCATCAAGTTATCCTTCATAGGCAATCTTTCACGAACGACCTTCCACGAGAAGGCAGAGACTTTCGATGGGATCACCTTCCACCACAGCTTCCACCATGGAAATGGCAGTTCATTTTCCTTAGACGATGCTTCCACCATGATGTCGTACATTTCTTTGGTCGTAAATGTCTCATGTGATTATAGTCGACTTAATATGAAATATTCAACACATCCGATAGTCAAGTTCGGCTCAGATTCAATATAACTTGATTTTAAGGCTTGCTATAATTGCTCAGTAACCCTCTCCATCGATTTGAAATAATGGATTGGAGTGCTTGAGATTTTCTGCACCTCGTGCTCTCCCAACGCCCCGATTTGCTCCGATTATTTCGCCCGCTCAGCAGTCCAGTTATTTGATCCGAAATCATTACCTGCTCTGCTTGAGATTTTTTGCGCCGCCCAGCGTGCATTCCTTTTGCGGCAAGACCGAGAAATGGTGCCGCCCCCGGGGCAACGTTTCTCCTTCCCAGGCAATGGCATTTATGGCTGCCTACACCATAGATTGCCCAGCGCATCCTCACGCCCCAACACAACAAACATTCCCTGTTTTCACATCCATTATACCTTCACTCTGGTTCTCTCCCCCAAACCCATCCCTCGTTTGTTGGCAAAATTCGATTATCTTTCTTCGTTTTCACAGGCTCCCCCTGCATGGTCCAGCCCCGAAGTAAGAAGCAGAAGAAGGAAGAGGCCCCGACCTTTGTCATCACGGGCAATACTCTCATTAATGTATATACACGGAGTGGAGATTTGGTGTCTGCTCATAACATGTTCGACGAAATGCCTGAAATATATTTGGTGACGTGGGCGTGTTTGATTACTGGATACACTCAAAACGAAATGCCTAAAGATGCATTAGCTCCATTTGGAAGAATGGTGTCTGCAGGATTTATTCCCAATCAATATGCACTCGGGAGTGCTCTGAGGGCTTGTCAGAGATTAGGGGCTCAAGGGCTGAAACAGGGGATGCAGATTCACGGTTTGTTTTCGAAAACTCATGATACTTCTGATGTGCTTGTGTTCAATGTGTTGATATCCATGTATGGGAGTTGTTGCATTGTGGGTAGTGATTATATTTATGCTTGGTGTGTTTTCGATGGGATTGATAACAAGAATTTCGTATCTTGGAACTCTATAATATTTGTTTACTCTCAGAGAGGGGATGTTGGTTCTGCTTTTCGTCTTTTTTACGATATGCAGAAGAGGGATTTGGGATTTGGTTCGGTGGAGGTTGACTCGGCTCAACCCCGCCATCAGCCATAAGTCGCATATGTTGGAATGCCCGTGGCCTCGGGGGACAACGGGCATTCAAGAATTTCCATCGGCTTATCCTTGACCAATCCCCCGATCTGGTGTTTATTTCTGAGTCTAAGTTGTCTAAGTTTGGTATTTCTAAATTGCGTACTAGTCTTAAGTTTCATGGTTGTTTTTGTGTTGAACCGATTGGCAAGAGTGGTGGTCTTGCTCTATTTTGGAATGAGAATTTTGAAGTTTCAATTTTGTCTTACTCGCAAGGTCATATTGATTGTTCGATTACTTTTGAAAACAATAGATGGTACTTAACGGGTTTCTATGGAAACCCTAACCATAATCTTCGATATCTTTCATGGGAATTGCTAGAAAAAATTTCTAGAACACATACTAATCCCACGGAAAATTGGATTGTAGGAGGGGATTTCAATGAAATTCTGTTAGATAAAGAAAAACTAGGAGGCAATATTCGATCTTTTAATCATATGAATGTCTTTCAAATGGGTCTTCTACAAGTCGACCTGCACGACGTAAAAGCAAAGGGCCCCAAGTTCACATGGAATAATATGAGATCGGGTGTTAATAACATTTTGGGCCGGCTGGACCGTTTTGCGGCAAACAGCTCTTGGTTTTCCACTTTTCCGGACGCTTTGTCCGTGAATCTTGACTTCTATGGTTCGGACCACCGACCTATACTTCTTAAATTACGATGCAATCAGCAAACAACACCTTCTCATGCCCATTCCTCTTTTAAATTCGAACACAAATGGCTCTATGAAGAGGAATATAAGGGCATTGTGTCTACAAGTTGGAAGAAATCGGCAAATAAGACTGTTCTGGGAAAAAGACTACAAGAAGTGGCCGAGTCCCTTAAAATGTGGTCGAAAAGTTCCCTGGGAAATCTGGGAAGACAAATTAAGGAAACTCGTGCCCTTCTTAATAAACGCTTGAATTCTGAGAATCGCAATTTTGATCGAAAAAATATTCATTCCATCGAGTGTAAACTGGAGAAGCTCCTTTCCCAAGAGGAAATCCATTGGAAACAACGATCCAGAGTTAACTGGCTCAATTTGGGAGATAGAAATACATTTTTCTTCCATAAGACGGCCTCGGAAAGGAAAAAGAAAAATTGGATTTCGTCAATTCTCAACGATGAGGGTATACCTCAAACCGATCAGAAGAATATTGAGAAAACCATTGAAGGCTATTATAACAATTTATTCAACTCTCAGAATCCTTCTGACGAGGCTATCTCTGTAATCACCAACTGTATAAATCCTGCTGTTACAGAAGATATGAACAGATTCCTGACAAAACCCTTCTCTGGAGAGGAAGTTAGGAAAGCTCTTTTTGATTTGAACCCCTCGAAAGCCCCTTGTCCGGACGGCTTTACAGCCCTCTTTTTCCAAAATTCCTGGGCAGAAATCGGGGATGATATCACGGTGGAATGTCTCCGGATTCTAAACGGAGCACAGGGGCTGAAAAACCAAAATCCTACCAATATTACTCTTATCCCTAAAATCAAAAATCCAAAAACATTGAAAGACTATCGCCCGATTAGTCTTTGCAATGTCACCTATAAGATTGTGGCCAGAACTATCACTGATCTCGGATAACATTGTTCTTGGCTACGAATGTATGCATTGTCTTAGAAACAACAAGAGTAAACAGAGTTTTGCTTCTCTTAAATTGGATATGAGTAAGGCTTACGATAGAGTCGAATGGACCTATTTAGAAAAAGTTATGCTTTGAATGGGCTTTGACTCCAAATGGGTTAAATTAATTATGGAATGTGTTACAACCCCCTCTTATTCTTTCCGAGTCAACAACAACATATCTGGAAGAGTCATCCCGTCCAGGGGACTTCGTCAAGGGGACCCCCTATCTCCTTTCCTTTTTGTTGTTGTTGCTCAAGGACTTTCCTCAGCCATCAATGCCAAGGCTGCAGATGGAAATATCACGGGTATCCGGATCGCCAGAGAAAGCCCGATTATCACTCATCTCTTCTTCGCCGATGATAGCCTGATTTTCTTCAAAGCTAACAAAGAGAATGTTCAGACGGTCAAGAAATGTCTGAAGGATTACGAAAGAGCCTCTGGCCAGTTGATCAACTTCGACAAGTCGGCCATTACTTTTAGCAAGAATACCCCTCAGGCCAATATCGATCTTGTAAAATCTAGCCTCCATATTCAGATTTGTCAGGGTCATGAACTGTATCTAGGGCTTCCTACTTTTTCAACACATAGCAAAAGATTGCAATTCGGTTACTTAAGAGATAAAGCCTCAAATAAGTTGGGCTGTTGGAGAAATAAGTTTTTCTCGGAAGGAAGGCGCGAGATTCTCATTAAATCCGTTATCTAAGCTATTCCTACCTATGTTATGCCGTGCTTCAGGATTCCTACTTCACTTTGTGGGGAAATCGAGTGGATGTGTGCTAGGTTTTGGTGGGGGGGTAACCCGGAGGACAAGAGAATTCATTGGAAGGATTGGAAATCACTTACCAAACCAAAGAATGAGGGATGGATGGGCTTTAGAGACCTGGTCACCTTCAACAAGGCACTCCTGGCAAAACAAATCTGAAGAATCATTCTTTACCCGGACTCCCTGGTTGCCAAAGTCTTAAAAGCTAGATATTTCAAACACACTGACATTATGGAGGCCACCTTAGGATCTAACCGCTCCTATATTTGGTGCTCAATAATGTGGAGCAAACCTATTATTTCCGAGGGCCTCTTTTGGAAAATTCATGAAGGAAATAAGGTACAGGTGAGAAAAGATCGTTGGATACCAAATCTCTCTTCTGGAAAGATCACCTCCTGCACCACCTATGACAACAACATCAGAGTTTATGAGCTCATTTCGACTTCTCATGAGTAGGACCAGTCTAAACTCAACAAACTTTTTCTCAATTACGAGGCAGAAGCTATTAAAAAAATCCCTATCGATCACCAGTGCCTCTCCGATTCCCGCTTCTGTCGCTCTCCAAAAAGGGTCTTTATACTGTTAAATCAGTTACTGGAACGCTCACCCAACTTCCTCCATTACCGACAACAGAGACACTGCTTCGTCAAGTATGTCTCCTACCTTTTGGTCCAGGATCTGGAATCTCAATATCCCCCCCAAAGTCAGAATCTTCCTTTGGAAAACAGCCCAAAATGCAATTGCAGCTGAAGCTAACCTCGCAGTGCATCACGTCCCGTGTCACCCCAGGTGCGTCATTTGTGGACACCCTAATGCCACTACTAATCATGTCTTTTTCTTTTGTCAGGGAGTAAAAGGAGCTTGGAACAAAATAAAATGGTGGCCTTTTATAAAGAAAGCAAGGGGAGTCTCATATGATAGTATGGTCATTCACCTAATTCTTACCATGGAGAATTCCGAACTGGAGCAAGTTGCTACTAAGATTTGGGGAGTCTGGAAAGAGAGATGCGACACCCTACACTCTAAAGACGGAACCCACCTAGGACGAAAAATTCAAGCCAACTGGACCGAGGTTTTCCTGGAGCAATTCCACTACGAAAAGACCAAACTCACTGTGGGAAACACTACTCTTCCCAACTCCGCTTCGTCTTACCGCACCAAGCTTTTTCAAGATAACTTTATTATGAAGGTAGATGCGGCCTACAAAGAGTCATCCAAGGCCTTTGCAGTTGGCTTCTTCATTTATGACAAAGATAGAAAACCCTTTGCAGCCGGATGTCATAACATTAATCCTCCGGGATCTGTGCTTGCTGTTGAAATCATAGCCATCATGGACGGAATATCTTATTGGAACACTATCTCTCGGGAGACTATCACGATCCTTTCTGACTCAAAAGAAGCTACAAGTGCCATCTCCACTGACGAGCCCTTTAAAGGATATGAAGAAAGTCTAATCCTAGCGGCCCAGAAATTAACTCGGAACTCCTCAGTGTCGGGAGTTCGATATTGCCCACGCAAACACAACACCGGAGCTCATAACCTGGCTAAGATCGCTATTAAATCTCTCCTACCTCAAGCTTGGGTTGGAGATGATATTCCTCGACATATTATGCCTTTCGCTCAGGAGCATCAATCTGTTTAGTGTTTATACTTTGAGCCCTAAAAAAAAAAAGGCTTGCTGTAATTTATTATTCAAATAATTAACATATTGTCCTACTTTTTTTCTTCTAATTAATATTCTTCTCCCAAAAAAAAAAATCTTTTATTCATAATTCTTTTTAAAACTTCTTAAAAAATTTATAAAAAAACATCTACATCTTCAAACATATACCAGTTAAAAAAAATTCTTCAGCGAAATAGAAATCTTCAAAAATATTAAAAAACTAAATAAATCTGTAAAAATTGTTTGTCCCGGTGGGAAAACCCATTTTGCGCGTGCGGAAGCAAACATTAATTGCGATGCATATAAAAACAGGGGTGAAGGAATGGTGATTACAGATTTTTGCGTTTTAAGCTCATGTGTTGTGTTTTTCTTATAATCGAATGCGTATGACAAGATAAGAACATAAAGCAGTAAAGAACACAACAAAGTATAGTGGTTCGGAGACTCAAGCTCCTACATCCACTCTCCCTGTTCCTAGGGAAATTCCTTCATCACTTCCTGAGCTTTCTGACTACCTCGCGTAGTTTACTTACTCAATTCGGCCCTGAGCTTTCTGACTACTCCACGTAGTTTACTTACTCAACCCGACTTTGGGCTTTCTGACTACCTCTGTAGTTTACTAACTCAAACTGGACTTATCACCCTCTCGGGCTCGCCTCTTAGATGTTTAACGAGTTCACACTTCGCCGGGACTTATCACCTCACGGGATTGCCTAACAACTACCTCACTTCACCACTACTTATCTCTTACGAGAATGTGGTTTGGGTTTGGTGTTGTCTCCAACTATGGTGAAATTTTCCCTTACATTTGTTTAGCCTCAATGCTAAGGTTGGGAAAATCTCTCTAAGCTTAAGATACATCATGGGTAGCTTAGGTTGGGTTCTAGAACACTCTTTGAATATATTTGTATATCTACAGACTTGTGTTCTAGGGTGGGAATGCTTTGGGTATAACTCTCTTTGGCTCAGAAGCATCTCGTCTTTATAATCTCCACGATCCACACTTAGAATGATGAAAGACCTTGTATTTATAGTGTGGATTTGAATGTTACCGTTGGAGAGAATCACATTCAAATCCATACTATTCTTGTAAGTCTGTTGAACTTCTTCTTCAGGTTTATCTTCCTCTCATTGGTCCACGTCACCGATTCTAACTATTTATATTCCCTATATTCCTCGCCTTTGGAATCATTCAGATTCTCCGAGTCTCGGTGCCTTTCAGAGACATATCGAGTCTTCGATTCTATCTGAGTCTTCAGTTTATCCGAGTCTCAGATTTTCATCCGAGCCTCGGGTTTATCCGAGCCTCGGGATACTTGATTCAAAGCAGACTTCTCTTCACGGACCTTTTTCGATCAGCATACCGACACTCGACCGACCGAGTTGATTATCCGAATTCAGACATCCCGACCTTCAGTCACTTTGACTTCAGACCGGGTTCGATTTCTTCTTTGCCCGATCGATCATTTCGACCGATCCGATCAACACTTCTTCAGATCAATATCGGGGATAGCATTAGGTTAGTACATTAGGGTTTAACATATCGGTTTAGCACATCCGATCTCAATCACGTCGATCTTGATCATCCGCTTCATCTTCATATCCGATCTCGATCACGTCGATCTTGATCGGTCCCATCCGCTTCTTCTTCCGATCCGCAACCTTCTCTTACGATCTTCCGTCGGTTCTTTTCGATCGACTTATTCCGCTTCTTCCGATCACCATATCACTGATTATTCTTCCGATCATCCGATCAGTTCGGTTTCCGGTCATCCGATCTTCCGATCACCGGGCTTAGCTTTTTCTTCTCTTCTCGATTTTGCAAATTTCATCGCTTAACTCGGAACTCATCTAACTTCATTCGATCTCGATCCGGTCTCGTCTCGGCCGACCTCGTCGATCTTGATCATCTACGTCTAATTTCGTGAGTTCCCCCTCAATTTGTTCTTTCGTTCCCCCTCAACTTGTTATCTGTAAATTAGCTTCAATAACACAAGTTGATAATGTTTTGGCATAATTCATCAAAACTAAAATATCCCAACAAAAATATTAAAAAATCAACTAAATCTTTTAAATTTAAAGAATAAACATCTTTAAAAAATCAATTAAACGTAATTAAGATCTAAAATGACAAAATTTTAATTTAATTAATTTTGAAGATTTTTTTTTATTTTTTAATATTTTATTTAGTTTTAATTGATTTTAAAAAAAAAATTATTTACTAATTTTTAAAATATAGTTAATTAATAATATTTTTGAAAGTGAAAGAGAATTAAAAGGATTAAAATCAAAGTCAACAAAATTTAAAGAACTAATAACACCCCATATTCATGTAGGCTAACTTAGTCATTTTATGTATATTTATTTTGTCTTTAAAATTATGGGATGTATTTAGAGAATTTTGGGGTGTGGGTAGTGGAACTCTTCTCACATATTTGACCTTTAAGTGTATACTAGCAATTGTAATTTTATTATGTTTTCTTGATATGTTTTAATTATGTGTCCATTCTAAGTTAAACTATAATAATTAATTACGATAGAACAAGTTTAATTATAAGCTATAAGAGAAGATGCATTCATATATAGTTCAAGAAATTAAAGAATATAAATGTATGTTAATTCATCTAATAAAAGAAGAAAAGAGTCTCAACTTAAGTTACCATGTTCTATAAAAGAATCTAATAGAATAATTATCGTATTATTTTAAGAGTAATAAAATATTTTTGTAAATTTACTTTATTAATCTTTTAAAAATTATTTTATATTATGTTCGAGCTCATAAGAAATGTGAGGGGAGATGGCCCAATATTAAAGTTCGAATAAAACCAGAATAATCTTAAGGCCGGTCCTATATATAACCCGAACTTATATAAGTAGTTTAGAGATTACACTACAAAAGAATAGTGCACTGCGTACGAAATTTTCCGGACATACCTACAAAATTTCTAACGAATATAATTACGTCTTTAAATAGTAAGACTTGTCTGCAAAATTTTATAATCATCGAGATCAATTCTAAACTATAAATATAATTACCTACATAAATATAAATTACTTAGGAAATTAATTGTGTAGGCAATTTACCTACAGAAAGTATAAATGTGTACAGTTTGTTCGTATAAGGTAATTATTTCGTCGTCTACTAAAATTCTAAAAATTCATAGATAAATCTTAGACAATCATCACTATTTAAGGGCCAAAATCATTATTGTTGGAAATTTCCGTAGCCATTGGGAAAATTTTGTAAATAATTTTTTATTTTCTAGTAGTGTTAACTAACCCTGCATGCTCTGTCATGTTTGGATCCTCCTATTTAAATTTCATTTTGCTTTAAAATATGAAACGGGTAGGATCATAAGTCCACGAGACATATATAATATATATGTGATAGGAGACTTGGGTGTTCATCTCATATACAATCCGTTTCTCCTTTTCATATTAATTAATTACACACTCTTATACTAAAGTTAAAATATTTAAACTGAGCATAGCACAGATTTCATTACTAGTAACAATAAAATTGCAATCTTTTGTTAAAGAGATATGCATTAGATATATATTATATTATATGCGATTTAATAAAACCATTTACAATTGCCTTTAGTTCAATCGAGAAAAACACAAACGGACATAGTATATTTAGCTCTCTCCTTAATCTTTGAAGTATTTGTATTGTCGCAAGGATTCTGCTTTATAAGGTCCGCAACAAATAAATCATTGAGGCATCCTAAATCTGTATGAAAATTACATCTGAAATCTTCGCAGCAAGAAAAAAGATCGCTGTGATGAGAATAATCATCCTCACAACATATGAACTTAGCAAACAAATTCCGACATCTCTCTTCCAGATTATTTGTGCAGATAGATCCTTTACCATAACAAGCAAGTGGCTTTAGTGGTAGACCATCTGGACCTAGTTGTGCGATTACTTCAGACTTATCTAGAATTGTCCCGATTATAATAAAAACTATAATTTTCACTATGCTATTGCATTGAGATATCATGTTTGTATTTTTGGATGACTCTTTAAAATCTGAATTCTTCATTTATATAAAAGCATAGTATAAACCGTCATATTCTTTAAGTGAGTATGAAGGATTTAAATGCGAGATATGTACTTAATATATGTTGAAACTTATATGTGTATTTATGATGATCTATTTTATTTACATTGTAATGACATAGATGAAGATACATATTTATTATGTTAAATAATAAAATAGTGAGTTTCATGTGTATCCAGGTGCACCACATCACTCATAGTGCATTTTAGAAATGTGCAATTTGTTATACTGAAAGGTACAATTTATATATATATAGATGTACCATTTGCATTCATAAAATTAACTAATATAATCTGGAAAAAAGTGAGCGCAAATGAAAAGAAAAGGAAATAAAAAGAGGAAAAATAGAAAAATAATGAGTTGCACGCGTGGATTTAGAATCCGTAAATCAATTGTACATAAATATTCTGACAAAATAATATGCAATGCAAAAGTCTTGAATATTTGCGATTTGTTGTATGGCTTAACCTTTTTTCTGAATATAGAATTGTGGGGGGGAAGAAGGTCACATGGTATGAATGAAACACTCAAACTTAAATTTATGTAGTTATAATACATAAAATAATACAATGAATTAATTACTATATTTATGCATTTGGAATGACAAATAATTTGATATATCACTTGCCTTTGATTTAGTCGGAAAACAGTGCCCTAACAACAGCTCGATCCAACAATTTAAGGGGTTTGGAGTAAAAGAATATTTAGACTCTTCATATTTACATTGAAAATAGAAAAATAGAATATTAATAACATATAACGATATATTAAATAATATATAATTAAGATATTATATAATGCTTATGGATACATGCATCTACTTTTCTCGTCGTAATACAAAATAAAAGAAGAAGAAAAGAAAGAGAATGTAAAAAAAAAAAATTGACTTATTTTAAATTGACTTACATTCATCTCTACTTTTCTTGTCCTTGAATGTAAATTAACTATATATGGAGCAAAATAAATTACTTTTACATATTTATTATATTACGTTAAATATCTAAATTAATTCTCAATTTTGTTTTATCAACGTACACTTATTTTAAACTAAACCCTGATTTTTTTTTATTTTCTTTTACAATTTTTTTCCTTAGAAAGTACTCATTTAACAATAAATAAGGAATATATGTGATTATAGTCGACTTATGAAATATTCAATACATAGGATTAGCTCAAATGGTTAGAGCACCACTACCTAAGATCGAGAGGTCTTGGATTTGAAACACGAAGAGAAAATATTTATTCCCTCTTGTAGTGATCTCCCTCTTGTAGAATTGCGGTGCGGGTGTAGTTGTGGTTCCGAGTAGTTCCGGCACCTTTCAAAAAAATATATAACTTGATTTTTAGGCTTGCAAGCTTTAATTTATTATTCAAATAATTAACATAAGTCGACTGAGTTAGTGCCATTGTTTTGCAAGAATAAAAATATAGAAAGACAAACAAAAGTTGTAATTCCGTGCGAAAAATAGAAAATTAGTGCCTAGATTTTGGTAAAAGTTGTATTTGTTCCGTAGCTTAATTATTTATAATGTTATGAAATTAATATAAATAAATTGGTTCCACACTTTCCGCAAATTTAAACTTTTATACTAAATATAATTCTTTCACGTGATCTTTTACTATCAGGAACGATTTTGTCATTCCTAACGTTAGAAAACCCTTAGATTATCGTTGGATCAACAATTTTAATTTTAAATGATTGCATTTTGCACTATTGTGTTTGCTAGTGCGTTTGTGATGTGCATACTGCAATCGCACTACATCGTCCTACTAATAAATTAAATTAATATTTATAAAATGACAAAATTATTCAGGACTCGGACCGGACCCGCCTTGACCAGGACCCAACTCTAGAACCGGACCTAAATCGGGACCAAAACCCGAATCAGACCCGAACCGCATCGAACTTTGACCCTGACCGCACCAGCCCTGACCCAGACCCGAACCCAGACCCAGATTCGACTATGACCCCGGATGCGGACCGGACCCGGACCGTACCAAACCCAGATCCGAACCTGAACCCACACCTGACCCGCACACAAACCCGACCTGGACCCAAACCCTGGTTAGGACTCGGACCCGACCCAGGACCTGGATCAGACCCGAGCTCAGACCCAACCCGATCCCGACCCAGATCGTGGAATGGTTGGGGAGGGTCGCGCATGGGCCGAGTTCGGGATCGTAGACTAAAATTTTTAAATTTATGAATATTATATTTTTTTATTAAAAAAATATTGTAAGGATATTTCAGTAATTGTATCATTTTTATTAATAAAATTTAATTATTTAGTCTTATGACGAAATAGTATCGTCCATGTCGAAGTTAAATGAAGTGACAACCTTTTATTGAATGTCTAACGTCAGAAAAGGCAAAGTCGTTCCTGACCGTAGAAAAACCTTTTTTTCATAGGTAATAAAGTGTTTGGCTCATGAATAAATGGGATATTATAGAATTAATATAAATGAACTGATTTCACAAGTTTTAACAATTTTAAATTTAGGAGATCAAGGAATTAATGGAGGACATACCATTTACCGTTGCCATTCACGTTCACAAACGATGTAATTTTACCACATAATTAAAACCTTTCTCAATTATTATTGTTCACGAAGCACCTTTCTCCTCTTGCAGTATGGTAATTAATAATATAAGGCATTCAAATTAAATAATAAAGATAAAAACTATGATCTCATGCATGAGACGGGTACAACCTAACACAAATCACACATGTTCTTCCCAAAATGTTAAAGCGTCAATGTCCAAATTATATCCCAATAAGACCAATGAGACCATTTAATACAAGTGTGCCTCAAAAATAAAATATATCAACTCATAATATAATTGTAACAAAAAAAATTAACTGCTGATAAGAATTGATTATATCTCCTTGCCATTTCCATTGTGAATAATTTGAAACTGGACAAATGATGTTTTACCAAACCCTTTCTCAATCACCATTTACCCATGAACGACAAATTTTATTTATTGTGCGGAATACCTTTTTCCTATTTCAGTATACATAGATATAGCCTAGAGGCATCTAAATAGATTAACACAAATATAACTCAACAGAACATTAAGGTGGTGTGTTTTCAGCTGGGGAGGTCCGGATGGGGGATGGGTCTCCCCCGTCCCGTCCGTTTTTTAAATTTTTATATCTCATTCTTCATTCAAATACATATCCACCCTATTATACATTTATACCTTAAAATTATCACATCACTACTTTTTTTACATCAACTCATTTTCTCTCATACTTTTCTTACAACAATTCATTATCTCTCCTACTTTTCTTACACTTTTCTTTCATACAATCATTATCAAACTAACTAACAATAATAAAATAATACATCATTATAATTAAAAAATATTGATTTGACATAAAGTTTTATTCATTCCTACTACATCCAATCCAAAATAAACAAGGAATTAATAATCACATGATTTCTCTCATCCATTTTTTTTCCCATCTGAATTTACCTCATCCACCTCAAGCTCAAAACAAACATATCTAACATCACCACATTAAGAAGATGATATAAATTAATTTGAAAATAAAATAGGCTGCAGCCATCAGAAAAAGAAAGAGTGGGGACCTAAAAGAACTTGGAAATATTTAATGTAACCTTAATTAACATAATAATAAGTCATACTCATTCAGTTAGAGTTTAAAATCACAGATGATCTCATAAATTTGGTCCTAAATAGATACAGTTACATATATAACTTTTTTTGCAATCGATTTAATCCCAATATATATTTTTGACAATGTCTTATTTAAGTTCCAATTCTGTCAGAAAATTCAAACTACGTTTCTTCGCTAATTGAATTCGGGGTTTTTTCCTGCAGCGGGTATGACTGGACTACTACGTGTAATTTTATTTCACACCTAAAATTACAGGCCATAGAACTAAAAAACAAAAACAAATAAACACTTAAATCAAAATGAAATTCCCGATCTAGCTGAATTATTTTTACACGTAATAATATTCCAATCACACTCGAGGTCGGAAAGTCACAAATTTAATTGGCGAAACGATATTTTAAATTTTTCGACAGATTTGTGACTTAAATTGAACATTATCAAAGATACTGAGACTAAATTGACAATAAAAAAAGTTGTGAGATTAAATCTATTTAAGGGCAGAGTTATGAGATCATTTGTAATTTAAGGTTCATTTAATCCCAACTAATAATATCATTTTATAATATAATTATGATCCTTTGTCCTATTGTAATCGTATTCTGCATATTGTATTAGTTAGCAATTGAAATTATTCTCCTCTTACTCTTTGTAATTTAAATATATACTCTAAAAGTCTTCCATAAATTGTTAGCTTAAAGTGATTAAAAAAACCAAAGACGTTATTGTATACTGACAAAAAAGGAATTAAAATAATTCTAAAACTAAACTAAATTCAAATGGAATAGTAGCAGCCAGATGCCAAAAGTGGCAATAAAATTCCTACACGCTGTGTATTTTTCATTACTTAACATAAAATTAAATTTATATATATATATATATATATATATATATATAATATACCTGAAGTTTTTTTCAGAGCCTTCATGAAGGGGATGGGACTTGTAACCACCCTAATAAATTTTATTCGTATCACTAATTCGCGACATGTCTGTAGACATTTTTTTTTTTAAACGGCTCAGAATAGATCAGATCATGAAGTAGAGGAATCTTGAGCTATAGACATCAAATGTCTAGGGATATCCTCGTCCACCCAAGCTTGAGGGTGGGGAGTCTTAGTAGCAATCTTCGCTAATGTATGTGCCAGTAGATTGTTGGATCTCGGGCAGTACCACACGACTTTCACTGAGGCATGTGTAAGTAGCGCACGGGCAGTGATAATGGGTCCTTCCTCACAGCCTTTGTAGTCTGAATCCTTCCTGATGGCATGGATAGCATCAATAGAATCAGAGTAAATGCACACCATATTGGGCTTTTTTCGATCCAAAACGAGATACCGTCACTGATTGCTTTGATCTCGGCAGCCATAACGGTTCCAGGTGGGTTGATTTTATGGAAACCCGCCGCCCACAGCGAACCTCCAGGGTCGAAAATAGCAAAGTCAACAGCATAGTCCATTGTGGTGTCGTTAAACGTCGCATCGACCTTGAGAGTGTAGTTGTCTTCTTCGTTGATTGAAACGGGCGGGGGGTAGATCTTCGACAGAGGGGGAGTCATTTGAACCAGGTTTTTTAGCGCTATTTGGAAGGCCTCAAGGAAGGCTTCAGTCCAGTGGGCCATCACCGTAGTGTGGGGTTTCTTGCATGAACCAACTGCTTTGTGTGCAATGTCTCATCTTTCCTTCCAAACTCCCCACATTTTGATGGCAAATCGTTCAAGTTCATTTTGATCGAAGGCAGGAGCAAGGAGGTTAACCAAATTCTCTTTTGAACATAATCGGGCTTTCTTGATAAGCGTCCACCACTCTGAGTTTTTCCATGCTTCTTTGACAACCTGACAAAAAAAGATAGAGTGATTAACATCAACCCAATGGAAACCACAAAGGACGCTCCTGGGGGGCATGGCACATGGTGAAGTGCAAGATTGGCCTCGGTGGCTATAATGTCATGTGCGGCCTTCCAGAGAAAAATCTTCACTTTAGGCGGAATGAGGAGTTCCCAGATTCTGTTCCAAAGGGGATTGGAGGGGGAGGAGGAGCTCGCCATCCCTATAACGTTGTTCGGAATTTGGGGTAGGTAATTCCAATAAGCCGATCTCACTGAGTAGATGCCTTTCTTTTCATGCATCCAGAACCGGCCATCTTTAGAGTTATCCGTGTCAATGGGTAATCTCTTAATTGCCTCAATTTCATGGTGGAGAAAGAGAGTGTCGAGTTTTTTAACATCCCACACCTTCCCTTGGTCGATGATATCTTTAACCATGACATTGTTCTCGTACGTGGTGCAAGAGGTAATCTTTCCATTGGCCAGATCAGGAATCCAAAGATCACGTCTGACATTGATGTTCGAACCATCCCCCACTTTCCTGAAGAGGCCCTTAGCAATGATATCCTTACTCCACAGGATCGAGCGCCAGATGTACGAGGGATTAGAGCCAATCGTAGCATCCATAATGTCCGTGTGTTTAAAATATCTAGCTTTAAAAACTTTCGAGACCAGGGAGTCCGGATACATTATCATTCTCCAAATCTGTTTGGCGAGGAGTGCTTTGTTGAAGGCCACAAGATCTCTAAATCCTAAGCCTCCATCCTTTTTAGCTTTGGTCAGGGTTTTCCAGTTCTTCCAATGGACTTTTTTATCTTCATGTTTGGTTCCCCACCAGAATCTAGCACTCATTGATTCGATTTCCCCACATATGGTGGTAGGGACCCAAAGCATGGCATGGAGTAAGTAGGGACTGCTTGAATTACTGCTTAAAGAAGTACTTTGCGACCCCCTTCAAAGAAGAACTTATTTTTCCAACCCTCAAGTTTCTTTGCCACCCTGTCCCTGAGGTACCCGAATTGCAGACGCTTGCTTTGAGTGGAAAACGTAGGAAGACCAAGGTACATTGTTGGGATTATACTGAAAAGTATGCTTTTTACTTTGTATAATCGAAACTGAATTTTCAGACTTATTTACTGAAATAAATTGTTTATCACTGATGCTTTAAATATGATTGAATGTTACATATATTTACTGCATAACTGTTCAATAATTCGTACGTGTTACATTGTAGTTAATTTAGTGATACCAGATCACAGAAGATTAAATTAACAGTCCCTTGTAACTAAAAGTACGTCATTCACGACCTAGATGGAAATGAACAACCCATCGCGAAAGGTTGAGGTGTAAGGCTCAGATTGGTTTGTCTTGACCAAGAGATTACACTAGTGCATGACTGATGCACTAAATAGGACCTACAGGAGGATAAATTCTTCAGAACTGAACAAGGGAGAATTAGACCTCAGTGGTTCGTTATTTCTTAACATTCGTCCCTTAAATAGGATCACGTGGGATTGGTAACTATTGCTTTGACTTATCATGGGTAGCGAATCAAAGAGATTCAATACTTTTTATCTTGGGCAATATTATTGGTCACATGTGATTGCTAAGATTTAATACGAAGAATCGTGTGCAAGTACGCTTGTTTGATTTGCCCCCTTGGGAGGTTCATAAGTTTTATCATACCAAATCTTGCAAGTGGAATTAGTTTCCGGTATGGATAATAATGTTGAACCGTTCCTCGACCAAGGATAAAAGATGTTAATTAATGGAAAGCTATTTCAGTGGCTTGAATTAATTAATGGGCTAGATAATCTTAAACACGGGAAATAATGACCGGGAGCCATATTGATTGTAATATGGGTTAAGATGGATAGTGCAATATTAATTATGTAGTGGGATTAATTAATATTTATGGGCTTGAATTATATTGTGGCTCAATATTAGATATTCAAGGTCCATTAGAAGGTCCAATCTTAATTCTCCTAAAGGCCCCCTGAGTAGCCCAACAAATAGTACATTAACTGAAAAGGTGATTAAAATAAAATAAATATTGTTGCTTATTTTTCCTCTAAATTTTCGAAATTTATGGATAAAAGAGGGAGAAAGATTTTCTTTGAATTTTGTTATGGAATGAAGATATGTATTCTTGGAATACAAGATTATCTCATTAAATTCAAGAAATCTCCCACTTGGTTATTCATAAGGGATATTTCGAATTTTGAAAATAGAGGGCAAGAAAAATTTTCTTGATTTTCTTGAAAATATATTATGGAAGATATGTATTTCTTGAAATAGAAGAATATCTCATAAATTCAAGAAGATCCAAATCTTGGAATCTTGCACTCCAAATTTTCGAAAATTCCATATATTGAGGAGGTGGGATTTTTGTGGAATATTTTAATTATGGAAAAAAGAATATAGGAGATATATTCAAGATTTCTTGGTGATCAAGAAAAGTCTTTTCCCACATTGGTTTTCTACTGAAAAATTCGATCACCTCTATCCTATAAATAGGGGATGATTGTTTCATTCCCAAGTACAATTCCATGTGCTGGAAAAATTAGCAAATCCACAAAGGTGGTGCAACAAAGTTTATTTTTTCCTTTTGTTAATTGTTCGACAAGTGTCCTTCCACCGGATAGTTGAGCAAGGGCTAAGGGAATACTTGGGAAGTCCTTTTTGGTTAGTCCGTCCGACCGAAGTCACTGCCATCCCGAGAGGTACGTTCACGTAAACCCGTAGATTCTGCATGCGTAAGTTTTACGTGGCTTTTTATATGCATGATATGTTGTTGCAATTATTATTTGAATTAATATAGGATTAATTCATGCTAGTAATAATTAAAGAATTAAATTTGTATTTAAATATTCACCCCGAATAGATCTGTGCAACTCATTCCCCAACACAGTTCATGCCCTTGACAAACTTGAAGATTGAGACTATTCTTGGTAGCTTGAATGTTCTCACTCGAGGTGTTGTTACTAAAAGTGACCGCTGACTTGTCGTAATTAATAAGCTGACCTGAAGCGATTTCATACTCTCGTAGGCATGTTTTAATAGCATCGACGTCATCTTTATTGGTTTTGAAGAAGATAAGACTGTCATTCGCAAAAACAGGTGGGTGATCATAGGGCTTCCTCTAGCCACTTTAATACCATGAAGAAGACCTAGCTCAGCATAGTGGTTTATGAGTGTCGACAGTCCTAGCGCCACAATAACGAATAGATAAGGAGAGAGAGGGTCCCCTTGACGAAGGCCTCTCGAAGGAGTGAATTACCAACCACAGCGTCGTTAACTCTAAAAGAATAAGTAGGCGATGTTACACAATTCATGATCAAGTTCACCCATTTCAAATCAAAACCCATTTTGAGTAAAATGGCTTTCAGGTATGTCCATTCGACCCGGTCATAGGCTTTACTCATATCCAACTTTAGAGCTGCATATCCCTGCTTGCTTTTGTTGTGGCGTAATCAGTGCATGCATTCGAACCCAATAAGAATATTATCTGTGATGAGCCGACCCAGGACAAAAGCACTTTGACTAGGGTCGATCAACTGGCTAAGGACATTTCGGAAGCGGTTTGTGATGGCCCTCGCCACTATCTTGTAAGAGACATTACATAAGCTGATAGGCCGAAAATCCTTCATAGATGTTGGGGTCTTGATCTTAGGGATAAGGGTGATGGTAGTGGGGTTCTGGTTTGTTAAAACCTCCCCGTCATTAAGAACTTTCAAAATAAAGGCCGAAATATCTTTCCCAACATCTTCCCAAGCATTTTGAAAGAAGAGCGCTGTGAAACCATCCGGCCCAGGGGCCTTAGAGGGGTTGAGGTCAAACAGGGCCTTCCGAATGTCTTCTTCACTAAACGGTTTATTTAAGACATTGTTCATTTCTTGAGAGACCGACGGTCTGATGTGATTGGCTACCCGAATAATATTTTCTTCTGAAGGGTTTTGGGTATGAAACAGGTCGGCATAATAGCTGATGATTTCGGCTTCGATATCATCTTGATTGGAGAGAGTGATACCGTTTGAGTTGGTCAGTGACGAAATTTTGTTGCGCTTTTTCCTTTCAGAGGCTGTTTTATGGAAAAAAGAAGTATTTCGGTCCCCAAAAGTGAGCCAGTTGACCATAGATCTCTGCCTCCAATGAGATTCTTCTTGATATAGGAGTTTCTCGAGGGACGCCTCCAAAGCCCGACTTTTCTCGAAATTGAAAGAGTCATCCTCCACGTTGAGAAGCTGGTTAAGCTCTTTCCGAGTAGTCTTAATTCTTTGTTGGAGGTCACCAAGTTGCGAGAAAGACTAGTTTTTTAGCTTAGCAGCCGTACGATTAAGGCGCTCTTGAAAATCAATATTCTGAGGCATATTCTTCCAGAAGGAAGCAAGAGTCTCCTTGTAATTGTCTTCCATCAGCCATTTATGTTCGAACGTAAAACGTGGTGATTTGTTTCTGATATGGAGATGGCTCAAGTTGCTGAAATTGAGAAGGACCGGTCTGTGGTCCGAGCCATAGTAATCGAGATTCCGGACGGTCATATTCTCGAATCTGTTAATCCAAGCTAGATTGGCAATGTACCTATCCAGACGAACAAGAACTCGGTGATCTCCTTTCCTCATATTGTTCCACGTGAAAGTCGGCCCCTCAGCACAAAGATCATGAAGATCGTTCATTTCCATTGCTTTTTGAAATGCCCTCATTTGTGATAATGTCCTGGCCTGGCCTCCTTTCTTTTCTACTTCATACAAGATTTCGTTAAAATCTCCACCTACAATCCAGCCGAGGTTTCCATTAGTATGAGATTTAGCAATTTTAATCAACAACTCCCAAGAAAGATGGCGAAGATTACTATTTGGGTTACCATATAAACCGGTAAAGTACCAACTAGCATTAGCATCCGAAATAAAATAGTCAATATGCCCAACCGAATACGATAAAACAGAAACATTGAATTTTTCTTTCCAAAACAAAATCAGACCACCACTACGGCCTACAGCATTAACACAAAAACACCCAAAAAAATCAAAGTAACACGCCAACAAGAAGCAACATGACTAGAAACTTTAGCTTCAGAGATAAAAAAGAGATCAGGGGAGTTATCAGCAATAAGGCGCTGCAAGTTCTGGAATGCTCGACGTCCTCCCAGACCGCGAGCATTCCACACTATGCAACTCATGGCTCTCGGCGGGGCTGGCCTTTGCCAACCTCCGCCGTTGTGTCGGAAGATGAGGGAGTAGTCTCTTTCTCTGCATTGATGCAGACTCTCGGTTTTTTATTTGGAACAGGGTTCGCTTTCACCACTTTGCTAGTCCTTTTCCTTCCTCCTTTAGGATCACTGGTTGTGGCAATCGACATTTTTGAGTTAACGGAAGTTGGGGCCTTCTGCATCTGAGTGGTAGTATTGGGATTTTTGTCTTGAAATTGTGGGCCCTTGCCAAAGACGAAGGGGGCAATTTCATAAATCAAGGACCGATCTGGAGTCTTGGCATTCAACCGTTGAAGTTCATTGATGATGGCTTCAAGGGTAATCGATTCTTGACCCTTGGCTCTCATCCACGTTACAAAGCTTCTTTTTCCATCTGCGTTAAAGAAGATGCAATCCTTGTCCGTGTAAAGGGGGGGGACCACGAACAGGGTACGAGAAACACGGGTTACAAAAGGAATGTAAGGAACTAAATGGAATAGCCGCAATGTTGATGGAGGAATAATCAATTTCAGATCCATTGAAATAGACCTGGAGGGAAAGACGCACAGCGGCGCACGAGTTCTCAAGCGCAACTCTAACCCTTATTTTCAAAATTTTGGGCAGGAGAGGCTGAGCGGAGAAGCCTCTAGAGAGAGAAATTTTCGGCATTTTTTGCTCTGCCAGGAAGAACCGCACGGCGTCGGCAGGAAGATCCGCACGGCGGCGGTAGAGGAGATCTCACAAAGGAGCAGGAAAATCCGCACGGAGACGGCAGGGAGATTCGCACGGCGGCGGCGGAAGACCTCAAAAGGAGCAGAGTAAATTGAGATTGCAGTGTTGAATCGCCGGATATTGAGCGACGGCGATTATTTTAGAGAGAGAAAGTGCGTATTCTGTACTACACAATTTCCCACATTAGACTCTGTACAATATGAAAATGTATAACGTAAGAAATATATATTTTAGGGGAAATATATCATTAACTATATATATTAATTAGTAACCATAAAAAAATCCAATTATTTAATTCTTACTTTGCTTTGCAGGCGACCAAATTATCAATGAAACTCTCAGTTCAATATCAAATTAAATACATCATTGATTCGTAATATATTCGTTTATATATTTATATATATGCTCGACTTTTACTTCATAATATATTCATTTAAAAAAAATCAAGTATATTTGTATGTATATATAGTTGTGACTTGTGAGAAATGTGATCGATGCGCAATACCATCTGTCCTTTTCATTTCAACTCTAGCTAATTACATATACTCAGAGTTAAGTTTGCTAATTATTAATTATATCAACTTCTAACTATATGATTAATTTGTTGGATAATTAAAACTATAGTTATAAGTCAGTTAAATCATATAAGTATGGAGTACTTAATTAGGAGATCGATCAATCGATCGAGAGGAATTAATGCTACACCATCTCTCCTTTTAATCTCCTTTTTATTTAAAATTATTTATTTTAAAATCCAAGACGTTATTGTGTACTGATCACAAAAGGTATTGAAATATAATAATTACTTGCTAGATAACAAAACCTCAAGGAAACCAGTACACAATGTAATTTGTTGGTCTTACTTTCTAACATAAACTTAAATGGGAAAGCCTAACAAAACCTCAAGGAAACCGGTACACAATGTAATTTGTTGGTCTTAATTAGTTTGGTGGGTATTAATATGGGGCAGATTCTGGTTAAAAATATGGCGGATATTCTGAGGTGTGAAGTATCAAAACTGCCTTTAGCATATCTGGGGCTCAATGTGGGAGTTAGATATAAGAAGGCGGAGACATGGTTGAAGCTGATTGAAAGAATTAAGGGGAGGTTGGCGAAGTGGAGTGATAAAAACATCTCATTCGGTGGGCGAATATCTTTGATCCAGGCAGTACTCTCAGCTGTTCCGATATATAGTCTTTCCTTCTATCGTCTCCCTAAAAAGACGATGAGTGAAATCATTAGCCTACAAAAAAAATTTCTGTGGGGAGGGTGTGAGCACAAAAGTAAAATACCATGTGTGAGCTGGAAAACTATCTGTAATAGCAAAGATTATGGGGGGTTGGGTATTCGGGATTTGGTTCAGTTTAATGCGTCCCTTTTAGGTAAATGGATCTGGAGATTTCTAAATGAGCCATCAAGTCTTTGGGCTAGAGTCATTAGATCAAAATATGGGGGGTTCTGGCATTTTGGGTCGGGTGTCGGGGCAAGTGGGTCAAACAGTCGTTGCCGTAGGGGTCGTCAGCTTAAGTGGTCGGGGTGGTGGTTTGATATATGTAATTTCTATTGGGGTCAAAACGGGGAGGGTATGGGGCGTGAGTTCAATAAAATTGTGGGGAATGGCGAGAGAACAAAATTCTGGTATGATTCATGGGTTGGGGAAGAGTCTCTCAAATCTAAGTTTGGTAGGTTGTTTAGAGTCAGCATTCAACAAGAGTCCCGTGTGAGTGAGTGTGGTGTGTGGGGTCCATCGGAGTGGGAGTGGGAATTGAAATGGAATCGTGAGTTAAGAGGTAGGGAAGTGTCTATGTTTAATGAATTGACGGATTGTCTTAACAGGATACAGTTACAGCAGGATCGTTGCGATATTTGGAGCTAGAATCATGCGCCAAACGGAGTCTATTTGACTAATGTTGCATACTTTGTATCTAATATTCTAGGTGATTCTCAGAACACTTCAGGGCATCAACATATCAAGGCTTTCAAGTTATTTTGGAGGAGTTTTGCACCAAGGAAGGATCAAGCTATTTGCTGGAAAATTCTGCATCAAAGGTTACTGACGAAAGACAGTCTCAAGACAAAAAATGTAATCCCGGCGAATGGAGACATCTCATGTGTATTTTGTGGGGCAAGTGAAGAGGACTTACATCATCTCTTTTTCTCTTGTCCTTTTGGATCTCAAGTCTGGGAGGAGATTTTGTGCTGGTTAAAATGCCCGCCGGTGTCCATTGTTAATCCGGCTGGTCACTTAGTTCGATTTTGCAAGCTGGTTGGTGACGGAAAGTTTAAAAGAATTAGTGCATCAATCTGGATTGGAGCGGCATTGACCATATGGAAATATAGGAACGAGGCGATTTTTTACGGTATCACACCAATACTTCGAAAGGTACTCGATGAACTTAAAGGCAGGTTGTGGTCTTGGTTGTCAGTTAAATTCCCTAATGTTAAATCTCTTGCTTTCTCGTCTTTGTTGTCTGATCCTTTATCTTGTTGTGGGGCAATACAATCCCAGAAATAGGTACTTTGATGTTATTGCTTCACTGTGATTAGGCGCCTATTAAGGTGAAAATTCTGGTTTGGAGTTTGTATTGAGGACTATTTGTAAGGGTTAGAGTGCTCTAATGAATATAATTTCTTTTGCTTGATAAAAAAAAATGGGAAAGCCTAACAAATTACGTCACCCTAATAAATTTTACTCCCCTACATTGTGACCTGCTAAAAAAGAAACGTATAACATTAGAAACTTCACATAGGGAAAATATATGGGGAAATAACTCTAAGGTACAAAATGGACACACATATTACTCTAAGGTGCAATGTGCAAAAAATACGTTGCACTTTAGTATCTAGTTTGAACTAAAGTGCAAAACAGTTTTTGCATATTGTACCTTAGAGTAATATGTGTGCCCACTTTGCACCTTAGAGTGAGGACCCCAAAATATATCATCAATTGTTAGTCACCATAAAAAGATTATTAATTTAATTCTCACTTTTCCTTGCATGCAACCAAAATGGGCAATGAAATTGAAATATCCAAGTTCAAGAGCAAATGAATTACACAATTGGGTTCGAATCACAAATATATATATATATATATATATATATATATGGTTTTGATCATATGCCCGCAGGTGGGAACAAACTTATATGTCCACCGCTTATGTGGCGCACCACATATGCAAGGTACCACCATCATTTAATTAATTTTTTTAATTAATTCAATCTTCTAATTAATTATATAAATCTGAACCCTAAACTATGAACCATAAACCATGAACCATTCGGGCCAGATGAACCATGAACCACTCAGGCCGGGTTCGGGTTGGGTTCGGGTCGCGTAATTTTTTTAAAATTATATAAACTTAAACCCTAAACCATGAACCATTCGTGCCGGGTGAACCATGAACCACTCGGGCCGCGTTCGAGTCCAAGTCGGGTAAAAAAAAATTTAATATAATTAATAAAATTGGGTAAAGTATGGAATATATATAAATGAAAATATTGAATTAATATTAAAGAAACTAATTAAATGATGGTGGGGACCTTGCATATGTGGCGCGCCACATAAGTTGTGGGCATATAAGTTTGTGTCCACCTGCGGGCATATGATCAAATTCGTATATATATATATATAGTAATGATATAAAACTAACTATCTGGTTTTTTATGGAACCAGATTAATGACGTGTCATGCCAACTCATCATCCACATAATTAATTCTACTTAAATAAATTGTAGAATGATTTATAATATACTATTCCCTAAACCATGAACCCTAAACCCTAAATCATGAACCATTCGGGTCGGGTGAACCATGAACCACTCGGACCGGGTTTAGTTCTGACCGAGTTGGGTCCGGGCCGGGCTCGAGTGGTTCATGGTTCACCCGATCCGAATGATTCATAATTTAGGGTTTAAGGTTCATGGTTTAGTGTATAGTATATTATAAAATATTCTATAATTTATTTGAGTAGAATTAATTATGTGGATGATGAGTTGGCATGACACGTCATTAATCTGGTTCCATAAAAAACCAGATAGTGAATTCTATATCATTACTATATATATATGTGTGTGTGGAGCAAAATAGATAACTCTTACATATTTATTATATTACGTTAGATATCTATATTCTAATTTTAACTAAACCTTAATTTTTTAATTTTCTTTTACAATTTTTAATTTTCTAGAAAGAACTCATTTAATAATCATAAGGAGTACATGTGACTATAGTCGACTTATGAAATATTCAACACATCTGATAGTCAAGTTCTGCTCAGATTCAATATAACTTGATTTTTAGGCTTGCTGTAATTTATTATTCTAATAATTACTAACTTAAGTCGACGGAGCTAGTGTCCTTGTTTTTCAAGAATAAAATTATAGAAAGACAAACTAAAGTTGTAATTTCAATGCCCGTGCAAAAAACATAAAATCAGTGCCGAGATTTTTTGGTAAAAGACCTATCCCCTTTAATATATAAAAATAAAAATCATATATGTACTGTGTACTGCCTCAGTTTATGTGATTTTTCTTAATCTTTTGCTGATTAAATATACACGTACTACGAGTTAGTTTTTTTTTTTTGGGAGTATGGTATATATTTGGAAGTATTTTAATTTAGATCATTTCATACCATGATTTTTTATTTTTTATTTTTTGATCGGACAAAGTTAGTTGTTAATAGTTAGTACACCAAGCACCCAAACACTCCACGAATTCACCAATTCACCTTATAACTCACATAACTCCAATTCGTTCCCAAATGGAATCGAACCTGGATCTCCCACTCAATTGAGGAGCCCAGTGGCCAGGTGGGCTAAACCACCTGGTTACCATGATTTGTTTATATTTACTCAAAAAGATACCTCCAACGGTGTTAATGGAGTAATAAATTAATGGAGAAGGTGAAAGTTATCGGCTCGGATCCACTGTTCCAATACCGTATTTCATCTACTATTCCACATCTTAGATGAATGACACGTGTACATCTCACAATTTCAATAAATATAAGAATAACATCCTAACATAATCAGATACGCTATTTAGGAAATTATATCTATTTAAGCAAAACTAATTAATTCATACAAAATCTCATTCCAAAAAGTCTTATAAAAATATTTATAATTAATTAATTTAAGTTATATATATATATATATAATTTAAATTGGAGTTATTAATTGGAGTTTGTATTGTAATTTGTACGTATCATATAAAATTTAAAATCCAATTAAAAAATATGAAAATTTATTAGAATAAAAAAACATACTTTTTTTTACGTATTTATAATCACATTTCACATTAGAACATTTGTATGTCTTAATATATTAAAATATATGTATATCAATGAGATATGTATATGATTTCACATTTTAATATTTGTATTACTTACTACAAATCTTATATTAATTACATCAAATTTAATTATAAGATATATGCACAAATTTTATATGTATTTAAATTTAATTCTAAGTGCATACAGATTTTATATGCATTTATCCAATTTACTTATAAAATTTTATAATATTTTTAAATATTAAAAATTTCATATTTTATTTTGTAATATATGTTCTCAATTTTTTTTCTAATAATTTTTCATATTTTTTAATTGGATTTAAATTTTATATAATAGATTAAAATTATAAAGCACAAATTCCAATTAATAATTAATAAATTTAATTATTGACTAATATATATAGCTTAAATTAATTAATTATAAATATTCTTATAAGATTTTTTGGAATGAGATTTGGTAGGAATTAATTAGTTTTGCTTAAATAGATATAATTTTCTAAATAACATATCTGGTTATGTTAGAATGTTATTCTTATATTTATTGATATTGTGAGATGTACATGTGTCATTCATTTAAAATGTGGAATAATAGATGGAATACGGTGTTGGAACAGTGGATCCGAGCCGAAAAGCTATTTAACCAAAATACCTAAAGATAGCTGATTTTGGGAAAGCTGATTGTGATTTTACGTCGAGAATCACTGTTTTATAAGCATGTTGTAGTCGATTTTATTTCAATCGTGTATTTGTTGTATGTACTATTAGCAATGGAAATCTTTTTATATGAAACACTCACTACAACATAAATTAAATTATGTAACACCAAAAATATGTTACTTAATAGTTATAATATGTATTCTCATCATTATTGCTGTTATCTTTCTTCAAATGCAGATTCATGGCCGTTTGTCTTTATATGAATTGAACTAAATACATTTGTAAACGGTTTTATTAAATCGCATGTAGTATAATATATATCTAATGCATATCTCTTCAACAAAAGATTGCAATTTTGTTGTTACTAGTAATGCACCTGTGCCATGCTCGGTTTGAATATTATTAACTTTAGTATGAGATTGTGTAATTAATTAATGTGAAAAGGAGAAATGAATTGTACATGAGATGAACACCCAAGTGTTCCTATATGTCTCGTGGCCTTGTGATCCTACCTGATTCATGTTTTAAAAGGAAAATGAGATCTAAATAGGAGGACCCAAACAGGACAGAGCATGCAGTGGTAGTTAACATACTAGTAGATAAAGAATTGTCTACAAAAATTTTCAAATGACTATAGAATTTTTCAATATTAATGATTTGGTCCTTAAATAGTTATAATTGTCTACGATCGATTTGCCTATAAATTTTTAAAATTTTAGTAGAAGAACATATAATTACCGTATACGAACAAATTGTCTATTATAATTTTTGTAGGCAAACTTACCTACACAAATAATTTCCTAAGTAATTTATATTTTTATAGTTAATTATATTTGTAGTTTAGAATGGACCTATATGATTAGAAAATTTTGTGGACAGGTATTACTATTTAAAGATAAAATTATATTAGTTGGTAATTTTGTAGGCATGTTGAAAAATTTTGTAGGCAATGCCAGTAAAAACTCCATACAATCATATCGCTGGGACGGGGAAAAATATTACTATAGAGAAATTATTCTTAAATAGAGTTTTATATAGAAAAATATTTTTTTTCTTAATATTCAATATAATGCATGTTATACTACACATATGTAAATCCATTAAGAAATTCAAAGTAACTAATTAATATGAATTTGACTAAATTAAATACATCATTTTGATAGTATATAATAATGTATAAACTAATCGGACGAGTTATCATGTACACGCAAATTGAATGATGTAGTGACAAGCTATAAAATTAAGATATTTCACAATTAACCATAGATAAATATTTTAGGTGATCTTAAACTTATTGTAGTGAATTTGACTAAAGTAAATACATGCATTTCGATAGTATATCATTTATTCTTATATGGAGGCATAAATCCTTAAAACGGGACCGGAAAAATATATGACTTATTATAATGTGGAGTTATTCCTAAATATAACTGGTCCCAAGTCGGGACCAAAATTTTTTATTACTATAGAGAGGTTATTCATATATAGAGTATTCCTATAAGGGGTTTTTATTGTATTTTCTTGTAGTGTAATCTCAAAATTACTTATTTAAGATCGGATTATATACAGGACCAGTCTTAAGATTATTGGGGCCTGAATCGAACTTTGAAATTGGGTCATCTGAACTCACATTTTTTATGAACTATAATAACATAAGATAATTTGTAAAAGACTAATAAAGTAAATTTATACAATATTCTATTAATCTTAAAATATTATGACAAATATGTCTCAAATAATTATATAAATACAACTAATTGTATAACAATTTTTACAGTAAAAGTATTAATCAAGTCAGATAAGCAAGTTCCTCAACATCGAAAAAATCACTCTCCCGATATTCTTTCCATTTCTTCTTGTCTTCCAGTCTTTCTCCTCATTTTTTACTCCTATTGTTATGTCATTTAGGCCTTTTTTTCGAGTGATTAGACTTTTTAAATTTTTTAGCCGCCGATTTCTTTACGTGATTTTAGTTTTTTGTTATCATGTGATTGTAACTACGAGAATTAAACTATAATCTTTATTTATATTTAATTTATATAATGTGTAAGATACCAAAGAATAGACTCCTAAAAATTTTACATATTTTGGTACCTGAATCGATCGATTCGTTGGCCGCATAGAACGACCAACATTGGTTATATATATGCAGGTTTGTAAAGATATGTGTTTATGAATTGTGATCGAATGATTGTTCAATAATTATGTTCAATATGTTTCTGCATATTTTGTTTAAGAAGAGTGAGTCTCGTGTGCATCCAAGTGCATCGTGCACTTATAATGCATTTTATAATCATATATGCAACTTGTTATATTGAAAATGTAACTTGTTTACTATGAACCGTGCAACTATTTTTTTAAAGTAATAGTCATACCGCTTAGTGTAAACAAATTGTATATTTTAATATAATAAATTGCATAATTATAAAATGCACTATGAGTGCACGATGTATCTGAGTGCATTCAAGAGTTAATCATTTAAGAATATTGATTTTAATCCAAACTTAATTGTTGTACGAGCTAACATGTTCAGGTGTGCATGGACATTTGTGTAATTACGACTTACGAGAGACTGACTGAAAGTCAGAGTGAAGTGAAGTTTAATTTTTTTATAGATGGGCCGTGCAAAAGGCTTTCTGGAGGAGGATTTAATTACTTGGGCTGTGGCCTGTGGTAAAACATATCATAGAAACAAAATAAAGGTAAGAGTTATAAAAGGAAGGAAAAAAGATTTGTTGAGAAACCCAAATAAAAAGAAAAACTAATATTTATGCATCAGGTGCACTCCATAGTGTAATTTAGAATAATAAAATTTATTTTATTAAAATATACAATTTATTTATACTGAATCATGATATTATTGAATGAAGATTCATGGTTTGCATGTGAACAAACCCCATTAGCACTTAGACGAATAGATCACTGGCGAAATGGAATTTATTAAATTTATTTTTCAAAATCTAATAATAAAGCATCGTTAAATAACTATATAAAGTCTATGAACTGCTACGTAATATTGAAAGATCTTTAAATGGTATTAAATTCATGAAACTTAAATAATAAACCAATAACTATTTGAAAGTTATTTAACTTTCATTGATGGGCTTGTTACGCTTGTATAGACTTTATTTCTTGTGTAGTAAAAGGAATTAGAAAAAGGAAAAGCAAGTTGAGCCACGATTTCTCTTGTTTAGATGCAATAAACATGCATGCCATCTAGAGTTACTTGATGTGTATGGAAAATTGCAAAACATGTAACATCATATTAGGCTATTATGTCATGTTAGAGGATAGCAATTTAGGCTCCACGATTATCAAATTTGTGCAATTTATGCTTAATTTTACCGAAAATTTTATAATTCATTATCCTTTATTGTCAGTGCACCGTTTTTCGACTAATTAATTAAAGATCATTAATTTAGTAAATTCAATTAATTGATCATTATTTGTACTATAACTTTACGAGTTTAAGTTGAGTGTTTCATTTACACCACCTTCTTCATTCCACAATTTAGTAATTTTTCAGGAATAAAAAATGTCAAATCATATATAAAATTAAAAATTCAAGACCTTTTATATTGCATATTATTTTTGTCAGAGAATTTATGTGCAATTGGTTTACGTATTCTACCGTCTTCTAAATCCAAGCATGCATCATATTATTTCTTTCAATTTCCCTCTTCTTATTTCCTTTTATTTTTCATTTGTACCCACTATTTTTTCAGAAGAATATTAATTTCATGGCGCAATTGGTACATGCATATGATGCCAAATTTTGTTATTTTAGCGTAAAAAGTATGCATCTTCATCTAGTTATTACTACCTTGTTTATCCCTTTTAAAAAATAGTCTGTCACAACATCTTAAAATTATATTTCACGTCGTTATTTTTACCTAAAACAATCTACTTTAGTAACCAAATAGAAAGGATTACAATACTCTCAATCAAAAATCGTTTTATCACTTTAAATACTACCTCCTCCGTCCTATTTAAAAATTCTTGCCAAAAGCAAAAGGGTAAAAGTATAGGACGGAGGGTGTATATGTAAATAAAATAGATCATCATAAATGCATAAATAAGTTTCAATGTATATTAAATTAAGTTGTTATGAATTTTACATTTAAATCCTTCATACTCACTTGAAGAACACAATCTATAAGTACGATGCTTACATATATATATATTAGAAACGAATGCATATATATTAGAAACGTACGAATGCATATTTTGGTGATTACTCTCATGACAGCGATCTCTATTCTAGTTGTCAAGATTTAAATTGTAATTTTTTAACTGATGGACAATGCTTCAACAATTTATTGGTTGCCGATCTTCTAAAAACAGGATCTTTGCAACAATACTAATACAACAAAGATTAAGGAGTGAGCTTATTTTGTTTGGAAATTTTGCCCTCATGTTGATTGAGCAAGTGAAAAAAATATGTTATACAGTAATAAATTGTAAGTGACTTTATTAAAAGATATCTCTTAAATATATAAGATTGTATTTGGTTGTTAACAAATTAATTTTCTTGTTTCAGAGCGTATGACTAGAAATGATATTGCGAGCACATAAAATAAACCAACACCATGCAATTACATTATTTGATAAGATGTTTTATCATCATTATTTATAGATATTTTGACAATGTTCTGTGCAATCTAATTGTATTTGTAAAATATGCAATTACACTGAAATATAAAAAAAAAAAATTTGCCAAATATGAGGATCTGTCAACCGTATGTAACGGTATCCAATGTATACATATAAATGAAGTATTTAGTTAATCTCCAAATTATTTATCTAATGTTTAATTATGTATTAATTTTAGTTTTAGCTACTTATTATTTGGTGTTTGGGCTTATCTTAAGTACTCCCTTCGTCCTGAATTCGAAGTCACGTTTACTGTTTGCACGCAGTTAATGAAAGAGTTGTTTATTAATATTAATTGCTTTTTGGTGAGGGTTAAATCGTAAAGTAATGTCATGTGGTGTAAATAAAGAAAAATAAAATTGACTTTTATGTGGAAAAAGTAATGGCATATTGTGTAATTTTTTAGATATTTAGGGGTAAAATTTAAAGTAGTGGAGTTGCTTTATTTTCATTTTAGAAAATGTGATTTCAAATTCAGGACGGACCTTTTATGACAATGTGACTTTGAATTCGGAATGGAGGGAGGAATTTGTATCATGTTGTGGGTTGGGCCCGATCAGATCTAACCTGACCCGCATCAATGAGATGCATCTTTCATGTGATGCATGAATTATTGTGCAAGAGCTAAATCTTTTTTTTTTGAACAACAACAACAACCATCCTTGATCACCTATAATAGAAACAGAAAAACTGTGAAATCAGTGCACCCAGGATGGAACCTCAACGCCGGACCAATCTTGAGGACCGGGAGAGTTGATCGCATACTTCGCTAACTTATGCGCAGCCACAAGTTGTGTTTGTGGCTTGTAGTAGAAGTCCTTCACTAGGACCGCCAAATTTATACGTCGAAGGGCACCCAGATAGAAGGCCTACGGACTAAAATACCGCATGTCTGAAACAATAGCCTTAATTGCCATCTGGGAGTCAGATGTTACGTGAACCGGACCGATCCGCAGCCGCTCACATTTAAGAAGTCTGATTCAAATGGCTTCAATTTCTGCACCGAGCACGGATCCCGGCGGGTTTATAGACACACACCCCGCATGTATCAGGTTCCCACTTTCGCTCCTAATAACATACCCAACCGCATATGCATTGCGGTCGTCGTTGAATGCCGCATCCACCTCGAGGGAGGCTCCCGTTGCAGGATGTAGCTGCTGGTTTATTTGTTGATGTTGTAGCACTTGTGTATCATCTAACAGCTGAGCTTCAACATATGCAGCCAAGTATGCCTCAGGGTCGTCCGGCATAAAACGTTGCAGTCCCAGCAGATGACTCTCATTCTGGTGACACGGCTGATGTAGAATGTCACATCTGGTGCGCCACACGTCCCACATTAGCACCACCCATCGCCGGAAATCACATCTCGAGACAGCATCCCTGATGAAGTGGATTATGTCCATAATGTCCATGGCCAATAGGTGTTTGAGCTGAGGCCAAAAATCTATTCGCTTCCACATTAAACGGACCTCCGGGCAAAACAGTAAGCAATGTGCTGAATGCGCAGTCCAAAAACCACAAAGTTTACATGACGAATCATTGTGGACTCGTCGTGTAGCAAGTGCCGCTTCTGTAGGCAAGAAGTTGTTGATTAGGCACCAAATGAACACCCTAATTTTGGGGGGAATGTTGAGAGCCCATATCCATTTCCACCATGTTGCAGCTGCTGAACCGTTGGATGGTCCCAGATCAAACTTGGAGTATATCGCTTGCATGTAAGCATGCTGATAACCAGATTTAACTGTATATTCACCCGTCGACGTAAATCTCCAAAACCTGGCATCGGTAGCAGACTCCAGAGGCAGCGGAATGCGACAAATAGCAGCGGCCTCATGCGGGAGGAATGCTTGTTGAATGAGATTATGGTCCTACTGTCGTTCCTTGTTAATATACCTAGCAACCTTAGAATTAACACAAAGGCCACCACGGGAGGCAATACGTCATGTCGTCAATCCCTGAACCCACTGATCCTTAAAAGCCCAGATGGTAGTGCCGTCTCCAATCCTCCACAAAAGCCTGTGGGCCAGTACGTCCCTACTCCAACACAACGACCTCCACACAAACGACGGGTTGGACCCCAGCGGAGCGTCTATAATGTCCACATGTCAAAAATAACGGGCACGGAATATAGAAGCCACTAAATAATCTTGGAATTGTAGCAACCTCCAAACCTGTTTTGCTAGCATCGTCTTATTAAATAAGGTTAATTTTCGAAAGCCCAGACCCCCCTCAACCTTTGGTTTGCTGAGAACATCCCAGGATGCCCAGTGCATGCGTTTATTTGATGGCGTCGAACCCCACCAAAACCTTGTCATAAGCGTTTCAATCTCCGTGCAAATCGTAGCTGGCAACCTAAAACAACTCATTGCATATGAAGGTATAGTCTGAAGGACAACTTTAATTAGAACTAGCCTACCTCCATCAGAGAATTGCTTCGGAGCCCAACACTGGATACACTGTTGTATCATGTCTCGGATGTATGCAAATTGGAGACGTTTGGCTCTTATGGAGAACGTTGGCAAGCCTAAATAGAGTTCATGGCCATGCGTTGCGCGAAGACGTAGTACTTCCCAAAACTGGCGTTGAATGTGTAGTGGGGTGGAGCCGCTAAAAGTAATGGCGGATTTGTCATAGTTTATAAATTGTCCCGACGCCTGTTGATATCGCTGTAGACACGAAGAGAGATTTCTGGCCGCCGCCACCGTTGCCTTGACAAACAAGAGGCTGTCGTCTGCAAAAAGTAGATGCGACACAACAGGTGCCCCTCTCGCTACGCTAATGCCCTGAGTCATGCGGTCTTGTTAACATCTCGAGAGCATAACCGCAAACCCCTGTGTACAGATAACAAAAAGATACGTCGATAGTGGATCCCCCTGGCGTATACCCCGCGTCGGGATAACCGGCTGGGTAAATCCATCATTCACTCGAAAGGTGTAAGAGACTGACTCAACGCAACGCATAATAAGATTAACCCATAGCTGATGAAAATCCATCCGAAGCATTACCGCACACAGGTAACCCCACTCAACCCTATCATATGCTTTCGACATATCCAGTTTCAAAGCAGCATACCCATTGGCCCCCCGATGTCTCTTGATTCTGTGCATGCATTCAAAAGTTATAAGAACGTTATCCGTGATCAGTCTACCTGGTACAAATGCCGCCTGAGTCGGATCAATAATCTTCCCAAGAACTTGGCGGAACCGATTAGCTATCGCTCGAGCTATTATCTTGTAAACAACATTACATAGACTGATCGACCGATAGTCCTTCAGGGATTGAGGTCGTTTTACCTTTGGAATTAGAGTAACTGATGTTGAGTTCCACTCCATCATGGAGACACCATTGTTTAGAACCTGTAAGACTTCCGTCATAATTTTGTTACCCGTAATATCCCAGGTGCGGTGAAAAAAGGACGCCGAGAACCCGTCCGGACTTGGTGCTTTCCCCGGATGAATGTCAAACAAGGCCTCACGAACCTCCACAGCCGTAAAGGGAGCTAAAAGAAAATGATTTATGTTGTCCGAAACAATCGCTGGGATATGAACTGTGACATTATGAAGGGTCATCCCACTTGGAACAGTGGATGTGAAAAGTTCCCAATAAAAATTCTCAACTATGGTGGTGAGTTCCACCTGTTCCGTGCGCCAACACCCCTGAACATCCAGAAGACCCGATATAACATTCCGCCGGCGACATCTCGATGCTAACTGATGAAAATAAGTAGTGTTTTGGTCACCATTTTTGAGCCAGTTGGAGCGAGATCGCTACAACCAATGAAGCTCTTCCTTAGCTAGTAGCAAATTGAGCTCTCTTTGGAGTCCACGGAGATTGTCGTCGTCAGCTTGGGTGAGTGCATTTTCAAGAGCCCACCGTGTGTAGTGAATGCGTTGTTGAAGGTAGTCGCAAGCAGATCGAGCCCAGTTCTGAAGATCCAACGCCACCAGCCGCAACATCTGTGGTAAAATAGCTGACTCATGCGCCACCCAGCTAGTAGTAAGAGTTTGTAGGAAATTTTGTTCAAGAAACCATCGGTTTTCAAAGACAAATCGGGCTGGGGAATGTGACGTTGGCTGCCGAGTTGGAGGAGAAAGGATGAGGAGCACCGGCCTGTGATCCGACCCGTGGAAAGGGAGGTTTTGAATAGCATAGTTGGGGAAAGTTGATTGTCATCTAGCATTTGCAATGTATCGATCAAGTCTGGCTTGGATGTTGTGTCGTGCCCGCTGCATGTTAGTCCAGGTATATCGTGGTCCAGAAGCACCCAAATTTGACAACTTCAAATCCTGCAACACCCCAGAAAACTGAAACACTTGCGGAACTGGACGGAGTAAACCACCCCATTTTTCTGATTGTGTGCAAATCTCATTAAAATCCCCCCCAACCAACCATGGTATATCATGCATTGTTGAAGAGCGAGCTAAATAGCGTAACAAAGACCAGGAATGTACACGATTATAAGCATAAGGATTACCGTAAAATCCAGAAAAATGCCACAAGCCATCGTTGTACAAAATCATACAGTCTATATGCCCAGGAGAATACGACATAATATTTACAATACATTCATAAGACCAACAACGCACCAAACCACCAGACAAACCAACCGAATTTACAGCAAAAACCCCGGCAAAACCCAAAGCACGACAAAAAGAAATACAACTAGCGTTACAAAGTTTAGTTTCCGAAATAAACAACAACAGTGGCGAGTTAGCCATCGTAAGACGGCGGAGCTCTTAGAACGTCGCTGGTTGCCAAGTCCCCGAGCGTTCCATACTAACACACTCATGGCGGCTAGCGATGGAAACCTCCCGGTCCCATCGCCGGAGTTGAACTACCTGCATCATCCTCGGGACTTAGCACCAAAACTGGATTAATCTGCATTTGAGGTTGAGATGACCCCGCCGAATCATCGTCAGTTTGTCCGCTAACCCGACGTCTCTTCTGACCACCATGACTCATTTCGATACCTTTTCCATTATCCCGTCGCTGATTCTGAGTCGCTCCCAATGCACCTACCTGAAAAGTAAGGTATTCCGGGAGGACACGAGTCATGTATGGCTGGATATCTCGCTGAACTGAAGCACCAGTCGTTTGTCGGAGGCCCGAAGCAGGTTGGGATAAGACATTTAGAGTAGGCGGCGTGTCAATGGTCGCAGTTAATACCTGAGATGTCAGCACATACAACTGCTGAGTAGTCGCCACTGTTTCAGCCGTGAGCGGCGCAAATGAAGGAGGAGCAGTAACTTGCGCTGCCTCTTTATACCCCCGCACGTGCAACATCTCAATAATCCGCTCTGGAGAAAACGGGTCTGCTCCATCTTTTATCCAATCCCCATACTCTCGTCGGGGCACTACTCCTTGCTCGGCAACAACACGCCTCAAATGACAATTACCTTTGACATGGGTGAGCATTCCACAAGTATAACAGAAGTCAGAAAGGCGCTCATACCTGAAAATCACCACCATTGGTTGACGGCCATCTGTGAAGTTAATTTTCAATCCTCTAAGGAGAGGTCGATCAAGCTCAACCTGAACCCTGACTCGCTAACATTTGCCCTATGGAACCTTATTTTCAGTGCCTTCAACAACAAGCACACGCCCTACGACGTTCCCAACAAAGCTTGCAAATGCCACCGTCATAAAGTTCAAAACAACGCCATGGATTTGAATCCAGAACGGAGTGTAGAGCACCGTCACTTGATCTGGCCTTAGGTTAAGGTCCAGACGTCGGAGCGGCAACAAGGATCGACGAAAGTTCCATGGTTGCTGGCCTAAAACCTTCATACAGTCAACGGTGTTTCAGAACATAAATATGTACTTAGAATCCCCAATTTTTGTGACATCAATTTCACCAAGAGGCTGCCACACCCTATGGGCATAGTCACGCACATCAACAAGAGTCGCCGGTTTTGGAATCATAAGTCTACCCACAAGGCATAGTTTGCGATGTTGTTCCGGCTGTTGGACCAGAGCCGGTGCGACGGTGAGTTTCGCTTTTGTTGGGATTATACTGGAAAGTATGCTTTTACTTTGTATAATCAGACTGAATTTCGGACTTATTTACTGAAATAAATTGTTTATCACTGATGCTTTAAATATCATCGAATGTTACATATATTTACTTCATAACTGTTCAATAAATAGTATGTGTTACATTGTAGTTAATTTAGTGATACCAGATCACAGAAGATTAAATTAACAGTTCATTGTAACCAAAAGTACATCATTCACGACCTAGATGGAAATGAACAATCCATCGTGAAAGGTTGAAGTGTAAGACTCGGATTGGCTTGTCTTGACCAAGAGATTACACTAGTGCATGTCTAGTGCACTGAAGAGGACCTATAGGAGGACAAATTCTTCAGAACTGAACTAGGAAGAACTAGACCTCAGTGGTTCGTTATTTCTTTTGTCCCTTAAATAGGATCGCGTGTGGTTAGTAATTATTGTTTTGACTTATTACGGGTAGAGAATCAACGAGATTCAATACTTTATATCTTGGGCAATATTATTGGTCACATGCGATTGCTAAGATTTAATACGGAGAATCGTGTGCAAGTACGCTTGTTCAATTTGCCCCCTTGGGAGGTTCATAAGTTTTATAATACCAAATCTTGCAAGTGGAACTAGTTTCCGGTATGGATAATAATGTTGAACCGTTCCTTTACCAAGGATAAAAGATATTAGTTAATGGAAAGCTATTTCAGTGGCTTGAATTAATTAATGGGCTAGATATTCTTAAACACGGGAAATAATAATCGGGAGTCATATTGACTGTAATATGGGTTAAGATGGATAGTGAAATATTAATTATGTAGTGGGATTAATTAATATTTATGGGCTTGAATAATATTGTGGCTCAATATTGATAATTCAAGATCCATTGGAAGGTCCAATCTTAATTCTCCTAAAGGCCCCTCAAGTAGCCCAACATAAAGTCCAATAACTGAAAAAAGTTTTTAAAAATAAAATAAATATTTATTGCTATTTTTTCTCATTTTTTCAAAAATTATGAATAAAAGGGGAGAAAGATTTTCTTTGAATTTTGTTATGGAATGAAGATATGTATTCTTGAAATACAAGATTATCTCATTAAATTCAAGAAATCTCCCACTTGGTTATTTATATGTAAATTTCGAAAATTTTGAATGAATAAGGGAAAGAAAGATTTTCTTGATTTTCTTGAAAATATATTATGGAATATATGTATTCTTGCAATACATGTATATCTCATAAATTCAAGAAGATCCAAATCTTAGAATCTTTATCCTTATTTTTTCGAAAATTCCCATAACAAGAGGAGTTGGGATTTTTGTGGAATATTTTAATTATGGAGAAAAGAATATATATGATATATATTCAAGATTTCTTGGAGATCAAGAAAAAGATTTTCCCACATTATTTTTCCCCTAAAATTCGACCAACACCTCATCTATAAATAGGGGATGATTCTTTCATTCCCAAGTACAATTCCATGTGCTGGAAAAATTAGTAAATCCACAAAGGTGGTGCAACAAATTTTATTTTCCCTTTTGTTAATTGTTCACGAGCTTTCTTCCACCGGATTGACGAGCAAGGACTAGGGAATACTTGGGAAGGCTTTTTGGTGTGTTTTTATCGACGAGGCCATTGCCACTCCAAGAGGTTAGTTCACGTAAACCAGTAGTAATTCCGCATGCGTAGGATTTATGTGAACTGTTTATATGCATGATTTGTTGTTGAATTATTATTTGAATTAATATAGGATTAATTCATGCTAGTAATAATTGTTAGAATTAAATTTGTATTTAAATATTCATCCCGAATAGATCTGTGCAATTAATTCACCAACAGTTTTCTCATTAGATATAAGGGTAAAGCGACTCCAAAGATTGGTGAGAGCGTCGTCGGCCATTGCAATAGGGTAAGGAGAGAGCGGAGATAAGATGTCCAAGAAGAAAATAAGTGTGGTGTAATATAAGCGCCGAAAAATCTTGGAATATGATAGAAGGAGGAGGTGGAAGGCGGTGATAAAGTGGGTGAGATACTCTCCGATTGACACGGAAGACGTTGGGAGACGAACAGGAGGATGACTCATCTTCGGGAAAACCCTAGAGAGAGGAAAAGTTTTTGAAGTTAGCTAAATCTTATTTTAGTTTGTATTTTTAGATAGTCACTACGTATATTTATTGCCAAAAGAAAGTTATATAGTACTCCCCCGTCCACCTAATCTATTCATTTTTTTTTATTTGTGCATCAAATTTATTCTCATACATTTTATAAAAATATACACTTTATTTTTATCTTGTAATAATTATTTAATTATTTCAATTGTCATTATACTTTACTCACAAGCAATCACTTAATTTATAAGTGGATCTCATAATATTCTATAATACTTTTTTGAGTATATCTAGTGTGAAAATTTTCATGTATGAAAATCTATAAAATTGTCCTAAATCAACCATCTATCCCTAAACACTAAATAATGAACCCTAAATTATGAGCTATTCGGGCCTGGTGAACCATGAATCACTTGGGTCAAGTGAACCATGAACCACTCAATTTTATCTTATCTTCACCAATTACAGAATTTGGTTGTAAATTAAAGTTTTTTCATGTATGAAAATTTTCATACTAGACTTTGTCTACTTTTTTTATTTACTTTTTTTAAAAAAAATTTGTGCCAAAAAGGTGCTCATAGATTTTGTGGGAGAAGGGAGTATATATTTTGAAGAATGTTACGTGTACTTGTATTTCGTGAGGGAAGTTTGACTCGAAACTAGGGGTGAAAACGGATCGGATACGGACGGATAGTGCTTATACCGTATCCTAAACCATATTTTTTTCTCTAATTCGGAGTCGGATACGGAAAAATTGGATTCGGATACGAATTCGAAATATTCGGTATACGGATACGAGACGAATGTCGGATGAATCCGGGCCGGATTCGAATAACTATAATCGGATAATATATTTCAAATGAAAATCATCAAAATGTGATTGAAACACATAAAAAAAACTACCTATGCAATATTTCATAGAAGTTCTAATGCAAATTATAAAAATTATATCTACTGCTAATAATATGAAACTAAAAGCTATATCCTTCGTAACCATCACCACTCCAGCACAACATAACACCTAAGAAGACATATATAATATTATACTGAACTTTCAAGTTGAGACTACAACACCACACTTTTCAACAAACCATTAACTATGAATCTGGAATTAGAATTTATTTAGTTTTCGACTATTTTCTTAATAAAATTACATAAGTATTAAGTACTAATATTATATTATTATATATATTAATATAAAATATAAAATAAAATATATTAAAATTTATAGTGTAGTCTAAATGGTTAGCTTTTACTCGTTGAGGCAAAAGGTCTCAGGTTCGAACCTATTTGAAAACAAATATTAAAAAAAAATTAATTTTTTTTTTTAAATTTAAAAAAAAATAAAAAATAAAAAATCCGGATATTCGGATTTACTATCCGGATAATATCCGATAAAATATGGGAAAACTCGAATACGGTCGGATATTATGTATTCCGAATCCAATTTCGAATCCGAGTCAACTATCCGTATCCGAATTCATATCCGACCGAATACTAATTTTTTATACCGAATTTGATACCGATCGGATACGGCTCCGGATCGATCGAGAAATATTCGATCCGTTTTCACCCCTACTCGAAACTATTACATGTAAGTCCCACATAAAAATATTACTAACAAATATATTGATTGATCTTAGGCAAAATTATTACTTTCCAAACGACGTCGTAACTGAATTTTAAATTTGCTCCGACGTTCCCCCACGTTCCTCGCGTTTTTTACTGTGAAATGTGAATCCTCCCTTAAAAATGCGCGTTCGGCAATCTACCTTTTCTCTCTCCTCAATCACCCAATTATCTCTCTTTCTCCGCTACCCAAAACCTCTCTCCAAAAATCCACCTAAATTCTCACCAAACCCCCGCTTGTTCTCCCCTCAGTCGTCTCCCCGCTTCGCCATGGCCGGAGAATCGGAGAGCTTCTCCACCGCCGCCGTGGAGGAGAGCGCCAAGTACGGCTTCGAGCGAGGCGAGATGTACAAAAGCAACCTATCCGGGACAGTTGACCCGTACGACCGCCACGTTTTCCTCTGCTACAAATCTCACGAGTCATGGCCTCCACGTGTCGAGGATTGGGAATCCGATCCGTTCCCTAAGCTGTTCGCATCAGCTCTGAAAGCTCGCAAAAACGACATCAAAATCAAGGTATTGTTGTTTTCCGCCGTTTGTCTCTTCTAATATATATGCATTTACTCGTAAGTTAGAAATTCTGTGAAGATCATGATGTTATTCGACCTCTACGTTTAAGTTGAATCAGTTTAAATATGTGATTATATCTGTTTGTTCCTATAGAAGCCACAGGTGCGAAATCAATGCTTATGGTTGTTAGTACTGGATAGTATTGAGTAAATATGATTGGGACGGGGTTTAATTTTGTATATATGCGTTGCAAATGGATACGGTTGCCGACTTGTTCAGAAGAACTTTATTAAGCTTAGTTGTTTACTTATAGATTTCTGTTTCCTGACGCTGTTTCCTGTTTACTGAAGTTTTTATGGATTCACTTTGTGAGATGGAATTTGTTATCTGCAGACTCCATTCTTTGTTTGTGGTGATGCATATTTTGTTTCCCACTTGCTTGCATTATCTTTTTGTAGATATAATTGTGCTATATGTTTAGTCTGATAAAGTTAAGTATATTTCTTTTCCAGATACAGTGTGGTGTATTTTCTAAGGAAAAAAAAAATATAGAGCACATGTATGTTTTCATGATAATAACATTGATATTTGTGTTTTTGAATTGTAGACTCGTTTGACCATATGCGAGGGAGGTGATGATTTGAAGTTGTCAGATGGAGATGTTCTCTTATTTCCTGAGATGATGGTATACAGGTATGAATGAATTACTCCTATGATCTTCAGTAATTCTTTCAATAAACTTAGTTATGCTGTCCTTGTGATGACCTATAATGTATTTTATGAGCTATTACTTTTAGCTGCTCAACTTAGCTTGGGATCTATAATTCCCTACAATTCTATTTGGATTGAAGAATTTGAAATGTGGAGTATATTTCTTCCTAACTTAGAGTAAGGTTCAGATCCACCCAAATGACTCATATAATAATTCAAGATGAGAGTGGTTGCTTTCAAATACACTCCACAAATCCTCCATCCAAACAACACTAACTAATTTAACTTTAGGATTTCAATATACACTCAAATACTTAATCCTAAAGCAATTTATGTTGCTGTATTGATTAAGTTCTTTTGATAGTTTGAATGCTTCTGGGCTGTGGGACCCTGATTGATGCACCTCAGATTATCAAAATTTGCTTTTGCTTAAAATGTTTTTCCTGGAACAAACAGCTGCATTATTATACCTTCATTTGCTCAATAATTTAGTGTTTATATTGTGTATTAAGTAGTCATGATTGTATTTTTAAATTAGCTTCTTGATTGTCTAATTGTTGATAGCTTGGAACTTTCTTTTGTTTATTGAAGGGGATTGAAAGATTCGGATGTTGATAGCTTTATTGAGGATGTGCTTGTTAATGGAAAACCTTGGCTGTCTGGAGTACAGGAGAATTTGAGTGGTTCATATGTATTTGTCTGTGCTCATAACAACCGAGACCGGAGATGTGGTGTTTGTGGTCCAGTTTTGATTGAAAAATTCAAAGAGGAGATTGAATCCAAGGATTTGAAGAGCCAAGTATCTGTGATTTCTTGTTCACATGTTGGAGGACACAAATATGCAGGAAACATTATAATTTTCAGCAAGGACCCTGTTGGAGATATTGCTGGTAATTGGTAAGAACTGTACCTTTATTGCTGTGTTTATAAATCTCTATCAGTTGAGGAGTTGTTCTGTTGCATGTAATATGGCCACATGATTACATATTAAAATATTTTTAGCATGATTAAAATTAAATTGTTCTTGTGTATTTATGCATGTATGGGTATGTGGCACCTAATGATGTCGTTGAACTGATCGATAAACAAATTGGGCAGGGAGAAGTCATTGACCGGATTTGGAGGTTTGTGTTTTCTTCTTCACTGTGATTTGAGGATTAACATAATATTCATGTTAAATGCTGCAATATAGTTGAAGTCACTAATTTGATTTTCTAGAAAAATATAAGTAATGATTGTTGTTCACTATATTCTTGCTCATAAAAAAGCTGCATTATGGCTTGGATTTAAATTATACAACCAATGTGAATTGATTTACAACATTTCAAAGGTAAAAACTGTACTTTTATCTCTTTTACGTGCAAAACTGCTTCCTCTGCTACGTTGTTCTTGGAGACTTCAGCCGTGTATGATGGACTATGAATGACTAATTTACGTTGTTATCTTATTCACTTTATATTGTATTTCTGCTTTACAATTATTATTTCATTATTTAGTACTAGCACATCCATGAGAACCTGGAATTTATAATAATTATTTACAGGGGTAAAATGGGCGCAAGTGTCGAAGAAGCTGAAAAGGTCGAGGAACCGAAGCTTGCTAATGGAACAACTGTGAGCGTCACTGAGAAACAGCCTGAAGAGATAAGTAACAGACAAAAGGCAGAAAGTGTGGGAAGCTGCTGCCAAGGTGTTAATGGTTTTTCATGCTGCAGAGACGATAATGCTGAGAAGCAACCAGGTAAGAAAGATGTGGGGCCCTGTTCCTGGATGGGGAAATGGGACCAGCGTCAAGTCCTCACAACCGTTGCTGTGGTGGGTGCGGTTGCTACTATAGCTGTGGCTTATGGTGCGTATCGTAGAGCAAGGTGAAGTGTGTGTTACCATAATTTTGAAGAAATTTGCATGATCTCGGATTTTGTAGAGATGCTCAATAATGTGGATAGCCTTCCGAACACCAAAGAAAAGACTAGTTATAGCTTGATAATCTAGTTACTCTTATAAAAGATTTAATATTCCCGATTGACAGGTTTAAGAAAATAATAAGTGAAGTGAAAACTTATCTCTTGCTGTTGATAAGTGAAAACTCTCTATAAACATATTGCTTATTCGTGTTGTTGCTGAAACGAAATAATTTGTTGAATTATTTGTGTCGTATCTCTCTCTCTATCTCTCTGTTGTGTTTTGGTTTTGTTATGCTTTTTCCTCCCCGAAAAACAGCAATGAAGTTCATTCCATTGCATAACTTTCCCTCCAATCGCCCGTATTTTGCCTTGCATATTAGTCTGGGAATCTCTTCAGACCATTGCAGAATATGCTTATATGCTAGTTTTACTGTTGCAATACTTGGTGATGTACCCTTGTTAGAATATGTACCGTTTGCAAGTATAGAAAGGATGTGATGGGAAGTACGCATCTGATGAGAACATATGCAAAATATCACACACTTGTTTTCATGCATGTGTGTGATAATGTGAATTTGTTTATACATTTAACATGTGATACAATGCAGTAGGTGTAGGATGTGATACATGTGAAGGACCATAATTTCTTGATAACTTCAATAATACTTACGCCTTCCGTTCAACTATAAGTTTCTCATTTTTCTTTTATATCCATCCCACTACAAGTTTCTCATTTTATAAAAGGAAAAAGTAACTCCATTATCCATAATTTTTATCCTCACTTTTCACACATTATTGTAAAAAAATGTCATTTACTATTTAACTCATTACTCCACATATATTTTCCTTCTCTTCCAATACTCAAACTACCCTTCATTTTTTATTATTTTATTATCATTCCTTAATTAAAACACCCAATAGAAATGAAAAACTTATACCGGGGATGGAGGAAAATTATAATTTTCAAGAAAGATCCTCTTTTACATAATAGAAGGCTAGCTTAAGATCGCCGCTTTATTCCACGTCAACCTGTTTTGTTAATTGGTCATAATTTACGTACATCATCCATGCTTATTTAGGGGGTTTGAATTGAACAATGATGGTTGACACAATTACAAGAAACTACTACGTTCATGTAATGATAATTCCGTCATATAAATCTCATATTCTAGTTATATGAGTAAAAGCGTAAAGATTCAACTACGATGATCAATGATTTTATTATAGTATAACGCCGACAGTTATATATTTTAATGAAATTACTAATACTGGCACACAACATACGTTTTAATGAAATAACTATACTGTTTAAAAATATACATAAAATGTAAATTGTTGCGCTTTGAAATTGGTTAACACACGACTTTACATTTTTCTTAATGAAGAATTTTCGCATGGACCATCTCATATAACTTTTTGTGTTTCATAATCGAGATGTTCGTACACATAGTTCTGCTAGTTTAGACTCAAGTTTTTGTTATTTAGTTGCCTAATTCTTGTATTCTATCCCTCTTCAGTGGAAGAGAGTAGGCTTCTCTTTTAGTACATATACATGCATTTCTTGATTTACATTGAATTGGAATGCATATTCGAAAACAATTTCTTACCTAAAATCCAATGCATTTTATAATCCAATAACTTCAGTACATGAAACCAAAATTACAAATCCCTACCCACCCCACCCCACCCCACCAAAAATAAGAAACTAAAAACCTAACATCCTAAATCATGCCAATTGCCAATCAACAAACATGATTCATTACTTAAAAAAACAAACAAATCATGTCCTAAGTTTGGCAATCATCTCCTCCACAAGCTCAATAGAAGTCCCACACATTTCTTCCCTATCAATCTCCCTCATAGCCTCTTCAAACGCCACGTTCTTCGAATGCTTAGCCCTCGAAGAAGAAGAAGACGACGATCCACCATTGTTGCAGTCTCTAAGCAACAAAAGCAAAGCCTTAGCCTTTTTTCTTGCAAGCCATGTGCCATCAACACTCAGCTGCAATAGCCCTGCCATTGCCCCTTCCCTCAATATCATACCTCTGTATCTCTCCTTACATGTTTTGCAAATCATCAGCAAAACTCCGGCGGCTTGCTCTCTGCATGCCACCGTCCCCTCTTCCACCGCCTCCACCACCATACCAATCACGCCTCCCGTTTCACAAGCCTAGTGATGCACATAGTAGATATTAGACTGATTCATAATCATAGTATGTAATAACTAATACTTTTGAATGAAACAACTAATACTTTTTAATGATACACCACCTAATACTGTTTGTGGTGAAACTGGTTTACATAATATTTTGTCAAACATTTTGGTCAAAATTTCCAAAATAGAAGAATTTGCTAAATATCAACTTTTAACAAAAAAAAAAAAAGGTAAAAATTTAAGTGGTAATTTGAAAAATCAGCTTAAAAGTGATTTATTATACAGTTAAAATTTGGTACCTGATTTAAGGCAACTTCTGATGAAGAAATGATTGATTCAAGCAAGGCCATTGCCTTCTCCACCAACTCCGACGACTTCTCCGCCTCGTAGATCAGTCGAACCACCGTGATCACGCCACCGGAGGCCACGATCAACGGGATAATCTGTGAAGAAGTTGAGAGATTGTGCAATGTGGATATGATATCGAAAATCGCCTGATGACTAATTCTTTGGCACAATGAAATCTGTGAATCCAAGATTCCCAGCAGAATTTGAACAGCCCCCGATGACGCGATTTCGGCCTTATTTCCGGAACAAGAAGACAGAATCAACAGAGCTGCTAAAGCCAGCTCTGATAAAGACTCATTCTGCCATTGAAGGACCTTCAATACAGCTGCTATTGCCCCTGCTTTTGCTATAAGAATTTTATTCCTGCAATTATAAATTACATAAACTTTGTTCAAATCTGATTAAAATTTGAAATCTAATTCAATATTCCAATTTCAAGATGAGTTGGTCTTGTGAAAACCAACTAATACTTTATAGTAAAACAACTAATACTATTCAAAATACACAAAAATGCAAACCAATTGCACGGTAAATCTGGTTTATGCAAGACCTTGCCTTTCAAGATAGTTGGTCTTGTGTAAACCAATTTCACAGTGCACTTGTTTTGCAACTAATACTCTATAGTAAAACAACTAATACCTTTTAACAAAACAACTAATACTAACACGAACCTTTCACTCCCAAACGCAAGATTGAGCAGAGCAAACAGAGCAGCTTCAATCGATTCATAATCTTGGCCATGAAGCATCAAAATCAATGGATTAATAACCCCATTTTCAGCTAATTTCTTCTTCTGTTTACTATCCAGATTTCCAATCTCTCTCGCCGCCATGATTTGAGCTTCTCTGTCACCAAATAGCAGGGCTTCAGCCATTGATGAATGATTTCACTGAACTAAGCCCAAACTATTGGCTTGTGTCTGTATTTTTATTTTTTTTCACTCAAATGTTGGTTGTATGTATATACGAAATTGTGTGAGTATATATGTAGAGTGTAATGATTCTTGGAGTGATTGCTTCAAGATGATGCAAGGTTTTTAGATGAGGCCTTTTTTTTCTTTGTATTGTTTGGGATGGAAGCAATGACTATTCCTTCTTCAGCTTTTTGGTAACTACCTTAAGTGGAAATACCTTTGATTGGATCTTTTCCTTTCTATATATAGAATATTTTTTATTTATTTTTGAAGGAAACGCCTCATAAGATTTGATGTAGATACTATATATACCGGTTGGGTATGGCAATAAAATACGTGTACGAGTATTATTCAGTGTATTTTTAATAAGTTGGGTTTATTCAGTGTATTTTTATAAGTAGGGGTTTTTCAGTTACGATGTGAAAAGAATTGAAAAAAGTTGTTGCTTTTAAAAAATAAAAAATAATTGAAAAAATATTGTTGAATGAAGGGAATTCAGAGGATTATTCAGATATTAAATTGGTATAATTCTAAGTTGAAATTAAAACTTTTTTTTTAATTACTTTCTCCATTTTGCAATAAGCGTAAACTTTATTCTTAATTATTTTATACTCTTTTAGTCGTTTTAAATTATATTTTTTTTAAGAGTCGGTAATACCCTGCTGTGATATAAGTGACACCCTTTAATGTTACAAGTAATATCATTTATACTAAAAAGTTACAATTTTCAGTTATCACAATTAATACTATTTAGTAATATAAGTCACATTTCTTAATTCGTTTCACAAATTCTTGTGTGAAATACTTTGCTCTTTTTTAAGTCTTTAATTGTGTATTGTTTAATTTTATTTAGAAGGCAGAATAATATTGATGAGGGGTAAAAATGTTTAATTTTACATTTTTTTTAAAAATTTATTTATGTATCTGACTCAAGAAAACACTTTGCGAAGATGGTAACAGTCCTAATAATGTTCCGAACCGGTGATCGAACCGGACAGACCACCGGTCAGCGGTTCAACCGGTCGGACCGGTTCAACCGACGGTTCAACCGTTTTCTATGTTTAGTTAAAAAAACAAAATAAGTATACACCTACAAAAATTTAAATATATATTTTATAACTTTTCATATCATATTTTATAAATTTTGTCCCACCTTATACATTTATCCCACATCGAAAGTGTTGGAGAAAAATGTAAGAGAAATATAAATTTTAAATTTTAAATATTTAATATAAATTAATAATTTAATTTAAAAAAAAAAAAGAAAAAAACCGGTTATTTCCGGTTGAACCGGGTTTTGACCGGTTCAACCTGAAATCCGATTATATAGTGTTATTTAATCGGGTTACCGGCCGGTTCCCGGTTCAACCCGGTTTTGAAAACAGTGGTCCTAAAACTTAATATTTTAATTTTGTTTCGTGTGTACAAGAAGTATATTCAGTTTCATATTTTATTGCCAATAAGAACTCGATGATAAATAAAATATGCAACCCCTAATAAATAAAATCAAAATTAAAATAATGAAGAAGATCATATGATGATGATCACGTGGGGTTCAGCATGAGAGAAAATCCACGCCAGCATGTATGCCCATGGGCCATAATTCAAACGCATACATGGCCATTATTCAAGTTAAATGAAATGCACAATTTTACGTTTTTACTAATATTTATTACATTCATTCCATTTCAAAATAGCAGTAGTATCTTTTTAGAGTCTAAATTTTATTTATAATTAATTGCCTTTTACTATTTTTTCATCACTACTTCTCAAATTTACCATTGCCTAAATATTATTTTGTATTTTTTAATTAAAAGTATATATATTTTATATAATTCATCTCATACTTAAAATTTTCAAATATCTTGCATATTTTTTATGTTATAAATTTATTTTTCCATATTTTTCATCAATTACTTTTCCTATATTTTAAGATGGGACACTCTTGCGTGAGACTGTCTCACGATGAGATTGAGTGTAATTTGAACATTAATGTTTTAACATTTTAGGAGGGATGTGTATTAATTGTACTAAATTATACACTATCTCATACGAGTTTTTGTCTTTTAAGATTGACAGAGGGAAAAATATTTTAAGTTTTATATTCCATCTTAACTTCTAAAAAAACACTTATTCATTTGTTGTTTATTAAACAAAACCACATATATTATACCTACAAATTCACTATAACTATTATGCCTACAAAAATCACAATACATAGGGCAATTGTCATGATGATTCTCTTTTCATCGAATATTTTAATTTAGGAATAAAATGGCAATTTATTAAACGATCTAAAGATCTTGAATAGATTGATTCACATAAAAATATCATACAAAAAATTGCCACGTTTTATATATGGGTATCATGATGTAGCCTACACATGACAAATATCGGGATTGACATGGCTTACCTAATTAGTTATGCGTGTCTTCTGGTCCAAACCAAACTTCGTGAATTCAGTAAATTACAAAAAAAACAGCACATGAAATAACATTTTTATATAGAGAGAGCATATATAATACTATATGTTTATATTTTAATCTATATGTTGTGTGTCCCACCTTACAATTCGTATGATATAAATGAATAAATTATGACAAAGTCTCAATTTCATTTGGCCCACGGATCACTCGTCTCAATCTTATCAGTATATTCACAGGAGTATTAAGTCTTGTATGCACCTGGGTGCACCGTACATTCATAGTGTATTTTAGAAGCGTGTAACTTGTTATGCTGAAAAGTGCGATTTATTTACATAAAAAGTTTAACTGTTAATATGGGAACATAGTTGCATGCTTCTGTTTGGAATAATTGCATGCTTCTGTTTTGTATAATTGCACGCTTCTAAAATACACTATGAGTGCAGGGTGCACCCGAGTGCACATGAGACCCACTCCCACAGAATATGTCTAATATATTATATGGATCAAATATTTTAAATGGGTCATTCAGTTATACGAGTGCACGGTGCACTTGGATGCACAGGAGACTCATTCATAAATTAAAGCACGAAATTGAAATCAAACAAAGATCTGAATTTATAAATCATGATTCCTACATATCTGAGATATTGTATATATTAGATTGAATATAATACGTTTATACACAATTGTACACATCACATAGAACTCAAAATTAAAAAAAACAACTACTTGATCTTAGACAGGGGGTTGTTCTCTAAAAAAGTTCGTTACAGATCAACAAGCTTTTTTTTTTTTTTTTTTTTTTCTGATTTATAGAAGTTTAATCCAATTCAAGTTCAAGTCAAATAATTACAAAAAATATAAACTAGTATAAAGCGGTTAGCTATTTGAAGTTTGAACTCTTACTGTGTCCAATCTGAATGTGATTTCATTCATCCTCGACCTTGATAACCAAACAAGCACCATTTTCACTTTATTTATATATATATATATATATATATATATATATATATATATTCATTAAAATTCAAACTTACCAGAATAATACTCTTTTCATCTCATTTTAACTGCCTTTTTATAGAAGATAACGTTTTCTTTGATAATTGTCATTTTGTAATTTCCTAGGAAAAAACTTAAGTGATCATGTTCCAAATTGATATATTAATTAAGTAATTTACTCCACATTTGTGAATGTGTAAATAAAATGCTAATATATAAATATATATCGTTATACTCGGTTCATGACCAGTCAAAGAGGTATGTCACTTGGACGTGGACCAATAGCGCACAAGTCAACATCCAAAGACCGACCCTACACTTGTTCGCCATGTTGGGCGAATACAAAGTGCTCCCAGAAGAGGGCTCAGCTAGGACCATACACGATTCGCCACGTTGGGCGAACACGAGCCGAGCACGAGGGGCTCCCAGAAGTGGGGTCCACAACGAGCTTAAAAGGCAGACATGAGATCAGTCACGAGACACCTAGATGACAAGTCAAAGTTTTAAGCCTAAGGGAATACGAATGTCAGCCAACAGAGTCCCCACGTGTCATTATCAAATGTAAATTTATCATCAAAGTAACAATAAATTGTATAAATAGGGTCATTGAATTCAAATAAAGGGTTCAAAATTTTTTTGCCAAACATTTCAATATTTACATCTTATGATCTATCAAATACGTGCTCGACATGTGTAGACTTTGTTTGTTAATCAATCAAAAGTAAAATCACATCAAAATTCACACCAGCTATATTGCATTTTAAATAGATAATATGGCATAAAATCATCTCCTATAATTTTGCAGGCTTGTATGATACTTATCAACTATCAAGTATTCAACTTACCGAAAACTTATAAATATAATTTTTTGTATAACGTTAAACATCAATTAACATGAAACGGAGCCATACCGTAACGCATTCGATTAGTTTAGTAATTAAGAAGGGATAATGTAGAAATACAATACTCTCATAAAAAAATAGATAGAAGTCTGAGTTACGGAGTGTGATCTGCATCGAGAAATGTACCCAGTTTTGATGGGCTAAAACGTGAGAAGCCGTTATCCGTTCGTAAAACAAGGAAATACTGTCTTGCATTTATACGGCGTCATATTAGCCATTCCCAATGGCAGTTGCTCCACTTTTTTTCTGGACAATATTTTTTTACATAAAACTTTTTTTCTGGGTTTGTCAGTACTTTGAATATTGCCCACAAACCACTCTTCAAAACTGTGGGCGGCCACACTTGCATATTTCCTGCAAAAACCCTGTTTTCTGGGGTTCTTCACCACTCTAATTGTCAAACTTAGTTATTCAAACAAATGCCACATATAATATATTGGTCTAAAATTGCTCAAGTATTGATATTTATGTTATACATACACAAATTGGCATCTCTAGTTTCTTTGATGCCTACTTTGCTGCAATTAGAATAGAATGGGAAAGGGGTTAATTTCATGTAAAAAGTGGTAATAGTTGAAGACAATCATATTATCAAAAATTATATACTATTGCAATTTTGCATACAACAAATGCAGAAATATGAACAAATATCATATACTAACTGGCAACACATCCATACTTTTTACATTACACTCCTCTTTCATCATCCCCTGCAATGTGATCAGCACCTCATAAATCTGCTTCGATTCTCGATGCGATTTATCATTCGCTACAAACGAGCACACCTCGTTGCGTATCTCAACAACGCTGCAACCCGACACCTTCTTCAACCGCTTCTCTCCAACCAACTTTCTAACCTCGGCCACATCACCCCACTTTTCATCCACAGCATACATATTCGATAACAGAACATAATGTCCTGTTTCCGAAGCGTCCAATTCGCGCAGTTTCTTCACCGCAATTTCAGCCAACCTCGTGTTTTGATAAACGCGACATGATCCAAGAAAGGCTCCCCATACATTAGCCTCAACAGGCTCGGACATTTGATTGATGAATCCCATAGCTTTGTCCAATTCCCCAACACGGCCCAGTAGGTCAACTATTATAGCGTTATGCTTTGGATTCGGTGGTAAATTATAGTCCTTCACCATCGTATTAAATATCTCGATTCCTTCTTCAACGAGACCTGCATGGCTGCACGCAGATAATAACGAGAGAAATAACACATCGTTTGGTTTAACTGATGAATGCTTAATCATCTGATGGAATAACTCCAGAGCCTCCCCGCCTTTCCCGTGATACCCATATGCTGCCAACATAGAGCTCCATATAACGACGTCTCTTTTGGTAATTTCTGCAAAAACTGCAATTGAACCATCTAAGCTACCACATTTTGCGTACGTTTCAATGAGTGAAGCACCGAAGAAAGCATTGTTATCTAGGCCGACTCTGATAGCAAATCCATGGATGCAGCTGGTTTGCTGAAGAACACCTAATTCTGAACAAGCTGTCAAAATTTGAACCAAATCAAAACCATCAGGCTTAAAATCATTAGCCAACATGTCACCTAAAATCTGAATGGATTTACGTGCCTTCCCGTTTTGAACACATCCGTGTATCACAGCTGAATAACAAACAACGTCTTTCTCAGGCATGTTATCGAATACCTCAATCGCGTCATCAGGTGAACTGCAGTTCATGTACATGTCAATCAGAACCGTTGAAACCAAAATATCTGAATCTAATTTTATACTTATAGCAAGTTTATGGATTTTAATCCCCTGGTCCAAATTACATGTAGCTTCACATGCTTGCAAAGCAGTAAACAGGACAACAACATTCGGCTCGATTCCTCTATCCACCATTTCATCGAAAAGACTAAGCGCTTTTTCAGGACTCCCGTGATGAGCACAGCAGGCAATCATGGAACCCCACGAAATCACATCTTTCTCTTCCATTATCATAAACAGATTCAATGCAGCATTCACTGAGCCTGTCTTTCCGTACAAATTCAACAAAGCATTCAACAGAGATAAGCTATTCTGCAATCCCACTCTGATCATATAGCCATGAACACTTCTCCCGGCCTTTAAATCGAGCAGCTTGGCACACGAGGACACACCACTAACGAGGGCAATAGTGTCGATTTTAACTCCTTTTGTGACCATTCGAGCGAAAAAATCAACCGCCTGAATTGGGTTACCATTCTGCTCATACCCTGTTAAAATTGTAGTCCATAAAACTGTATCCGGTTCAGGAAATTCGTCAAAAACCCGCACTGCATCGTCCATTTCCCCACATTTTGAGTACAACTCAATCAAAGCTGATCCAACGAACAAGTTTGTACCAATCCCATCACTCTTTCTAACAAACGCATGAACTGCATTCCCAAAATCAAGTGCTTTTAGCCCAGAGCATGCCTTGAGCGCAATCTGTACGGTATAAAGATCCGGTTTTTGAGACGAAAACAAATGAGAGAAAAGAAACAGTGATTGCTTATAATGTTTGTGTCTGCAATAGCATTTGAGAATGCGGTTCCAGATGCAAAGAGTTGGGTGCGGAGTTTCGTCGAATAGTTTGCGTGCAATTCGAATATTGGTGAATTGCGAATAGAGATCAATCAGTTTCGCCGCGAAGAAAGTGTTGTTAGCGAGACCGGATTTGATGGTTGCAGAATGCAGTTGGAATAAGCATCTTCCATTGTTACACGCTTCCAAGAATTTGATGAGTCTCTCAGCATTTATCATGTCCCCCTTTTTCTCTCATCTTTCCACCAAAATAACTGAAAATTTTTCAAAATACTGTATTTATATATAGGTTATCGAGGTGCACCGTGCACCTTAGGCTATATTCTCTGTTTGGTTTCAATAACAAACCGATTAAAAAGAATAAAAAATTGTATAGATATGTTTTATGCTATGAACTTTGTTTTTACTTCATGACATTTGAACTTATTCAGGGTATAATACGGGTTAAGTTTAGCGGGTAGAAAAATGTGTTGTAATGAATCAAATAATCCAAGTTAATAACATAAACATGGTTCATATGAGACAAAAAAAGGGACATTCAAATCCAGATAAAAAGGGGGTTTCATGTGCATTCACGTGTATCATGCGCTCATAATGTATTTAAGAATCATACAACTTGTTATACTGAAATATATAATTTATTTATATTGAATCGTGCAACTATTTTTTTATATTAATAATTGCATGATTCAATATAAATAAATTACATATTATAAAATAATAAGTTACATAATTCTAAAATACAAGGTAAATGTATGATGCACCTCTCCACCTCTAAGTTTTACAGTATTTTAATGTTAAGTTAATCAAATTAACAAATTGTTCTATTATGGATATTATGGGGAAAAAAATCAAATGCAGAGAAATTAAATCAAACCAATTTTCTTGCATCAGATTACTAGTCAGTTGCCTCGCGTACTATAGCCTATAGGTAGGAGGAAAACGTTTATTTAGTCGGATTAAATGAACTTAATTATAGACATTTTTTTGAAAATTTATGTATGTGCAATTTAAGTTGTTATCTTTATAAAGATATTAATTTAAAAAAAAAAAATTTAGGGAGCTTTATGGATTTCCAAAGAAAAAGAGTGAGAGATATGAATAAGAAAGTAACTTACTTTTTAGAAAAACCTTGATGATTCTAAAGAAAATTTAACAATCATTGGATCAAAAAATTCACTTTGTATTGAGGGAGTGAGTTAGTATAAATAATATAATCACCATAAGTTTATTCAGTACGATCCAAATGAATAGAGGTTTAAATTATGAATATGAACGAGAATTAAAATTAGAGAGAATTTTAAATAAATTTTAAAGTGTAAGTTTAAATGGGTAGAAAAAATTAATGAGAGAAATGGTTTTTAAAATTTTAAAGTGCAATACTGTAAATAAAAATTAGTAAGAAAAGATGATTTTAAAATAAAAGAAATACGGTGGAACATAAACGGAGAAGCACATAAATGTCGTAAGTAAAAATTAATTAAAAAATAGAATTTTAAAATAAAAGAAACATGGGTAACAAATAAGTAGAAGAGGCTCTAGATTAGATATAATGGGTGACCGATCAAAGAAAAAAGATGGAGTGATTATCTGCACCCCAACTTTTCCATTCATAACCTATGACTAAACATGTCTTACCAAAATGAGTGTTTCTTAGAAAGAAAAAGTGTCGTCTTGATTGATAATGATCGAGCTCTCATAAAGCACACTACATTGGCGTCGTCTTTCTGTCGTAACTTAATGTATTTACCTATTGTACTTATTTAATATTTTTAAATTATTTTTTAAATTATATTTTTCTAATTACTATCTTACCCTTCTAAAATAATTAGAATACTTCTTAAAACATAAAAACGTTCTTAACTTTTAAATCAAATCAGCGCTAAAAAAAAAAGAAGAAGCCATTTTTTAATTCTTAAATCACTTTCTTCTTCCCCACAAAATAATATCATTTCTTCTTAAGGTTTTTCTATGGTCCGAAAAGCTTTCGTCCTTCCTAATATTCGAAATCCAATAAAAAATTGACACATCATTTTATTTCGCCATTAGCGATCTAACCTAACCTTAAAATGAAATAATTAATTTTCTTGATAAAAATTATAAAATTATCAAAATATCCTTATAATTATTTCTTTGGAAAAAAAATCAAAATTACAATTTAATAATCAATGAACAAAAATTTCCTGATAAAAAAAATAAATGAACAAAAATAATTAAACGAGTCGATCTCTTTAATTACTAAAACATTCCTTTCTTCCCTTCCCAATCTCTTGAACAATATTTTTTTTACTGAATTTGATAAATCTCGTCCTTTCTTCTAAATTGAGTAGTTTTAAATTTTAATGAGAGTTCATGGTAGATCTTGTGCAGTCCAGTAATTATCTTCAGCTTGACTCACAACAAAAGTTATGAGTACAAACAAGTAAAATAATATATAATCTCAAAACGAAAATTTAGTTTTTACCTTTTTCATAATTTATTATTCTTATTTTGGGGCTAAAAACAGAGGAAAATAAAACTTGAGAATGTTCAAGGAGCTTAGAATCACGATCAATCAAGCAATCAATTCTCTCTCTGGGAAGAAGCTTCTTCCTCTTCACAGCAGGGGTCCTCCACCATTCTTCACCCTAGAAAATGGGCAAAATCTGTGCAATCGAAAATTAAGGGTTCGGCCCGTCTAAAAATTAAAAGAATCGAAAAAATACAATTACAGGGAGCAGTTTCTTTAGAACACCTAGTTCATACCATAAGTCGGATTCTTGACCTCATTCTTGAAAATCGCGACCCTAATTTGACGAACCCAGAAGATCGCAGCGGTACTGGTGGCGGAGATAGCTGATTAGTGTGAAAATTGCTCGAAATTCGTGTGTTTATTTTCTTAATTCAATAGGATTTTATGCATTTTTTATACTAAAATTGACTAATTGTGCTTAATTGTTGAGAAATGTAGTGGTTTGTTATTTTGTAGGAAATTGAGAATTTTTTGGAGCAAAACACGTGCCTATTTTTGTGAGGTCAATCGAAGAAATAAATCGAGAAACGTGTCGAGATCAATGAGAAAAGAAGCCCAAAACCCAAGGCCCAGCTACAATTAACTCACGGCCCATTTATTTAAGTTGGAAGCAAGCAGGTGCCCAGCTTATTTGAGGCCCAACTTCTATCTCAGCCGCCACTTTGATCATTTAAATGGGAGAAATGGGCTGCCATCAATTTTTCTTTCTCAAAGCTCATATGTCCCACTTATTCGGCCCAATTAGAGGGAAAAAAAAAAAGCAACAAGCAGCTTATAAAACAGGGCAGCAGCGGCACATCAGAACAGATTCCATTCCAGAAAACACACGCCGCTTTTCATATTTTCAGTGGGGAGAAATTAGGGTCAGGGTTTTGAGAGTCCTCTTCACACACCCGCACCCATTAGTAAGGTGTCTAATTGGGGAAGAGAGAAGGAGTTTGGTGCAAGAGTAGAGTGAAGATCCACACTCAAGATGTCTTCTAGGTTCAATCTTTTCTTTATTTCTTGCATTTTCCATTAGTTAGTTTTGTGGTTTTTACATTCTAATTTCTATCATTTGATTTTGGATTGTAAAATCATGAGCTAAACTCTTAGTGCTCTTAGATGATATTTGAGAATCTTGAGCTTATATTTTGATTTAATTGTCTTGGTTCATTTTCTTAATTGTTTGATTAGGTTGATGAGTTTTCATTGTTCGATTGCATGATTTCTTCTATTAGCTCATATATTGATGTTTAATTGTTGCAACGAGAGTTGGATAGTTGAGCTAATTTGTATGGGTGTGAGTTGAGATTGTGTAATTTGAGTGAATATTGGTTTATCGCAACGAGAGTTGGGTAAATTTCATTAGAACCCCATCAATTTACATTGGTTATTTGAATGAGAATTCGGGTAATTAGTGAAGGGACCCTAGGAGCTTGGGCCTTGTATACAGGTGGAAAAACATGGTTAGGGGTTAGAATAGATAGATAGATAGTGTAGCTAGGTAGAATCACTGGTTATTGTGATTAAAGTGGGAGCAGGTCAATTCATCCTCTTCAATCCTAAGTGCTTAATTTGATACATTGATTTTATGCTTATCTAGTACGAATTGATGTAATTTTAAGTGATTGCCCTTATCTTTCGATTAAGAAATGAACTAGGATGGTTTTATTAATTCGTTTGTTTGATTTTTGTAAGTTAATTATCGTCTAAGTTCTCGATTCTCTCCCCTTGACTCCACCTAGTTGGTTCCCTTTTATTGTTTTCGTGTTCGATAATTTAACCGGGTACTTACTTTCTACTACGAGGGTCCTCTTACACTTGAGAGGTGAGTATTTGTAAAAATACGTCTCAATAGCGGCGAATTATAAAAAAAAATTATGTTATGTTCTTAACTCATGAGAAAGAAGAAGGTTTTTTTTTTTGACTAATGATGGAAGAAGAATGAAAACTAAGGAGAATGAAATATCCTTTCAAAAAAAAAGAATGAAATATATATATTTTTTTTTATAAAAAATGTTGTAAGGATAAATTTATAAATTGATAATTGTATATTTTAAATTATTTAATTTATTATAACAGTACGACATAAATCAATATATAGTACGATGGTCAGTACGACACATAATACAATAGGTTGCAAGTAATTAAATTTAAGCCTTTGAATTTTAAATCTAATGGCTCAAATTAATTGACTATTGTCAGTCAGTACGATACCCTGATCGATGTAAGAAACACCCTACTAAAATTTAAAAATTACCCTACATTACTAAATTTACCCATTTAATTACAATTCTACCGTCTCTTTCTCAAAATACAAAATTGGTCTTATTTTATCACCTACCCAAATAAGCCATACATCCCTTCTCAAAAAAGAAACTTGTTTGTTAGGTTTAAGAATGGAGGACCTCCAATTAATAACATCTTTGGTTGCTGTCAAATATCTACGATCATATTTTTTTTCTTACCCAATGAAAGTTTTTAGTTTTTGGAAAGGTGCCAATAAAAAATTAAACATGATAAGAATCTGTTGATTCATGGTTGAAGAATTAATTAAGGCATTAATTCATTAGCATTTTATAAAAAAATTGTTTATGAACTTTAATGAATAGTTGGAGTTTCAATTGATTTAAAAAAAGTCATTATTATACTACACGATTACTTCCTCCGGGCAAATGAACAGATTTTGTGATGCCTTGGGCGCCTGCCCCTAGTCCGAAAACGAGTAATGGTTCTGGTAGGAATGTTAACGCTTTCTGGGCACGTGATTGCTAAATGAGATGCCTTGGGCGCCTACTTTTTTGCATTATTAGGGTTTCGGGCTAGGTTATTCTATTTAATAGAGTCTCGTTGTTGTTTTTGTCCACAGTTGAGAGCGTGTTCTTTTCTCCTTTGTTGAGAGTCGTGTAGAGTGTATTTTCCTGTTTTTGCGATATGGAGCGTTTGCTAGAAAATCTTAACATATCCTTGTTGGGGTTATACTGAAAAATATATTTTTTACTTTGTATAACCAAACTGAATTTCTTATTTATTTACTGAAATAAATTATTTATCACTGTTGCACTAAATATATACTAAATATGAATAAATGTTATATATATTTACTGCATACATGTTCAATAAATAGTACGTATTACATTGTAGTTAATTTGGTGTTACCAGATCACAGAAGATCAAATTAACAGTTCCACGTGACTAAGTACAAATTCACAACCCAGGTGAAAATGAACGGCCCATCATGAAAGGTTGAAGTGTAAGACTCAGATTGGTTTGTCTTAACCAAGAGATTACACTAGTGCATTATGATCTTATTTGAATAGACCTCTGAGGAGGATAAATTCTTATTGTTGAACATGGAAGAATTAGACCTCAGTGGTTCGTTATTTCTTAATCTCCGTCCCTTAAATAGGATCGCGTGAAAGTAATAACTATTGCTTTGACTTATGCTGGGAAGAGAATCAACGTGATTCGATACCTTATATCTTGGGCAATATTATTGATTACACGACGATTGCTAAGATTTAATACGGAGAATCGGTAATGTAAAACGGCTTGCTTGATTTGTCCCTTGGTGGGCTCGAGAATCTTTATCATACCAAATCTTGCAAGTGAAAATTTATTTTAGGTATGGATAATAATGTTGAGCTGTCTTTACTCCAAGGACAAAGATATTAATTAATATAAAGCCTGTTCAGTGGCCTAATTAATTAGTGGACTGAGATAATCTTAAATACGGGAAATAAAGACCAGGAGTCATATTATTGTGAAGTCGTAATATGGGTTAAGATGGATAGTTCAATATTAATTTTATAGTGGAATAAATTAATATTAATGGACTTGAATAATATTTTGGCTAAATATTAAAGTTTCATAGCCCATTGGAGGTTCAATCTTAATTCTCCTAAAGGCCCCTCAAATAACCCAAATTAAAGTCCAAATTAATGAAAAGGAGAAGAAAATATTCTTGACTAATATTTCCTAATATTTTCAAAAATATTGTAGGAAAGAAGAAGAAAGATTTTCTTGAAGAGATTTTATGGAAAGAGATAAGTATTCTTGTAATACATAATTATCCTATAAATTCAAGAAACAAAATCTTGTTTCTTTTTCCTTGTAAATTTGCGAAAGATATAGGATAAAGGGGAATGAGATTTTATGGAAAAATTTAATTATTGAGAAAAGAATATATGAGATATATTCAAGATTTCTTGGAGATCAAGAAAAAAAAATTCTTCTTTATTTTTCAATTGAAAAAAATCTGTCCCCTTAGTCCTATAAATAGGGGATGAATTTTTCATTCCCAAGTGTAATTACATGTGTTGGAAATATTAGAAATCCACAAAGGTGGTGGCAAAATATTTTAATTTTTCTCCTTTATTAAAATCGTTCGTGTGAATCCTCCCACCGGATTACGTTCGTGGACGTGGGACATATTTGGGAAGACTTTTTGGGTTGATCCATCGTCTCAACGGTTGTCTCTACAAGAGGTATGTAATCTCGTAACTCCTAGATTCAGCATGCTTAGGATTTACGTGGATTACGTGTACGCATGTTGCTTATTTACTTGTTTAATTATTATGTTGAATTTATTTAGGATTAATTCATGTTAGTAATTAATTGATTAATTTAAATATGTATTTAAATTCATCTCGAATATATCCGGACACCCCTTATTTCCCAACAATCCTCGGAGGAGGATGATGAATTACTGATCGAAGGGAAAGAGGAATAGGTGGTTGGATCGGACCTTTGCCTGGTGGGACGTTTTCTTACTGATCAAGTCATAAACCCTAATATCATGAAGGGGAGAATGGCGGACTTATGGAAGCCAAAAGAGGGTGTTCAGATCAGAGACATTGGAGGATGAAGATTCATATTCCAGTTCTTCCATCACATCGACCTCCAACGAATTATGGTAATTTGGGCCATGGTCGTTCGGAATTCATCCACTAATACTGCATCATCCGGGAAAGGGCAAAAATACCACAACAGGTTTCTCTGAACACTATACCATTCTGGGTCCAAATCACAAAAATCTCTGTGGGATTCTTTAAGGAAAAGGTCGGGATTTCTCTTGGGAACTTTATTGGTTGCTTTTTCGAGTACAATGAATACAACAAAACAGTCCCGTGGTTGCCAATAATGCGAATCAGAGTTAAAATCGATGTCAATGTTCCTCTTAAGAGGAAAAATGCTTGAATACGTGGGCAACATCAACAATCGTTGAGTTTGCTTATGAATGCCTCCAGGTGTTTTGTTTTGTGTGTGGCAAGCTAGGCCACTCCGAGAGTTTTTGTGATGTTCTTTTTGTTGGGATTATACTGGAAAGTATGATTTTACTTTGTATAATCAAAACTGAATTTTCAGACTGATTTACTGAAATAAATTGTTTATCACTGATGCTTTAAATATTATCGAATGTTACATATATTTCTTTGCATAAGCATTCAATAAGTAAATGCGTGTTACATTGTAGTTAATTTAGTGATACCAGATCACATAAGATTAAATTAACAGTCCCTTGTAACTAAAAGTACGCTATTCACGACCTAGATGGAAATGAACAACCCATCGTGAAAGGTTGAAGTGTAAGACTCATATTGGCTTGTCTTGACCAAGAGATTACACTAGTGCATGAGTGATGCACTGAATAGGACCTCTGAGGAGGATAAATTCTTGAGGCCCGAACAAGGAAGAATTAGACCTCAGTGGTTCGTTATTTCTTAATCTTCGTTCCTTAAATAGGATCACGTGGGATTGGTAACTATTGCTTTGACTTATCATGGGTAGCGAATCAGAGAGATTCAATACTTTTTATCTTGGGCAATATTATTAGTCACATGTGATTGCTAAGATTTAATCTGAAGAATCGTGTGTGCAATCACGCTTTGTTCGATTTGCCCCTTGGGAGGTTCATAAGCTTTATCATACCAAATCTTGCAAGTGGAATTAGTTTTAGGTATGGATAATAATGTTGAACCGTTCCTTGACCAAGGATAAAAGATATTAATTAATGGAAAGTTTATTTGGTGGCTTGAATTAATTAATGGGCTAGATAATCTTAAACACGGGAAATAATGACCGGGAGCCATATTGACTATAATATGGGTTAAGATGGATAGTGCAATATTAATTATGTAGTGGGATTAATTAATATTTATGGGCTTGAATAATATTGTGGCTCAATATTAGATATTCAAGGTCCATTAGAAGGTTCAATCTTAATTCTCCTAAAGGCCCCCTGAGTAGCCCAACATATAGTCCAATAAGCGAAAAAAATGTGATTAAAATAAAATAAATATTGTTGCTTAATTTTTCCTAATATTTCGAAAATTATGGATAAAGTTGGGAGAAATATTTTCTTTGAATTTTGTTATGGAATGAAGATATGTATTCTTGGAATACAAGATTATTTCATTAAATTCAAGAAATCTCCCACTTGGTTATTCATAGTGATATTTTCGAAAATTTTGAAATATAGTGGGCAAGAAAGATTTTCTTGATTTTCTTGAAAAAATATTATGGAAGATATGTATTTCTTGAAATACAAGAATATCTCATAAATTCAAGAAGATCCAAATCTTGGAATCTTGCACATAAATTTCGAAAATTCCATAATAATAGAGAAGGTGGGATTTTTGTGGAATATTATAATTATGGGAAAAAGAATATAGGAGATATATTCAAGATTTCTTGGAGATCAAGAGAAGGTTTTCCCACATTATTTTATCACTAAATTTTCGTCCCCCTCTCCTCTATAAATAGGGGATGAATGGTTCATTCCCAGTGACACACGAAAATTGGTTTTTTCGGAAAAATATCAGCGTCGATAAAATATCAAATATTTTATAACGTCGACAGATTGTATTTTTTTGAAAAATGACAATTGTGAGTAGTGTACAATTCCATGTGCTGGAAAAATTAGTAAATCCACAAAGGTGGTGCAACAAAGTTTATTTTTTCCTTTTGTTAATTGTTCGCGAGTATCCTTCCACCGGATTGTCGAGCAAGGATTAAGGGAATACTTGGAAGTTCTTTTGGTTAGTCTAATCGGTCGGATCCTTTGTCATCCCAAGAAATGCGTTCACGTAAACTCGTAGAATTCGCATCGTAGGATTTACGTGAATTAATTATATGCATGATATGTTGTTGGATTATTATTTGAATTAATATGGGATTAATTCATCTTTAGTAATAATTAAAGAATTAAATTTGTATTTAAATATTCACCTAGAATAGATCTGTGCAACCTATTCCCCAACAATTGTATCGAGCCACGGTTTTGACTCTGAATTTTTAAATTGTAATTTAATTATGGACATTAAATTTGAAATTGGATAGTAGAATTGCTAGATCTTTTTGCGGTATCCAATTGTCATGGAATTTAATGTGTTTTTGCATTCATATAAAACTGTGTTTTTTAATTCGATTCGTTCGGATTCGTTTTGCCTCGTGAGAAAATCCACGAGTAGATTAGATTTTGTTTGATTTGATCAATGTAATAGATTAGTCTAGATCTAGGTTTATTTATTTTTGGTAAATAAATTGTGTAGGATCGAAAAAAAGAGGGACGAGCGAAGAATTTAAGGACAAAATCGAGAATCAGCGTGGCGTTGGTGTCTCTTCTTGTGCACGCATGGGCGAGGGCGAGGCCGTAAAGGCGGCGTGAAACGGAGGCAAAGATGAAGACGGTCGGAGTCATCTGACGACGAAAGTCTTATGCCAGACAGCCAGTTGGACGGACATATACGAGACGCGGCGCTACCTTGACGCAGGGCATCGCCGAGGTGTGGGCGAAGGCAGGGCGCGAACACGCCTTGCGGATCTGCCGGATAACTTTCGTCGCCGCCGAGGATCTAGCTTCTTTTTCTTAGAGACGATGAAAGAGGCACGGCGGTATGACCCGGGCGTGCCGAGGTTGGTCTAAAGAAAATAGGCGTCGGATCAGGCGGCATCCTGGCCGCGCTTTGTTTTGGCGTGGCGTTTCGAGACGATCGAGTGGGAGAAATTCGAGACGTGTTTCTTCAAGATCAAGCAAAGAAAAATCAAACCATGACAATTGGATAATTTGTGCCAAATATATTTATTTTTCTGTTTTGCTTGATTTATTTGTGCTTTCTTGTGCTTTATTTAATTTATTTAAATGTGTTTGCATGAGAGTTGCCAAATGGAAAAGTCTCACCTTCAAAATTACTAAGTATGTTTAAATAATTAATTGACAATTTTATTCCGGATAATAAAATTGAATTAATTTTGACCTCCATGATTTATTTATTTGTGAATTCTTTTGGAGAAATTCCCCCAACGGGACGGTCAAAAGATAGTTTTCACATGAATGAATTCCAAACGGATGATTGTGGTTTATTACTAGTGGCGACGATGACCCTCCCAACGAGGCTCGTTCAAAGCGAAATAATAATCCTGTATTTAATCATGGTTATTACTTAGGTATAAAATTGATATGCATATACTTCTCCGAAGTCCCTGTCAATTTTATATTGGTCAAGAGGGAGCCAACTATTAATCTGGATATTAAAGGTTTGTAACTGTTCTTGTTTGTAACCTGCTTGAATGTGTTTAAATAATGACCCACCCAACGTGGCTTATTTAAACTGTTTTGAGATGTTGCCTGATGCATGTTCATATTTTTTGAGATTTTAATATGAAGCATGTGATCGAACCTTGTGATATATTTGTGCTTATGCATGTTATTATTTATTTCAGTTCAGCATGTCGTTACCTTTTAATCCACTGTTATTATACTTAAAGTCAATACAATATGTATGGAAACTATATTAATTGGAAACGAAAATTATAATTGTCCTAACTGCACAAAAGCACAAGTGGATTTTTGACACACCAAAAATCAGATGAGCCAACTGACGAGTCAAAACATGCGGGACTCATCAGATCACCTTGCGAGAAATGTCATCCCTGAAAATGGTGGAGGGCAAACCCATAAGGGATTACGTCCTCAAAATAGATGGCCCATCTTAACAAACTTGAAATTCTGAGTGCAGATTATGATCTGGAGACTCAGATGAATTTGGTACTTCAATCTCTGGCCAAAAAGTTTTTGAGCATTTTTGCCTCGCTAGCTAATTTGCTGCAAGCTTTTGGTCTCGGCAGAGATGTTGATAAGGCACCAAACTCAAGTTTTGACGACAAGTGGTCCGTCTTCATCTTCTAGACCAAGGGAGGCAAGAAAAGGAAGAGGACCAAAGGCCATAAGCAATAAAACTCAACTGTTGCCAAGGGCAATGGTAAGATGAGGAATGCTTGTTGTGTCAAGGAAAATCCAAAGAGGAAGTGCTTAAGCTGCGGTGAGAAAGGACAATGGAGGTTTTGCCTGTTCCAACCCCAAAAGGGACGGATAGAAAGGTAATTCTCACGCACTAGTTGTTGAAACTTGTTTAGCGGCGTATACTTCTCATTCGTGGGTGGTTGATACGAGATCCACTAATCATGTTGGCTTCACGGGTTCAAACGGACCCGAAAACTTAGTGGGAGTGAGATCCTCATCACACTGAGCGATGCTACGAGAGTGGCAGCTGAAGCAGTGGGAGAAGTGCACCTATCTTTTGAAGATAAAGTTTTTTTTGAGATTATCTTTATGTTCCCAGTTTTAGAAAGAATTCACTTTCAGTTTCTAAAATTCGATTAAAGGACACTAAGTTTCTTCTAATAAGAATGACATCATTTCTTGAAATGATGAGTGTGTCTGTTACGGGACATTGATGGAAAATCTCTATACAATTAACTGTGCACACCACTCACAAAATGCATCCTATAACACATCAACTATTTCCGACAAAAGAAAATGTGAACGAAACACTTCTTTGGCATCTAAGATTGGGTCATATAAATCCAAAGAGGATCCAAAGGTTGGTAAAAGACAGTTCACTAGAGTGTCTCCAAGTTGAAGCAATTCCAACCTGCGAATCATGTTTGGAGGGTAATGTGACCAAGATGGCATTTGGAGCTAAGGGGATAGGGCCAAAGAAGTGTTAAAGATCGTTCACACAGATGTATGTAGTCCAATGTCAACCAAAGCAAGAGGAGGTTATGAGTAATTTTATTGATGATTACTCAAGGTACGGTTACATTTTCCTTATGAAGCATAAATCTGAGGCCTTTGAGAAATTCAAAAGAATTAAGGCTCAAACAGAGAATCATAGGGAAAAACGTATCAAGTCTCTATGATCTGATCGTGGAGGCGAATACCTCAGCAATGAGTTTTTGAACTACTTATCTGATGAAGGGATTGTATCCCATCTCACTGCACCCGGAACCCCTCAACAAAACGGGATTGCAGAGCGAAGAAACTGAATTCTTTTAGAAATGGTTAGATCAATGATGAGTTATGCGGATCTTCCCGAAGTCGATTACGGGGTTATGCCTTGAAAAATGGCTTACATTCGAACTTGGTGCTATCCAAATCGATTCGAAACTCCCAAAGAATTGTGGACCGGCGCAAGCCTAGTATGATACACATGAGAATTTGGGGGTCAGCTCACGTGTTGGACAAGGAAGCGGTAGAATTGGATCCTCGTCGAGAATTAAGGTTGTTTGTAGGATACCCCGAGGAACAAAAAGGGTGTATGTTCTATGGTCCCAAGATCAAAAGGTGGTCATCAAGACCCACTTTAGATTCTTTGGAAGAAGACTATATGAACCAAAGAAAACCTAGAAGTGAGATTACCTTAAATGAGCTTAGAGGGAAAACCTCGATTATTTGTCTTAGATGATATGCCAAATGATACGCTTTTCACAACCGGAGCCTCGTCAGTAGTGGGAGGGTTGTTAGACGCCCGAGAGATTCATGGGAATAGGAGAGTCCTCGGACTTGATTCGGACAAGACGAATCGGACCCATGGACATATGACCGTGCACTCCAAGATAAGGATGACGATTCTTGGCAAACAAAGAATGAAAGCGAAATGGGTTCTATGTTTCATAATAGAGTGTGGGAGCTAGTCGAACCACTTAATAGGGGTCAAACACATTGGATGCAAGTGGGTATATAAGAGGAAAAAAAGAGGACCGGACGGGAAGGTTGAAACCTTTAAAAAGCAAGACTAGTGGCGAAAGGTTACACTCGAGAAAGAAGGGATCGATTATGAGGAAACTTTTTTCGCCAGTAGCCATGCTTAAGTCCATCCGTATTCTCTTATCGATTCTTTGCGCATTTCGACTTTGAAATCTGGCAAATGGATGTCAAGACGGCTTTTCTTAACTAAGTCTTGATGAAGAGATCTATATGCAAAAACCCCAAGGTTTCATTGAAACAAAGCCAAGAACATCTTGTTTGTAAGCTCAAGAGGTCCATTTACGGACTCAAACGGGCATCGAGCTTGGAACCAATGTTTTGATCATGTTATAAAGTCTTATGGGTTTGATCAAAACGAGTTTGAAAGTTGTGTGTATAAAAAGCGTGTCGAAATGCATTGGTATTTCTTAGTACTATCGTAGATGACATTGTGATCATCGGGAACGATGTGAAGGTGTGATCGGCGTAAGAGGCATGGTTTTCAAAAATAGTTTGATATGAAAGACTTAGGAAAGTTCTAACATATCCTTGGGATCAAGATAACTTCGAGATCATTTGGAAAATGATGATCGGGCTATCGCAAGTTTCATACATAGATCTTTGGTTTTGAAACGATTGAAGATGCAAGATTCAAGAAAGGATTCGTACCTTTCGGACTTTGAATCCATCTATCCAAGAAAATGTCCCCTAAGACGCATAAAAAAGGAGATAGATGACATGAAAGGCATTCCTTGTGCTTCGGCTGTCGGAAACCTTATGTATGCATTGATGTATACGAGACCGGATATCTGCTTTGTCGTAGGCATGGTAGCAAGATATCAAAGTAACCAAGGGAAAGAGCATTGGGCTACGATTAAAAATATTACGAAGTATCCGAAAAAGAACTCGGGATAGAATGTTGATTTATCGATCGGATACTCCAATCCCCGTATTTACCACGGACTCGGATTTTCAATCGGACTTAGATTTCGTAAACTATCTCGCCTCGATTAGTGTGTTTCCATTTGGGAAGTGTAGCCATCAAATGGACGAGTGTGAAGCGTAAATGCATCACTGACTCAACCATGGAAGTCGGGTAAGTAGCTGCTTGTGAAGCGGTGAAAGAACCGTTTTGGCTCTAGACCTTCTTAGTGGACTTGGATGGAGTTCGAATTTGTCTAACAATTTTTGCTAAGAGGCGATTTGCAAATTCAAGGAACCAAGAGTCCACGAGTCAAACGAGCACACTAAAGGAAAGACATCTTATCGAGAAATCGTTAAGAGATGAGATATAGATGTGACAAAGATAGCGTCGAGGACGACTAGCGAGATCCATTCACAAAGAGTCCTCTCAATACATTTGAGAGACATGTGGGTGGAATGGGTGTCAAGACCGATTGCCTTAATCTGCTTTGAGTATAAGTGGGAGAAATTATTAGGTTCGTGTAGGTGACATTAGATGTCACGGACTACATGAGACATGTTGTAGTATACTTAAAAAGGACTTTGAGTATAAGTGGGAGATTGTTGGGATTATCTTTGGAAAGTATACTTTTACTTTGTATAATCAAAACCGAATTTTGAGATCGATTCTTGAAATAAATTGTTTATCATCGATGCTTTAAATATTATTGAATGTTACATATATTTATTTGATAACTGTTTCAATAAGTCGCACGTGTTACATTGTAGTTAATTTAGTGATACCGGATCACGACGAAGATTAAATTAATGATCCCTTGTAACTAAAAAAGTACGCTTATTCACGATCTAGATGGAAATGAACAACCCATCGTGAAAGGTTGAAGTGTAAGGGCTCGGGATTGGCTTGTCTTGATCAAGAGATTACACTAGTGCATGATCGATGAATCTTTGAATAGGACCCTACTGAGGAGGATAAATTCTTGAGACCCGAACAAGGAAGAATTAGACCTCAGTGGTTCGTTATTTCTTAATCTTCGTTCCTTAAATAGAATCACGTGAGATTGGTAACTATTGCTTTGACTTATCATGGGTAGCGAATCAGAGAGATTCAATATTTTTTATCTTGGGCAATATTATTAGTCACATGTGATTGCTAAGATTTAATACGAAGAATCGTGTGCAAGTACGCTTGTTCAATTTGCCCCCTTGGGAGGTTCATAAGTTTTATCATACCAAATCTTGCAAGTGGAATTAGTTTCCGGTATGGATAATAATGTTGAACCGTTCCTTGACCAAGGATAAAATATATTAATTAATGGAAAGCTATTTCAGTGGTTTGAATTAATTAATGGGCTAGATAATCTTAAACACGGGAAATAATGACCGGGAGCCATATTGACTGTAATATGGGTTAAGATGGATAGTGCAATATTAATTATGTAGTGGGATTAATTAATATTTATATGCTTGAATAATATTGTGGCTCAATATTAGATATTCAAGGTCCATTAGAAGGTCCAATCTTAATTCTCCTAAAGGCCCTGAGTATTTCAAACATATAGTCCAATAACCGAAAAAAAGGTGATTAAAATAAAATAAATATTGTTGCTTAATTTTTCCTAATATTTCGAAAATTATGGATAAAGTTGGGAGAAAGATTTTCTTTGAATTTTGTTATGGAATGAAGATATGTATTCTTGGAATACAAGACTATCTCATTAAATTCAAGAAATCTCCCACTTGGTTATTCATAGTGATATTTTCAAAAATTTTGAAATATAGTGGGCAAGAAAGATTTTCTTGATTTTCTTGAAAATATATTATGGAAGATATAGATTTCTTGAAATACAAGAATATCTCATAAATTCAAGAAGATCCAAATCTTGGAATCTTGCACATAAATTTCAAAAATTCCATAATAATAGAGAAGGCGGGATTTTTGTGGAATATTATAATTATGGGAAAAAGAATATAGGAGATATATTCAAAATTTCTTGGAGATCAAGAAAAGGTTTTCCCACATTATTTTATCACTAAATTTTCGTCCCCCTCTCCTCTATAAATAGGGGATGAATGGTTCATTCCCAGTGACACACGAAAATTGGTTTTTTCGGAAAAATATCAGTGTCGATATAATGTCAAATATTTTGTAACGTCGACAGATTGTATTTTTTTGAAAAACGACAATTGTGAGTAGTGTACAATTCCATGTGCTGGAAAAATTAGTAAATCCACAAAGGTGGTGCAACAAAGTTTATTTTTTCCTTTTGTTAATTGTTCGCGAGTATCCTTCCACCGGATTGTCGAACAAGGATTAAGGGAATACTTGGGAAGTTCTTTTGGTTAGTCTAATCAGCCAGATCACTGTCATCTCAAGAGGTACGTTCACGTAAACTCGTAGAATTCCGCATGCGTAGGATTTACGTGAATTAATTATATGCAAGATATGTTGTTGGATTATTATTTGAATTAATATAGGATCAATTCATGTTATTAATAATTAAAGAATTAAATTTGTATTTAAATATTCACCCCGAATAGATCTGTGCAACTTATTCCCCAAGACTTTTCACGGCGGAGGGGGAGGAGATCAAGAGAGGATGGGATACGAGCATTAAAGCCACACCTCGCCGTGTGCAGGTAGGGTCGGGCAGCAAATGGTTGCGGCAGGGAGGGGAGGCATCTTGGGCCCCAACCGACGGCGGCGGCCAACTTCTCGGCGGCCAACTCACCCTCGGCTTCAGCCAAACGACCTTCTAGAGTTGAGATCCACAGAAGGTTCTCTGATTTGGATCTCTCCAGGCCCTTCTGTGTCTCGGCCGGAACTGGAGCAATGCGTACAGATTTTACTTGAATGAGAAGCGCCAAGCTTGGCGCAAGAACGTCTATACGATTAGACGCGTGGAGAGGGCTAGAAAAAAGATGAACAAGGTAGCTAGGAAAGTGAAGGGGATTTCGTCAAACTAAAGGAGATAATCAACAATGATATGGGTCATTTCGCTAAGGTTAAACTTCTGGAATCAGTGGATTTAGCTATTCAAATCTGAACTGTGGGTGAATAATTGAAATTAGGGTTTTGGAAATTCGAATTTGTTCAATTTTGGGGTAAAATTGTTATATGAATATGATTGATATACGCTTTGTTGACTATATTGTTGAAAATTGTGTCTATCACCAATTCATTACAGAGCGTCTACAGCTGATTCCTTGAATTTTATCACATAATATTATTTTATTTCAGGTCTTTCGTCTAATAATTTCAATTTTAAAATTTAATCATGAATGAAAAATAATGTATCACATCTTTCTCTTCCATTATCGTAAACAGATTCAATGCAGCATTCACTGAGCCTGTCTTTCCGTACAAATTCAACAAAGCATTCAACAGAGATAAGCTATTCTGCAATCCCACTCTGATCATATAGTCATGAACACTTCTCCCGGCCTTTAAATCGAGCAGCTTGGCACACGCGGACACACCACTAACGAGGGCAATAGTGTCGATTTTAACTCCTTTTGTGACCATTCGAGCGAAAAAATCAACCGCCTGAATTGGGTTACCATTCTGCTCATACCCTGTTAAAATTGTAGTCCATAAAACTGTATCCGGTTCAGGAAATTCGTCAAACACCCGCACTGCATCGTCCATTTCCCCACATTTTGAGTACAACTCAATCAAAGCTGATCCAACGAACAAGTTTGTACCAATCCCATCACTCTTTCTAACAAACGCATGAACTGCATACCCAAAATCAAGTGCTTTTAGCCCAGAGCATGCCTTGAGCGCAATCTGCACGGTATAAAGATCCGGTTTTTGAGACGAAAACAAATTAGAGAAAAGAAATAGTGATTGCTTATACTGTTTGTGTCTGCAATAGCATTTGAGAATGCGGTTCCAGATGCAAAAAGTTGGGTGCGGAGTTTCGTCGAACAGTTTGCGTGCAATTCGAATATTGGTGAATCGCAGATAGAGATCGATCAGTTTCTCCGCGAAGAAAGTGTTGTTCGCGAGACCGGATTTGATGGTTGCAGAATGCAGTTGGATTAAGCATCTTCCATTGTTACACGCTTCCAAGAATTTGATGATTCTCCCAGCATTTATTATGTCCCCCTTTTTCTTCTCATCTTTCCACCAAAATAACTGAAAATTTTCAAAATACTGTATTTATAGGTTATCGAGGTGCACCGTGCACCTTAGGCTATATTCTCTGTTTGGTTTCATTAACAAGCCGATTAAAAAAATATTGTATAAACATTTTATAAACCTTGTTTTTAATTCATGACATTTGAATTTATTTAGGGTACGATGTGAATTAAGTTTAGTTGGTTAAAAAAATGTGTTGGAATACATCGAATAATCTAAGTTCATAATATAGACATAGTTCATGGGAGACCAAAAAAAATGGGACAATCATATCCAGATAAAAAGGGGTCTCATGTGTATTAACGTGCATCATGCGCTCATAATGCATTTAAGAATCATGCAACTTATTATACTTAAAGATTTAATTTATTTATATTGAATCGTGCAACTATTTTTTTATATTAATAATTGCACGATTCAGTATAAATAAGTTACATATTATAGAATAATAAATTGCATAATTTTAAAATATAATATAAATGCACAGTGCACCTAAATACATATAAGACTTAAGCCCAGATGAATTCATACCTCCACCTATAAGTTGTACAGCATTTTAATGTTAAGTTAATCAAACTAACAAATTGTTCTATTATGGATATTATGGGGAAAATAATCAAATGCAAAGAAATTAAATCAAACCAATTTTCTTGCATCAGATTACTAGTCGGTTGCCTCGCGTACTATAGGTAGGAGGAAAACGTTTATTTAGTCGGATTAAATTAACTTAATTATAAACATTTTTTTAAAAATTTATATATGTGCAATTTAAGTTGTTATTATCTTTATAAAGATATTGAATTTTTTCAAAAAAATAGTTTAGACCATCTTTATCCATACTCACCATAACCACAACCAATTAATAAACAATTCATTTTTCTCTCTTCCACGTACACATTTTACTCTACGACCCAAATTCATCTTTTTTTCATATTTTATCCCATAATCACCCACAACCACAACAACCCTTTAATAAATTATTTCTTTTATAACTTAACAATTAAATTTATAATTATTTTTCATTATATTTAAAATATTTAAGAAATATACACAATTGTATGATATTAAAAAAATCATAATTATATTAAAAAAATTATAACATTCAATAACAAAATTAAAATTACAAGAATTGAAATACAAAAATAAAATAAAATAAAATTGAGCTACAAATTAAGAAGGGAAATGGGAGTGTTTGAGATTGTGATTCAAAATATATCAATATTGATCTCTATTTATAGAGAATTTTATTTTATGAATTTTGGTGTTTTTTTTAAGTGGATAAATTGAAATTTAAAATTATTTAAATAAAATACACTGTGCCAATTAGGTCATGTCATGTGTAATGAAATGGATGGAGTATATTTGGGCAAATGTTTGATGCCCATGGTCATATGACAACCGTGGTCATCAACTTTTCTTGAATTTTGAAATTTTTTTTTCTTTCTTTTTTGTCGCATGCTATGCCCAGGGCCGATAAACATGGTCTTAGGGAGCTTTTTGGATTTCCAAATAAAAAGAGTGAGAAATATGAATAAGAAATTAACTTACTTTTTAGAAAAACCTTGATGATTCTAAAGAAAATTTAACAATCATTGGATCACAAAGTTCACTTTGTATTGAGGAAGTGAGTTGATATAAATAATATAATCACCATAAGTTTATTAAACACGATCCAAATGAACTGAGGTTTAAATTATGAATATGAACGAGAATTAAAATAAGAGAGAGAATTTTAAATAAATTTTAAAGTGTAAGTTTAAATGGTAGAAAAAAAATTAATGAGAGAAATGTTTTTTAAAATTTTAAAATGCAATACCGTAAATAAAAATTAGTAACAAAAGAGGATTTTAAAATAAAAGAAACACGGTGTAACATAAATAGAGGAGCACATAAATGTCGTAAATAAAAAAATAGAATTTTAAAATAAAAGATGGTTTAGCAAAGCCACAGCCACTTGAGCCGAAACAACTTTAATATTAATTGTCAATTGTTTTCTATTATATTGGTGGTTGTCATGACAAGCAAATTACTTGACCCGCCAAATGCGAACAGATGCTGTTATTTTAAGTTATTTTCATGGGTGAAAATTTTCACATAAAACATACTTTTAGGCGAAAGTTCTAAAATAAAACTGGCTAGGTCTTGTATACACACGGGTGTGGTCTTGTGAATGAATTTATAGTGTATTTTAGAAGCGTCTGAACTTGTTATCTTTGAAAAGTGCGATTTATTATTCTGTGAGAAAAGTCTGTTGTTAATATTGAAATATAGTTGCATGCTTCGCTTGGAATAATCTGCGTTTCTTTATTTTGTATAGTTCAGACGCTTCTAAAATCTTACTATGAATCTTAAGATCCATCCATCGCCAAGCACACTCAATAAAATTATACTATGTGATAAAACTCAAGGAATTAGCGGTAGACAATCAGAAATGAATTGGTGATAAACACAATTTTCAACAGTATAGTCAATAAAAGTGTATAGCAGTCATATTCATGGTTGCTGTCAAATATCTTCGATCATATTTTTTTTTCTTACCCAATGAAAGTTTTTTTTTTTTTTTTTGGAAGGTGCCAATAAAAAATTAAACATGATAAGAATCTGTTGATTCTTGATTGAAGCAGTCTTCATTAGCATTATATAAAAAATGGTTGTAAATGGATTTTTAAAACCAAAAGGGTATCAAATGGTAATGTGGAAAGATATAAGGCACGTCTTGTGGCTAAAGACTTTATTCAAAGAGAATGCATTCATTTTAAAGAGACTTTATCAAAGACTCTTTTAGAATCATAATGATACAAGTTGCACATTATGACCTTGAGTTACGTCAGATGGATGTAAAGACATCATTTCTCAATGGTGACATTGTTGAGATAATATATATAGTGCAACCAGAAAACTTTGTGTCAGAAGACTCAAAGAATATGGTCAAATTAAAGAAATCCATCTATGGACTCAAGCAAGCTTCTCGTCAGCGGTAATACAAATTTCATGAAGTAGTTGTCTCGTTCGATTATGAGACTAATATTATTGTTGATTTTTGTGTATCACAAGTTCAGTGGGAGTAAGTTTATTTTCTTGGTGTTATATGTCGATGACATACTACTTGCTACCAATAATTTAAGTTTGTTGCACGACACCAAGACCTTTCTATCAAAGAGATTTGAAATGAAAGATCTTGGGGAGGCCTCTTTTGTTTTAGGGTTCAAAATACACCGAGGTTGCTCTCAAGGTATTCTTGGATTATCACGAAAAAGATAAATAGAAAAAGTGCTAAAAAAAATTGACATGCATAACTGCAAATGAGGTTATACCCCTGTGGCTAAGGGAGACAAGTTTAGTCTCAGTCAGTGCCCTAAATTTGGCCGTGAAGGTCAAGAGATGCAAAATGCTCCATATGCTTCGGTTGTTGTGAGTTTGATGTATGCTCAGGTCTACACCAGACCTGATTTGGGTTTTATTGTGGGTATGTTGGACAGATGCTTAAGTAACTATGGTATGGATATTTGGAAAGCAGCCAAATGGGTTATGAGTATCTATAAAGAACTAAGGATTACATGCTTACATATAGAAAATCAGATCAGCAGGAGATCATCAGGTATTCTGATTCTGATTTCATTGGATGTCAATATCCACTTCAAGCTATATTTTCTATTAGCAAATATGGTTGCGAAATATTGTCACTTGGCTGCATATTGTAGGAACTATTGAAAGACCACTTAAGTTGTAATATGACACTAATTCGGTTGTGTTATATTTCAATAACAACAAGAGTTCACTAAGTCAAAGTATATTGACATAAAATTCCTAGTTGTGAAGGAAAAAATACAGAGTGATCAATTTTTTATAAAGCATTTTGGGACAGACTCACCAGATCCACTAACTAAAGGTTTACCACCAAGGTCTTTCATGAACATATAACTCATGTGAGTGTTTTGTTGTTTCGGTATACTTCGGTTTAGTGGGAGTCTGTATATGTCTTGTTGCTTTATATTCCAGTTTGGACACATTATTGTGTATTTGAGATAATTCTCTAGAGAAATAAAGTTTTGGTTTATCTACACTCTATTTGTTTGGTTTTGGTTTTCGGTTGATCTCACTAAGGATAAGGAAGGACCAGTTGAAAATAGGCATGTCAGATCACATTACATGTAATTTTCATGCTACACACCATGATTGATCTGTTATTGATTGTAATGATATTTGTGACTACTGATGGGTTTAGTCACGCTTAAAGTGACGAAGGCCTCCTTAGTATTGTATCAATGCAGTTAGTGACAAGATTGTTTAAGGGATACTCATACAGATGACAACAAGGTTTGAGCTCATTTTGGTAATACACATTTGTCTGGTATCACATGTTTGCCCTAGTGGGATATTGTTGGAAATATCCAACATATTGGGCTTCCACGTGTCAAAATTAAATGTGTATAGTTGTTTTAAGGAGACTCAATTAAAGTGATTCACTAAAATTTAAGTTATGGGCTAATATGAGTATTAAATAATCATGGGCTTCATATGTGTAGAAATATTAAGTGATTTTCTATTTGTTGAGGGACCAAATAGAAAATATAGGAAACTTATTTTATAAGTTAGGGTTATGGTCCCCAAACATCAGTACGTTCATTCCACAATCTGTATTCTCTCTACGGAAAAGTGAAGACGGATGAAACTGATAGTTTGGGAAACCAAATCAGTCTTAGGCATAAATCAATCATGGATTCAGGTACACTTCCGTTTTATGTTTTATATTCTTCTTGTTTCGGTTAATCATCGTAGATATTATTTGGATCTAATGATTTAATTTCTAACAATGGCTATATGATCGAACACAGGTCATCAGGCCGAGGAAAGGGCATTCTTTACCGGAACTCTACAGCGACTTAATGCTTCAGGTTGAGGCTTTATTTTTCTAAATTGTGTGTTTTTTTTAATTATATATATAAAAATTCATTTATTAAATAAAAATTTGTTACCATTATTATTAGGATTAGCACTTGGGTCACTATGGAGACAGAGAGGAATACTTACAATTATACTAAAATAATTTAATTTTCTAAATTGATGGTTTATACATAATTAATGTGTTTATTCATTTTAATTAGATGTGTATATTTAATTATCTATAGATTTCAATTCACAATGGATTGATAAATAAAAAACAAAGTTAATTCTAGTAATCTAGTTGATTCAAATATATAAAAAAATATTTTTATTAGTATTTCTATTTTTAAATTGTACGTATAATACATTCAATGTCATGTGTGTTTTTATTGTTATGTTTTTTAGATTTTTGTTGTTGGTATGCTTAATTTTACGCTTTTGTTTGAATAGGGTTATCGACATTCACTCATATGTATAAATTTCGTTTTGATTTAATATCCTTTAAAATCTACCTACGTTTTGAATATAAATTGTTGTGATTTGTTTGTAATGTTGCTTCCGTTTGACTTAATACCCTTCAAAATTTACCTTTTTCTTATATTTTTAATGTATTACTGTTATGTTTTTTACATGTAATATTGTTATATTTTGTCCGTAATACTGCTTCTATTTTGATCTAATACCCTTCAAAATTTACCTTTTTCTTATGTTTTGAATGTACTACTGTTATGTTTTGCATGTAATACTATTATGTTTTTGTTATATGTTATATTTTGTTTGTAATACTGCTTTCGTTTTGATTTAATACCTTCAAAATTTACCTTTTTCTTATGACTTTTAATGTAATATTGTTACGTTTTGTTTACTTGAGACATGCGTTCAACTCTTGATAGCTAGAAACATTGTTTTTTTTTAAATTAAGTATTTTATTCTAATTTGACAAAAATGAAAAAGGGAGAAAAAAAATTAGAAATAGAGACATGTGTTCAACTCTTAGCAGAAATATTATTTCCTTTTTAATTTAGATATTTTATTATAATTTGATAAAAATGAAAAGTGTGGAAAAGAACCTGTGTTCAACTCTTGGTAGAAATATTGTTTTTTATAATTTAGATATTTTATTATAATTTGATAAATATGAGAAAGGGGGAAAAATAGAAAGAAGTAAAACTAAAATAAAAAAAATTAGAATATACTTTTTTTAATTTAAATATTTTATTATAATTTCATAAATTTGAAAAGTGAGGGGGAAATTGAAAATAGAAATAAGTATTTTTTATAATTTAGATATTTTATTATAATTTGATGAATATGATAGACAAAAAACTTGTATAGGTTCATGTTATGAATTCAGTTTTTTTAGTATCATTGCTATATACAAAAACTCGCATTGTTATGTATAAAAACTATCACTATTATGCACAAAAATAATCATTGTTTAGAAAATATTTTATATTTTTAAACAGTGAAAGTTTTTGTGCATATCAGTGATAGTTTTTACATATAACAGTGATAGAGTTCATGTATGAACCTGATTTGCAGGAGTGTTATTCAATATGATAAAGGGAAAAAAAATAGAAAGAAGTAAAACTAAAATAAAAAAAATTAGAATATATTTTTTTAATTATATATTTTATTATAATTTGATAAATATGAAAAGGGAGGGGGAATTGAAAATAGAAAGACGTAAAATTTAAAAAAGAAATGCTTCAAAGGAATTAAACTAAGGACTATGTGCTGGTTTAGCTAAGCCACAACCACTTGAGCCAAAACAACTTTAATAGTAATTGTGAATTGTTTTCCATTATATTGTTGGTTGTCATGACAAGCAACAAATTACTTGATCCGTCAAATGCGAATAGATAATGCTATTTTAAGTTATTTTCATGTGTGAAAATTTTCATATAAGACCTACTCTTAGGCGAAAGTTCTGAAATAAAATTACATTATGTGATAAAACTCAAGGAATCAGCGGTAGACACTCATAAATGAATTGGTGATAGACACAATTTTCAACAGTATAGTCAACAAAAGTGTATAGCAGTCATATTCATATAACATTTTTTCTCCAAAATTGAACAAATTCGAATTTTCAAAACCCTAATTTCAATTATTCACTCACAGTTCAAATTTAAATCGCTAAATCCACTGATCCTAGAAGTTTTACCTTAGCGAAATGGACCCATATCATTGTTGATTATCTCCTTCTGTTTGGCGAAATGGACCCATATCTTGGGGTTAGCTTTCACGGCTTTCCCTTCTCTTTCCCAGCTACCTTGTTCATCTTTTTTCTAGCTCTCTCCACGCATCTAATCGCATAGACGTTCCTGCGCCAAGCTTGGCGCTTCTCATTCAAGTAAGATCTGTACGCATTGCACCAGTTCTTTGCCTGAGATTTGGTGTCGGTATCATGAATCTTTTCAAGTTCTTTGTCTTCAGCCTTGGGTCTACCCAGTTGGGCGCCTTCTCGTTGAGATCTTCTATTCAAAATCTCCCGGCTGGTTGGACGCTTTCTCGTTGAGATCTACTAATTCAGAGTCTTCCGGCTGGCGGAATACCGAGTTATAAAAAAATTAGTCCGTTTTTAAACCGAATTCCGAGTTATAAAAAAAGAAAGATAAATTTACCATGAAAAAAATCATAAGTACAAGTAAAATACATTACAATAAAACACAATAAAATGATTTGCATGGCATGAAAACTCCCTACAACTTTTAAAATGGTCAACATCAATTAAAAAAATTGGTTAACTATATCACTCATTCACCCCAAACATTTTTTTGAAAATGGTCACACTCAATTAAATAAAATTGGTTAACTATATCACTCCTTCACCTCAAACATTTTTTTTAGCGTCACTATTCACACTCTAAAATTCTCTATACACATCTCATAATTTTCAAGACAAAAATAAAAATACATAAAATTACCATAATATCCTTATATATAGATATAAAATTGCATTTTGTATATATCATTAATTTATAAATCCCTATCAATATTTTAATTAGTTGTTTATATTAATAAATGAGATAAATAATGATTTTTTTAAATCAATTGAAACTCCAACTATTCATTAAAGTTCATAACTCGAACCTTCTGGTAATGGGACAAGATCCCAAACTTGATTGTCTTGCATTGACTTATACTCTTCGTTCATGGCATCAATCCATTTTCGAGCACCCTTCATGGCCTGATGAACATTGATATGATCATCTTCCATTAATTCATTCTCTTGGAGAAAGCAATATATCTTCTAGAATAGTTTTTCTCCTCTCTCTAGTGGGTCTCCTTAATTTACATACTCTTGAGGTTGTTCTTAAATTATTGCATCAACCTTAGCGGGAAGATCTTCAACATTACCCTGTTGAGGTTCCAAATCTGCTTCTTCTCCAATGCCAAGTATGAATCCCTGAACATTGTCATAAGCAGTAGTAGGTGTCAAAATCGACTCCTCCTCAAAGGCAATGTCTCTAACATTATTTCTCCCCCAAACTCAACATCCTCAAAGAACCCTTCATTTCTCGTCTAAAAATTTGACTTTTTAGTGGGATCATAAAACTTGAAACCCCTTAATTTTTATGAATAACCAACAAAGTAGTTGCTAACCGTTTTGGAGTCCAATTTCTTTTTATTTGACTTGTAAGGCCTAGCCTCAGTTGGATATCCCCAAATATGAAAGTGATTTAGACTGGGTTTTCGCCCAGTCCAAAGTTCAAAAGGAGTTTTAGCAGCTGCTTTAGTTGGTACCCTGTTGAGAATGTAAGCTGCAGTCTTTAGTGCTTCTCCTCAAAGTGGATTTGGTAAGGAAGAATGATTAATCATACTCTCACCATATCCTTTAAAGTTTTTGTTTCATCTTTCAGCTACACCATTCATGCTAGGTGATCCCGGCATGGTGTATTGTAGGACTACTCCACATTCCTTTAGGAAGATAGCAAAAGGTTCTGGATGTTGTTCTCTTGAATCGTCATATCTACCGTAGTCCCCACAGTTAGATCTAACGAATTTAGTCCATTTTGCTGAGTTGAATTTCAACCTCAGCCTTAAATATTTTGAACATGTCCAGTGTCTTAGATTTTTCATGAATGAGATATAGGTACTATAATCCTGAATAGTTATCTATGAATGACACAAAATATTGTTGACCATTCTAAGAAGCCGTAGGGAATGGCCCACAAATATCCGTATATATCAATTCCAAGACACTATTAACTCTTTGGGCACCTTATATCTCCTGTTTGGTCTCTTTTCCTTTAATACTCTCCACACATAGATTAAAATCTGAAAAAAAATGAATGTGTCTAAAAATACCGTCTGACACAAGCCTCTGATTTTACGATATAACCTAAGTGTTTGTGTCATACTTTAGTTGAAATTTCTTTATTTAACCTCAGAACAAACTAAAATTAGATTAATACCTTTCTTTACACGCCAAGCGTGATATCGGGTATAATTCTTCATTTTGTGTCCAAGTTAGAAGCTATGTTTTAAAAACCAGAACCGGAAGTTGAGCCGGACGACCCCAAAAAAAGGTTGGACCGGGGTCGGATCGGTTGGACCGGATTGAGCCGGTGTGACGTCATAATAAATATTATATATATATATATATATAATATGCATAATTTAAAATATGACTTACGAATTGTAAACTTTGTCAAATAATATAAGTATACATGATTCAAATAATTTTTGGATAGCCCAATAAGTTTAGTTTATCAACCATTCTCAACCATGGGCCATATCTGTGTTACGAAATACATATATACTTGTAACTTGTAAGGCACGAGTTATTACTCATGGGCTGTAAAAGCCCACTCCATATTATTGAGTAAATAAGCCCAATAAAGAAATAATCATGGCCCGTAACATAAATATGGCCCACTCCAACTTGGCCTTTTATTCAAATCTTATGGGTGTGGACCTGTGGTGGACAGCAAATCCTATATCACTCTCACGCCTCTTCTTTCTCATCCTCTTCTCCGCCTCTTTTCACACAGCACACACACGCACTCTCTCCAAAATGGTGAGCTGCTGCCGGAATTGATTTCTTCCTCAATCAATCTTGTTCTGAAATATATGAGTTTTGATTTAATTGATTTTTTAAGAAAGATGGGTATGGGCAATACTAAGCTTTGCAGTACAGAGAAGAAAATTTAAAAGTAAAAAACACATCCAGAACTAATACCTGGTTTAAGTTATCATCCTAGAACAGTTCGCGGGCAAATCTCCGGGAATGGCGTTGACAATGGCGTTAGGCGATGGATTTAGCGTGGGGCGCGATCTCGCGTGGTCTTGGTCTTTTTTTTGGGTTATTTTGGTGAAAACCGGCGGTTCACCTGTTCACCGGTTCCCGGTTTTAGAACGGTTTTTTCGGTTTTGAGGGGGGCGGTCTAATAGCGATTCTATACACCTCTATTGGGCCGTTTTTGGGAGGTTCACCGATCCGACCGGGTCGGGCCCGATTTTTAAAACAGAGGTTAGAAGATACAATTTTTGTCCTTAGTATTGTTTTAATGTTTCTTGCGTCTTGAACCCTTATCCGTAAAAGCTTTCTCAACAACCTTCCTTTTAATGTCCTTTCCCTTATCTTTGGAATTCATGGCCAGCTGAGCAACCTCAGATCTTTCTTGCTTCAATCTTTCTTCTTCTTACGCACAATATGAAATGAGCTCATTAAGAGTCCACATCTCCCTTTGACAGTTATAACTGACCTTAAAAAAACCGAATTGTGCAAGAAGAGATAAAAGCACCAAAGACACGAGTAAGTTCGCATGGTTAATGGTTTAAACATTAAGGATTGGAAATATAATTTTTCAATTATTTTGGGTTGCCTTGATCTTTGACTGCATACTAAGGCTAGAGCAACTCGCTTCTCAGACGGATGAAAGTTCTCATGATGAGAGGAAGAATTTTGAGAAGTGAGAGCGCTCAAATTGTGTTAGTCTAAAGATCATGAAGCGCAACACTTCGGAAGCCTTTCGAAGCATTACATTTGCGGAAATCACTATGGTCAGTGAGTATCTTACCCATATTGAGCAACGTTTTATGAAAAACGATAAGGTCGAGACAAGTATGCTTTTGGCAAACTTGATCTCAGTGAAGTACAAGGGTAAGGGAAATATAAGGGAGTACATCATGCAGATGACTCACGTTGCTTCAAAATTAAGTGCACTAAAACTCGAGATGTCTGAGGAAATTGACAGACATATAAGTAGCAAACCTAACTTAAACAGAGAAAATAAATAAACCAAAATAACGGTTATGCTTACATCAACCAGATAAATAATCGATAAATTCAAATATGATGGCAAAATCTCAAGGCACCGAACACAACATTAATATCAAGTCTTTGGACAGTAATATTAACTCGTAGGTAGTAACCTCTGTGTATTGATCAAATACTGACAATAAAATCATGTCAACTAATAGCTTTCCTTTGGGCCGACTAATTAGTCACATGAAAAAACCTTCTAATTGTCATGTATTTACCATTACATGTGTTTGTGTATTTCGAGCCAAATATTAATCTTCCTTTGGGCCGACTAATATTCGCATGAATATACACTTACACAACCATCCTAATATTCTTAACAGAAAAATCTACACAAGAGATGTCACTTTGACGACTTCTTGATTTAATTAAACCATCTTGAATATTAGTAAAAATTAAATAGAAACATGAGATGCCAACAAATTAACTTAAATAACTTTTAATGAGAATGCACGATTTTAAAATGAAATAATTTGGTTGAATTGGCTTTTGCGCACCACATAAGCTGAATCAGGTTTATTAATATATAATATTAAGATTTAACTGAACTTCCAATAATAGAAATAAACAAATGTTTGTGTTGGTGGCAATTATAAGGCCGGGCCCAAGTGTTTAGTCGACCCACGTGGAAGAACAGCACTGGCTCTCCAAAAAAAGCACAGGCCCAAATCCAAAGTAAAGCGGGTCCATTTTTTTTCCTCTATTTTTCTCAGAAATCATTTTAACTTTTTAACTGAAGTATATATAGCATCCGAATTCCATGGAACAATTAATTGGTACATTAAATTCAATTCCTATAATCGGAAAATACTGTTTGCCATCCCATATTTGGCTTTGATTATTGCAAACGACATAGATTCCTGAATTGTGATGTGATGAATTGAGGCGGCTTGTTATTGAAACTCGAAGCCGATTGCTTATTAAATTGATCGCTTGATCGTCGATTTTTGAGGCAAAATACTTGAGTTGCTTCTTCTGTTTGATTCATTGATTCGGAATAATAATTGTCATTGTGATCTTAAGGTACGGAACCTGAATTTAATTGATCCGTATCGTTTTTTACTTTTCTCGCTTTTTTTTCGGTTTTGATTTTGTTGTGATGGTTGTTCGTAGAGAGGAGAGAGGGAAGGTAGAATCCATTGTTATTTGTGAGTAATCTGCGTGAGATATTGAGGATGAGTACGACGCCGTTTAGTCTAATTAAGGACGGCGACGGATCGCCGCGGATTATATTATCAGAACCCACTGGTTCCACGGCTGAGGTTCGCTTTTTCTTTTACCTTTAATTTTGTGTAATTAATTTTCAAATAGTGTGCGGCATCTGTGTGAATTTATTATACAAACTTCTGTTTGATGATTTACGATTTTGTTCATGTCTTGGCAAGTTTCCTCTCTCTCTGCTTGATAAGAAATTGCACCAAGAAATTATCATGCTATTGGAAATATAAAGGGGAAATTTACAGTTCTTAAACTCGAATAATTATATACTAAAAAGAGATCACCACGAGGATTGGAAATCTAATCCAACCGGTTTATTTGTTGTGGTAGGTCCTTTTACATGGTGGGCAGGTGGTTTCTTGGAAGAATGGAAAGAGACAAGAAATGCTTTTCATGAGCACTAAGGTGAACTTATATGTTTATGTATAATAAATGCAAAAGATGTACAAAACAGTGTCTAATTTAATTGTATTGATTGAAAATTATGTTTAACTAGAGTACAGAAGTGGCTGACTAGACAATTATACTACTCCTTATGTTGTTTATTAGGCTATACGGAATGCATCCAAGGCTCTCAGGGGGGGCATACCAATTTGCTTTCCACAGGTTACTTTCCAAATTAGCCATAATTAATCACAAGTGTGATCTAATTAAGTGGTTGAATGTGTTCTTATTTTCTGCTTGCCCTTTTAGTTTTCCAATTTTGGTGCACTAGAGCAACATGGATTTGCACGGAATAGGTTGTGGTCATTGGACAGCTCCCCTTCGCCTTTGCCAGTAGTCAACAATCAGTCAACGGTGGATCTTATTTTGAAATCCACAGAAGAAGATCTAAAGACTTGGCCACATAGGTGAAGATGCAAACAACGTGATGCTTTTAATAGATAATAATAACAATACTAATAAAAATCCTTATTTCAGTTGGCTTCTTCTGTTTGCAGATTTGAGTTGCGTCTACGTATTGCTTTGAGTGCTGACAAGCTCACCTTGATCCCTCGTGTGCGAAATACTGATAGCAAGAACTTCTCCTTCACTTTTGCTTTTCGCAATTACCTACCTGTGTCTGATATCAGGTTTTACCTCATTGCTTTACTATATTTTACTTTCAAGGTCCATGATCATCATCATAGACACATTATATACTTGATAGACTTTCTGTTGAAGTATGTATATCTGTCTATATGCTAGTTTATTTCACATTGTTGTTACATCTACTTCACAAATCTGATGGATGCTTTATTTTGCATTTCAGAAATTCTGTCATCGTATCAGTTGTTAAATCTAATTTGGCTGGACACTTTATTATCCTTCTCAGATGAGGCTGTTTGATTTTGCAGTGAAGTGCGTGTTGAGGGCTTGGAGACACTTGATTACTTTGATAATTTGTCACAAAGAGAAAGGTATACAGAGCAGGCTGATGCAATTACTTTTGATGGCGAGGTAATGTATTTTGGCTTCTGTTGCATGCCTATCAGGACCTCCCTAATTGTAATTTGGTCACCCAGATTAGGTTTCTATCTTTTGTTGTTGAAAAAGTAGAATTTTGAACTTAAACCTTTCTTTCTGTATAATGATTCATCTGGGATTCATCACTTAATAACTTGTTTTCTGCTCTAGATTGATCGGGTCTATTTAAGTACGCCGACAAAGATAGCCATAATAGACCATGAGAAGAAATTTACACTTGTGCTTCGCAAAGAAGGAATGCCTGATTCAGGTGCTTTCGTTTGTTCTCGCTTGCACTTAAATATCATGATCTAAAGATTTGGAGTAAATTGCAAAATTAGTCCGGTATCTATTGGGTGTTGGCAATTTTAGTCCTGTACGAATTAATTTTCTCAATTAAGTCCAATAACTTTAAAAATGATGAAATGTTAGTCCAATATTGACAATATTGCAGGAATTTTGCACGTGCCGCTCACGTGAGCTGCCAGAGTTTCATGTAGCAACCGTACTAATGAGTTGGCATGCTTATGTGGAAAAATGAAACCCCAACACATTAATTTCAATTAAAAAGAAATCACAAATTAATATCATCCTAAAACAAGAAATTGTCAATATAGGACTAAAATTGCATCATTTTAAAAGTCACGGGACTTAATTGAGAAAACTGATTCTTATGGGACTAAAACCACCAACACCCAATAATTATGGGACCAATTTTACAATTTACTCGAAAATTTGCAATCATTTTCTGGACACTGTTGTGATGTGAAGGTCATAATTTGCAGTTGTATGGAACCCTTGGGATAAAAAGGCAAAGGCTCTCCCGGATTTAGGTGATGAAGATTACAAAACAATGTTATGTGTAGATTCAGCTGCAATTGAAAATCCAATAGTATTGAAACCCAATGAAGAATGGAGGGGTCGTCAAGAGCTGTCAACAGTTTCCTCGAGCTATTGCAGTGGTCAATTGGATCCTCGTAAAGTTCTTCATGGCTTCATCTGATTAAATTTATGCTATAGCATTTTTTGCATGATATGTAATAGGAAGCCTTATTTGTCTGAACACAAGCATTTCTTTCTTGGTTCTTACTGATTTGAGTGGTATATATGAGGTTATATGAGCTTCTTTATAATTATATTGCTCCACAAATTCATATTCATCATATTCAATAGCATTTCTCATCTTTCTATTTACACAAAAGCTTGTATACACTAGGTGCGCCGTGCAACTCAAGTGTGTTTACAAATGGTATTAGTTGTTTTGATAAAAAGTATTAGTTTGTTAGTATTGGTTGTTGTCACTGAAAAGTATTAGTTATGTACAGTTGCACCGTACAACAGGTGTACAACTATTAACAATATGCAGAATTCTTAGTGCTGTATTAAACTTGATAAAAGAGGTATGTATGCTCATCCATTCTCCATATGCATTAGTTTAGTACAATGTTGAAACTTCTGATGTGTGCTATTCATGAGACAGAAATTGAAACTTTTGACATGAGGGGTATTCATGAACTTTTTTTGTCTAAGCATCACATTCTTATTTAGCAATTATTTGGCATTACATGGTAGACCTCTTGTTTTATTCATACAGACCAGTACCCTTCTTAGAAAAGAGTTAGCATTGATGCACCGAACTTTTCCTTGGCTTCTTTGTCGAAAGGATCTTCACCCAAGTAGCCGTATACGAACGCCCTGCAGAGTAGTTCGCTTTCAACCGTGCTTATTACCTTTTCCTGAACTGCAGTTAGAACAGATCAAGTGAGATCACTAGTTTTTTTTTTTTTTTTAAAGTTTAGATGAAGATTTTTTAGGACTAGTTTTACCTTTTGTTTGAAGTACATATCCTGGACTCCTGGATACCTCAATAACAGAACCAGGTGTGAGCTTTATGTCATCTGATGCATCTCCCATAAGCCTGGAATTGACAGATAAATCTGGTCAGCCTTTTGAGGTAAATATTTAGTTCAAGAACTATCAAGTCAATAGGTAGTTATAGTTAGTACTTTTTGGCTAGTTCGTCGTTCTTTTGTCCCGTGAGCTTCTTGATGGATGCTCCAAGCGCTTCGTTAACGCCCTTCTTAACCATGCTCATGGTTAGGCCAGAGTAAGACGTAACCAAGCGAATCACCATCCCAAAATCGCTGTCGATCACCATCTGAAACATTTCCTCCGTTGGTTTAGGTTGTGCTCTCTCGAACTTTGCTCTTACTAGTTCTTTCAGTTTCTCATTGTCTGCATATAACCCTGCAAATGCAATCTCAGCCAAAGATTCAAGTTAATAATCGTGTGTATTTATCTGCTGTTAATAGTGAAAATTATGCGAAAGACATGAGTATGAGGGAAGTACCAAAGCCGTATATTTTGATGCTGACGATCATGGTCTTCTTTCGGACACCTACAGCTTTCAGAAGCTTCCCGTCATCCAACTTAACTGGAAAAGATATGCCCGTGTTGGATTCGACTTCGACTGGTACTTGCTCCATCTTCTCTGTGTTCTGCAATGTTAAGTATTTTGAGCAATGATTGTGGTGTTTGTGAGATGGTTGTTTAGCCTTTGTCTGTTTATATAGGGAGAATTGAGAATGGGTTGTGATTTGTGAAGTTGGGGTTCATTAAATTTTGCTTAGGGTTTGGTACATTGGTAATTGGTATTAGCATTGTGATACAAGATTGTGTACCAGCCCCTTTAATGTTTCTACCCGTTTAATAATACTACTAATCTATGCATGGTTCCTGCAAAAACGGGGCATCATGTGGTGGCTCATCAATGCCCATAGTTTGGCTGAGGAAATAGGAGACAATATTAAATTATGAGATTGCAAATTTCTAAGCTTCCCCACAAAAAATTTACTGATTATTTTATATTTTAATAATTTTAGCATTTGGTGAAGCTATAGTATCTAATTTTTTCAATCCATTCAATGTTTTACAGAGTTCTAGAAAGAGATGAAAGAGTAGTAGGAGAAAAATAGGAAAAACGAGCTATGCTGACAGTAACACATTAAAACGTCTAAAACAGGAATGAGATTGCATTTTATGTTCCATAATTGGTGTTTGACTTTTTATACCATAGATGAATAGTATCTAGAATAACAAAAAATATTAAACGAATCATCATATTCTGAAATTATGTGTTAAAAAATTCAGGAGGATAAAAAACCATTGGAATACGAAAGTAGAATAGGGGAACCGGACTGCTAAAAACATGCCTTATCTCAATAAAACTACCACTCCACTATAGGAACCAAACAAATATAATGTCACATGTCAAACACAGCCTAATGATAAATTGACATTTCGAATCGTTAAAAGAAAGTTTATAAACTCAATATAATAATACATACATACAATTTTAAATTTAACGTAAATCGAACATATAATTTTTTTTTTTAATCTATTAAATGATGACTTAAATTCATGTCCTTACGATATATGTATTGATGTTCTAATCGCTTGAGTTATTCCACTTGTGTCACATATAAACTAAATTAATCTTCAACAGTCACCTGTACATAATAAAGTCTGTATTAATAGAATATATGAGTCACCCGAATAGGTCACGAGTTGGACATTAGCATGTCTGGTACACGAATTTGTCCGTGCCGAAATATGTTGAAGCTTATCATTAAAGATGGACTCTTATCAAACTCGACGAATTTTTTTTAATACAAATTACTATAGATACAAACAAATGAGATTGCATATATAATTATTGTTGTTCGCGAAAGTGTACATATAATTATTTTGTATTTTTTTTAAAAGATTATTTTGTATTTATTACTCCCTCCTATTCAAAATATAAGATGTTTTGACTTATTGCATTATTTACTTTTTATTTGATGTTCTGTCTTTTATTTCTCTATACTGTCCTTATTTAATACTCTTTTTTTACTTTCTTGTTTTACTCTCTATCATGTTATTAAAGATAATTTATCATTAAATAAGACTAATATTGATATATTTTTTCTTCATTAATAAACGTGCAAAATGTCAAAACATTTTATATTTTGAATAGGAGAAAATAATAAATATCAATCATAAAATGTACCTAATAAGTCTTTTGGGAAAAAAATACAGAAATTCATGCTCTGTCTATTTGGTAACTTCAAAATATATTAATTAAATTAATCAGGGCACTGAAATTAATAATGGTGGCGTGACAATGGAATTAGTGCTTTCTTGTTTAAATTATTCATCATTAATGAATAAATTATTAATATGAAATTTCCAAAGCACTGCATTAGTGCATTTATATATAATCGAATGTATTATGTAGTAGTATATATTTTGTTAAAAAAAATGTAGTAGTATATATTTAAGGGTTAATTCTAAATAAATACACGACATTTTGGCCAAATATCAATTTAATCACGACCTTCAAAATTTTTGTATTAAAGTCAAACTTTTGATATAATTACAAATTGATACACGTTTTTTTTTCTCCGGCAGAAAAAGGTGACGTGGCTCATCGAAGCATGTATATACTTACTAGTTAGAATGATACATATTAAATAATATTTTTTAAATTACTCCACATAATATTACATATTTTTTAAATAAATTAAAACAAAAAATAATAATTAAAAGAAGTTAAAATCTAAAAAAAAACAATTAAAATATAAACAAAAAATAAAATTTATATCTATTTTAAAAAAATGATCGAATCTCAATAAATAATTCACAAATTTAGTTTAAGGAGGTCGACTGCTATAAGAACCACGAGTGAGGGGTTGAGGGAGTGACAATAGATAATGGATGTAAATGGGGGAAGAGAAACTAAGGGATTACATTTAATTTTGGAACATGGGAATATATTTAATTTTGAAACATTGACGACGAGAATTAGTTTTAAGGTTTGGAATTTAGATTTAAATAATTTATTTTATTTTTTTAGATTTTATTTATTTTATTTTGTTTTTAATTCACTTTTTAAATACTTTTTATATTTATGATTTAGACATTTCATCCTATGTGTAGTCTGACATAACAAAAATACTAGTTTCGGCGAGTCACAATGTCTCTTCACGGTCGATGGAAAAAAATGTGTATTAATTTGCAACAACATCAAAGGTTGGACTTTTATACAATAATTTTAAAGGTCGTGATTAAATTGATATTTGGTCTAAAGGTCGTGTATTTATTTAGAATTAACCCTATATTTAATACTTTAAAATAATACTCCCTCGTCCATAATTTTTCTCACAAGTGAAGTGTAACACTTTTTAAGAAAGTGAAATAATAAGTACAATTTTTAGGAGTAATTTTGTAAATTTTTATATATAAAGTAAAGAAATGAGTTGAATTGTGAGTATGTATGAACAAAAAAATAATGACATTTTGCGTAAAATTGTGAATTTTGTGAGGGTGAATTTTATGAAGATTTTTTCTTTTTTGAGGTGTGAATAATTTTGGGACGTCCTAAAAAGAAAAATGTAAATAATCGCGGGATTGAGGGAGTCTATTTGTATAAAATTATAAAATATATATTTCTATGATATATTTTAAATTTTTTATTTTCCCAGTAAGTTATTTAAAATAATTTATCGTGAAATACAATTCGCGATTTATTGTGCATCTATAAAAAAAATCAATTATACACATTTCATTTAAAATTAAATATTACCGTAATTTAGTCCCAACAAAATTCCATTTTAGGCCCAGTCTATTTGAAATGGTCACGGTTGTTGACACCGTCCTTTTTAATAAGTACATCTTCCACTGATTTTTTTTGAAAAAACGGCCAAATGAAAATACAAAAATACTCTTTCACTATTACAACTTATATTAGATTTGTAAGTACACCTCTTGAACCAACACACAAAAAACTCACGGTGAGTCGCCGTCGTCTTCCGTCGCGAAAAGATTTCGAGAGTATTGTTGTAGTTTGAATGAATAAAAGTGTATAAGTAGGATAATATGATAGCATAAACGTTTCACAAGCTTTTACTTTTATGTTTCGCGAACTTTTAAAATTCGAATTTGGTTCATTGAATTTCTTAAGTTTTTTCGAAAAATATATTCGAAAATGTTATAAAATTTTAAAAAAATCAATTTTTTGAGTTATTTTTGTTTTTTTTCTTCGAATTATCTAACAAATTTCGAAAATATATTTCGAAATATAGTATGATGAGTTCAAATATAGTTTCGAAACAAATATCCGAAATTTCAACCAAAATTTGGTAGAAATTTTCGAAAACTAGTAATAATTTCGAAAAAAAAAATCGAAAGTTAAAAGCAATTTCGAAAAATCAGATTCGACACATCTCCAAAAACTCAGGTTCGAACTCAAACTAAAAATACCAACATTTGTGTGGTTTCATCAACCCTAGAACAAATTTAACGTAATCCATGTCCAAATCTTTGTAAAAGTGAAAAATTGAAAACAAATACTTGTTATCATGGTGGAGAACGGCGACGGCGAGTGGTGGCGGTGAGTGGTGGTGGTTTCGGCGTGAGCGGTGGTGGCGGCAGCGTGAGGGCTAGGGTTTTGGCCGTGATTCTTCTTTTTGGAGGAGAAATGGTGTGCTTATTGCTTTTAAAAATTGAGTAAAGAAGGAATGGGTATTATTGGAAATTTCGGGGGTGTATTAATCCAAAACGTGGTGTACTAATCCAAGAGGTGTACTTACTAAAGGGGACGGTGTCAATAACCGTGGCCATTTGAAATATAAAAGCAGTTTTAGGCCCATTGGGTGAGTTGGGCCATCAGCCAAGTAAGGCCCATTTCCATAAATTTGGCCTTTCGCACCTTTGAAAATTGAGGGCAAAGAGAAAATGACGGAGGGTCAAGGGCGAAGCAGGAAGAGGAAAAGGGGCGGCCGTCACAGAGGGAAGAGTATCTCCGGCGAACTCGCTGTTCAAAATAATGGATCTTCTTCTGCCGCCGCGCCTTCTGGTTCTTCTTCTATGGTTAAGATCACCTCAAAATCAACTTCGTCTTTCCTTGACAAAGTAAGAGCACATAATTTACTGAATTTAATGGAAATTAGGGTTATTGTATTATATATTTATATTATTTTACTTTGCTTTGGTCGGACAGATGAAGGCTAGGTTATCGGGCGGTTATTTCCGCATGATCAATGAGAAGCTTTACACTTGCAGGTACCGTGCTTCCTATTGTAATTTCCTTTGAATTTGAAGTTATATCAAAATTTTGATTTTGTTTTTTTTGGTGCACAGTGGAGATGATGCCCTGAAATATTTTAAAGATGATCCATCGTTGTTCAATGTGGTATGTTATCTTTGATTGACTCTCAGAAGATAGAGCTATATTGTTAATTAGTTCAATTGGCCTCATAGAGAGAGCATGATAATTGGCCATTGCTATTTCTTAATTCCAAACTGTCTTTAACTTGAATTTTAAGCTTCCTTTTGCAGCTTGACTGCTAAAGTATTCATCACTTATCACTTATGTGGAATGTGCATTCATACTTTGACAAAATCTTAAAATTACGATGCATAGTGTAATAAAATAAGATCCTAGGGATATGATTTGCCCAACACTATCAACTTTGCATAATAGACGCCATGTATATGCAATTGCTGATGATTCAGATCTTAGTTGTTGCTCGATTACACGGGGTTTGGGTTATAAAGTTATTCATTATGCTGTTGTTGGTACAACTACAAACAAGCAATGTTTTTAGATGACAAGGCTTCAGGTTAAACCAGTAACGTATTGGTTATTTTAGTATTTATACAACTCTTTCTGTGTGCATCTTACCGGTTGACACGTTGTAACTTAATACTTGCGTGGTTTTCCAGTACCATTCTGGATACCAAGCGCAAATGTCACTTTGGCCTGAACAACCAAATGATATTATTATAAAGTGGATAAAGGATCGAAGCCCTTCTTTAGTTGTTGCAGATTTTGGCTGTGGTAAGAATCTTTAAGCATCACTAAATAAAGAATCTCACTTTGTTCACCTCTCTAAATGTCTGGGTTTTTGACTTATTCAGGAGACGCACGACTTGCAAGAAGTGTGAAGAATAAAGTCTTCTCCTTAGATCTCGTTTCGAATGATCCTTCAGTAATAGCATGTGATATGTCCAATGTATGTGCCAAGCTTTTTCCTATATTTTATTGTTGTTGTGTTTGTTTGTAACTAGAAGAGAAAGGGCAAGAAAAGATAAATTTGTTTTTTTAGTCTTGTAAGTTCCCCCTATTTTGGTTCCAATCCTGTCGACTTTCACGATTGAAGATAGTCTTGTAACTTTCAATAAATTTTTCGACATTTTGGTCCTGTAACCAACTATAGGAGGTGAAACATTTGGTTGACCAATCAGACTCTGCCACGTCCGCATCAACTGGATGTTTCACCTCCGGTTACCTGACCAAAATCTCAAAAATTGAAAATTACATGACAATTTTCAATTCGCAAAAGCCGCCAAGACCGAGACTGAAATAGGGAACTTACCTGACTAAAAAACTATTTCCCGGCTAGAAAATTTATTTAGAGGATTAATGAGATGTTTAACAATCTTTACATGCTTTTCTTCCTCTGACACGCAGACACCGCTTGACTCTTCCTCAGTGGATATTGCTGTCTTTTGTCTCTCACTCATGGGAACAAACTTCCCTAATTATCTTCAGGAAGCAAACCGGGTCCTTAAGCCTCGGTATGCATGAGTTTAGTCTTCCTTTGTTAAAGATCCAATTTTGTTATGGTTCGTATATAACAGAAGTTGTATGACTCTGTGCAGGGGGTGGCTTTTAATAGCTGAAGTTAAAAGCAGGTTTGATCCTACTACTGGAGGAGCAGACCCGAATAATTTCGTTAAAGCCATATGTGAACTAGGATTTACCTCAACATCCAAGGTTTTACCTTTTTCTAATTTACTGAATGCCTTGAAAAATCGTGATCTTGGCTAAAAGCTATTTGTTCTATGCAGGACTTTTCCAATAAAATGTTTATGCTATTCTACTTTAAGAAAAAGGTTTGTTGCCTTTGTTGTAGCTATTATACCATGTTATTGCACGATATATCGCAATGAGATTCTTGCTAAATAGCTTCTTGTTTATTCATTGCAGGAGAAGCAAAAATCTATGGACATTAAGTGGCCTGAGTTGAAACCTTGTTTGTACAAGCGTCGGTAAGCTTTAATCGGCTTCTGGTGGATCAAAATTTTGTTCTTATATTTCAAAAATGCAGTTCAATTATGTAATTGTAGGGCAGAACGGTGTATGTATTGATGTTAGTTTGATTTATATCTGGTAGCACGCAACACCCCATATACATATACTTCTCCGGATTTTATGGTTGAAAATTAAATCAAATTATATGAATACTATATATGAATCTTTCACTAACCTCGTTGAGGTAAAAAAAGATAAATAGAGATCTTACATAAGTTGCAAAATTTGATATTTGTAAACGCAAACAGAGTTAATTTCTAACCAATTCTAGTTAAAAGAGTTTGTAATTAGAGAAAAGTCCAGGCCACTACTTTCATAATCCAATCAAATTTATCAAATGAGTTGAAATATTTATCATACAAAGTACAAACCCCAACCGAAGTGCATAGAGTTACAATCTTGGGTTTTTTGAAGGAATGAAGGAGGCCCCTTTAGGAGCAAAAACCAAGTTGTTCAGAAATGATACACGTGACAGATAATTTAGACCACTAACAAATTAACTAAAATTACACCTAATTAATTAAATCATGACTAAATTGACAATATCAAAAAAAAAAAGACGAAATAGAAAATTGTGGCGACGTTTTAGGATCTTCTTGCCTGTTAGGAGCCGTATTCACAGCAAATAACCTCCTTGGGTGTTGAATGAATTTGCAACTGGTCTGATAGATTGTTGTTTAAGCAACATTCTATATAAATTCCGCACCAGCTCAAATCCAGTTAAGTGTAGGAGGAGGGCTGGAAGAAAGAAGCCGACGAGCCCAACAACGCTAGCTATTGATACAGTGAGGACCTCTTTCATCAAATCGTACGTATGAAGAGAAGTAAGAATAGAAGAAAGAGTTGGTTTTTTGGAGTAACTATATCCAGCACACAGAGGGAGCGAGATTTCCAGTTACACAATGGTGGCCTTAGTAGATGAATGACAAATAAATATTGTATTCGATTTGTTGGTTAGACTTGTCATTCATCTACCATTGTGTAACAGGAAATCTGATCCACACAAACGGACCTTTGTAAGAACGTGGAAAGCCAACAACTCGCGGATCAGTTTGTAACCAGCAGATGTGGTGAGCTTTGATGTAATGCAGCAGATCAGTAGCAGCATAGTGGGGTAGAACATTGCAGTGTAATTTGACAATCCTGAGAGGATTGTTGTCGCAGTTACGTATACATCATAAGTCCGCCTTATAATTTTATGGAGTAAATTTTGCAAAATTAGTCCTGTATTTATTTGGTGTTGGCAGTTTTAGCGCTCATATAGAATTTTAGTCTTATATTAACAAAGGTTGCAGGATTTTTATACATGCCATTTTGTAAAGTTATGTGATTTAGTTGAGAAAATTGATTCGCATGAGACTAAAATCACCAACATCGAACAAATATGAGACCAATGTTGCAATTTACTCTAATTTTATGATTTGGGTTGTCAAGATTCTTACCGGAGAGCTTCATCTTGAGGAGATGGAACAAGAGAAAGACGGACAGTGTAGCTATAAATGACGTTGAGAGAGCCTGCATAAATAGAGAATACAAAAATTAACATAATTTAAACATTTCTTTTATTAACTCATCAACAATCAGACATGATGTACCAGTCCCTCCACTCCAAGGTTGAATTTGGAAACTGAAAGCCAATCCAGAAAGGCATTTAAAGCAATGGCACCTGCACTGACTAGAAAAGGTCCCTTTCCATCTCCAAACGCATAAAAAACTGCGACTAGTAAGTCTCTAGCAAAGAAGAAAGGTGCACCAACAGATTCTGTGTGCAAAGAGCTGTGTCAGAATTTTTCGCAGAAATCAGTGGTTACAGATTCTAGAAATTTTTTAGATTTAATAGGGTGAAGAATGAATGCTAATTTAGAGCTGTGATTACAGAAATATGATGTTGATGTTAAAATGAAAACAGAAATGTAGGCAATTCAAAATCTGAGAAAAATGTCATAATACTCACAAGCAGAAAAGAGGGTAGATACTTGAGCACTAGCTGAAGAGTCGAGTGCAAAATATTTGAAAAAGACATTGATAGTTGGCGCTGCCAAGGCAGCATGATAGAAAATGTGGGCAAGAGAAGCACCTGCACCGTAGGAAATCCTGCATAACTAAGTTATTAAAGAAATATTTATGGCCTAACATTCCCTCGGAAAAATTGTTGAAGCCTTTTTTTCTTTAAATATTACAACGTGTTACTTTGGATCCCATATTATTCTATTCTCTAGTCTAATGTTATGCTAATGTGTGGACAATATAATATAGGGAAACAATGTAGAGTTACAAATGACGTACCATGCAAAGCAGCAGAGATCTTTCTACTTCAACCCCTAAGCTTTTCCATGATGATGTCTACCATAAAATAAAAGACTCAGAATATTACAGAAACAGAAAATGATATCCAGTTAATAAGGAAAGTAATTATAATCATGTTGTACCTTCACAAATTTACAGAATGTAGGTACAAGAGGAAGTATAATGATGCTTGAAAGAGCAGCCAATGGTGCCATGACCATAAGATATGCATCTGAAAATGCATCCGGCAACATATTGTGACACATTGCAATCAGCTTGATGGATGAGTAATCATTAGAAGCACGAATTGAACTGAATTGGCTAATAGAAACAATATCCATGGTGGCATAGAAGACGTTTTGCATCTGAAAACATATGCTAAGATAACTAACAAAAGATTATATATAAAAATTAAATGCAGAATGACTGTCTTCTCAACTTCCATCAAAATTATTTGCTGACTGCTGCTTACATCTGAGCAAGAACTCTGACAATTGCAACGTTACAAAGAAGACTTAAAGTTTGGTAATCATACTGTTCATTCATGTCTCTCTTTAATTTTTTAACTTGAACATTACTCATGTCCTTCAAAACTTTATCAAAGTATTCATCTTTTTAAGTGCTAGGTTTTTTTTTCCTTGTATTTGAGAATAACAGATTTGAGAAGAGAATAACCCACGATGATGAGAGATGGAAGAATTTGAAGGGATTTGGACCTGCTCCTCTAATAAAAAAGGACCAATAGAATACCAACAAACACAGTCGTGTGTGTAACGTGTGCATTAAGTTGATAAGTAATCTGTAAAGTAAAACTAGGAAATTTGCAGCCATACTAACTTACATGAGAGACCAGAAGCAGCATCGGGAATGTGAGATGCAAAACAAAGGTCAGTAAAAGATGCAATTTGTGCCAAGCCTGAACTTACAGTTGCTGGTATTAACAATGAGAAGAACTGCACCCAGAAATTCACGAGAGATGAAAAGAGGAGTTGGGTGGCAATCATAACTAAAATACCCTATGAAAGGTCTAGAGACTGCACCTCACAAACATCTCCACTTTTTAAGATACTAAAAAATGAATCAGGAATAATATAAGGCCACCCTCTTGTCAGCACTTTCGCCTGAAATTAAGTATGATTTTCCACAGAAGACTATGTCAGAAACAATTATCATGGCACAAAAAAAAAAAAGTTCCAAGAACTATAATTCCATAGTAGAGAAACCCTCTGGGAAGAGAGCAGAAGCACTGTTTAGAAAAATTAGACCTGTATGACCCACTGTAGGAATAATCCAAGAGAAGCTGCAAATGAAACAAGTTTTCCACCTAAAGAAAGAAATATGAACCATATTAGCAAGATTTGTACATGCTATTAACGAGCTACGGAACATTTTCCATACTGACCAGTAGAGGAAGCATTGAAATGTCTGGTAAAAGTATAAAAGAGACACTGCAATATATTTAAAAATTTTAGACATTAGATAGGCACATAATCTAGATAGCATTATAAGGCAAAAGAAAAACAGTTTAATGTGATTTTCTGTGAATTGGGATTCCCTTACAGCAACAATCAGAAGTGAACTGGATATAGCAGGGCTAATGGAAGGGAGAGCATCATTTCCCTCTGCACTGATTGGTTTGGGGGAGGAGGGTGTCGTTAAATGGTGGATTTTACATGCTGGGCAAAACGATTAAGAAAGTAGCATACCTCATGTATCCAAAGCCAAGTCCAACAGGGCCTGCAAAGACTATGCATGGTGTCATGATTTTCAGCTGGAAAACGAAACACAAAATAGAAAAACAATTCACTGCACTGATGAAAATTTCCAAGCCATTTTGAGTAATACTTCCACAGATGTAAATAACGTCGGGATGCTGGGGTAATTGCTTGAAAACTGATTGATATTGATTGTTCAAGATTCTAAAAGATCATTACCAGAATTTTCTATAGAGGCAGCAAGGGAACTGATTGATTGTTCAAGATTCTAAAAGATCATTACCAGAATTTTCTATAGAGGCAGCAAGGGGTGGAATAAGCTAAAATACAGAGATACAAGGGATCTTTCACTTAAAATAAACGTTGAGTGTGATACAATAGGTACTCCTTCAATCATAAAATCGTGATAGTTACCTGCTGTATAGCTAATTCTCTGATGATTTTTCCTTCTGTCGAGATCCACAAACTGTGAAGTGATGCCATTAAATGGAGCAGTCAGAAAGGAGCATAAATACGAATTTTGAAGTAGAGGTGGAATGACTAAACTTATGTTAACTTCTTCCATTACACAGTTTTATTCATCTTACCCAGGTGCATAAATGTGAAGTATGAATTCTGGAAAGATATAAACAAGAGTAGCCACTATACCTCCTACCTGCATGGTATAATTGGCAGTCATGCACAGGTTTGAGTTTAAAGAAATGCATAATGACTGGCATTAATGTGAAGCAGCATACCAGAAACATAATGGTGGTCAGATGTTGAAATAGCTTCTTTCCACGCTCCTTTGGGAGTTTACTGATCAATTTCAATTTCATAACAGTCAAAACATTGTACTTTATATCATGCATCCTCAAAAAACAAAGCATATTAATATATTATAGTCTATCCCTGGGAACTTAAAATATGCACAAAATAATAAACACAACAGAACTTCAATAATTCCAGGGGGTAAATGATGCTTAATATGGGATTCAATGTATAAAGTTTTGCAAGATGATTAAGCAGTTGAAATTGGAAAACAACTTGAAAAACATATATAAGATGGACAATAAGAAGGATTAAGGAGAAGATATTACCTTAAGGTGGTAGACATGATTATATGGATAGGACCATTTACACCTGCCACAAAGAGTTGGTGAAGAGTAAATGTGGTATCTCTTGAGGAAATGGGAAATTTTAATTGAAATGCGACATAGAATATCCACATCTGTGCAACAATATTCAGTTTCCTAATCGAATCTTCTACCGCTATGACAGCTAATAATGTCGAATTGCATTCAAATTCCATTATATCATACATCCCCATCAATCCACTCGCGGGAATTAACAGCAGAAGATTTTACAAAAAAAAAAAACATTAAGGGAAAATCTGCACAATCAATTAACACTTGACAATGTGAAACTATATAGACTAACCGCCCAGAAGCAATGACGAGAAACCAGGCAAAACCCAAGCATACCTAAAAATGTTACCACCAAAATCAAATTAAATTAAAAAAAAATATCATCAATCACAGTCCACAGGGTAAAGCTTGTGGTGATGTGGGAAGAAGTCCCCCGCCAACACAAGTTCGAACCCCGTGTGGGATAAATTCTCCATTGAAATATTATGGGGTTTGTCCTGGGGATTGAATCATGTTGATTTCTCTCCCCAAGTTATGTCATCACTTGCAAGACATCCTTCGATTTATAACCCGCCTAACCGAGGGGGCCAACAAAGACTTGAATTGGGGAGTTTCTCGTCTCTTCCTCACAAAATATATATATATATATATATAAAGTAAGAGTATTATAGTGTATTGTATGATACATTTATAAATAAAGTGGTTGTTTATGAGTGTTGTTAGAGGATAAAGATAAAATGTATATTTTCATAAAAGATATGTGAATAAATTTGGTGGACAAACAAATAAGGAAAGTGAGAATAAATTTGGTGGACGGAGGGAGTATAACTTGATACACTAAAATATACACTTATTTATACTGCAAAGTGCAACTTTATAAATAAGTTGTATGCTTTAGTACAACGAATCGTATAATTTAAAAATACATTAGAGAGTGCACGGTGCACTCGATGCATACAAAGACCTAATCATTGTAAAAATAGGACCTCGAGTAGATTCACAACTAAAATAGGAAGAGTGTTTTCGTTAATTCGCATGCAACTGTTTTGCATTCAAACTTGTCTGAGGCCTTTTTCTTGCAACAACTTGAAAATTTGATGTCTACCCAGTTCAAGTTGATAGTTTATTCCTTAAAGTGCAATTACTGTAAAAATAAATTCCATTTTTACAATTTATCCATTCATATTTGCCTCTAGTTGTTATTTTTTCTTTTAAAAATTAGATCGGACCGTGACCACCTGTTCAATCAAGAATCGGTGACGGTCAACTTCGTCAATTTTTAATTTATTAATTAGAAATAAAAGCTGAATTAATCAAATTTTAAAAATGATTAATTAGTTAATAAAATTATCTTCATCCCTTGTTAAGTTTCTTATTTACAAAATTTTCAATTATCACGATTAATATTTTTTTATTTTTTTCGGTAATACAAGTCATATTCTTTAATATACGAGTAATACATTTTCTGTATTAATAAATCATATCTTCATTTATCACGACTAATACCATTTAATAATATAAATTATACTTTTATTTAATTTCGTGGATTCTCATGCGTGAAACTTATTCGGTGTATATTTTGTCAATATTTAAATAGTACTTGCTCATTCCTTATCCACACAAAATTTCAGAGTCATTTATGGGCGGTTGAGGTACCTTTTAGGGAGAACTTTGGTAGATTGTTTAGATTAATGAGTGTGCAAAAAGAAGGTAGAATTAGTTAGATGGGCTATTGAGGGGAAGATGGGCGCCTTTGGGATTTAAAGTGGAGATCTAATTTGAGAATTAGAGATGAAGAGAGTGTCAAATGTTTATTATTATGCATTAACAGGTACAAATTGGATTTGGGAAAAACAGATTTATGGCTATGAAAAGGAGCAAAATATGGAATTTTCACAACCAAGGAGACTTGCATCAGCTCGTGCGGATCGGAGGAAGAAGACGAAGACCACACAATTGGTCGGACCTTTAAAGCATTTTGGGGCAGTTCTGCTCCCAAACGGGTCCAAGCTATTATGTGGAAAGCTTTGAAACTAGGGGTGATCATTCGGTAAAAATCGAACCGAATTAACCGAATCGAATTAATCGAATTTCACACCATAATACACCGAAACCGAACCATTTAAGCCTAAAACTGATTAAAACCGAACCAAATTTTTTCGGTTCGGTTTCGGTTTAAAACCGAAAAAACCGAAAATTTAACAATACATAAAGCTGCAATTCCAGAAAATATACTGTTGTCCTGCCTGTCCATACTCCATGATACTGTTGTCCATACTCCATAACCATAACAATTCAAGTCTGAAATTCAGAAATTTAAGTCCATAACCATAACAATACATTCCAGAAATTCATAACACAAAAGGACTCCAAATAGCCTAATTTATGGCTGAGTTACAGTCCATAACAATGCAAAATATAACCAAAAGCTGCAAAATATAACCCAAATAACAATGCAAGACTGAATTACAATCCATAACAATGCAAATGTAAGTCTAAAAACTGCAAATCTGTCTAAAAACAACAAGTACATGATGATACAGCCCGCCTCTATCTCCTCCAAATCTACGTGTTGGTGTTTGATGTTGCTGCTCCAGCTCCTTCGGTTCCAACATTTGGCAAATCTGAAAAAAATTAGAAAATAACCTGTTACTAAATAAAATAATCAAGAAAATTAAAACATCAAGAAAAGATAAATTAGTCACATAAGCTTAATTACCATTCTCAAAATTCTCAAGTTCCTCAAGTTGTTCTTCGACACATATAGAACTTCGTGAATTTCGAAGCCAATCTTGCCCACACACCAAAGCTTCAGCAGTTTTAGGAGTTAAAGAACTCCTAAATACATCTAACACCCTACCACCGGCACTAAATGCAGACTCCGATGCAACAGTTGAAATTGGAACGGATAAAATATCACGAGCCATTCTTGAAAGAACTGGAAATCTGTTCGAGTTCACACTCCACCACTTTAACACATCTAATTTCCCCTCTAACATAGCTTCACTCAAGTAGACTTCTAGTTCGTTTTGCTTGCTTCCATCTATCCCACTCTCCATTCTTCGTTTCTTATATCTAGCTTTAGACAACGACTCATCATCACCATCTATTTCACAATGGAACACACCACTAGAACGTGACTTGTTGCTACTATCATTCACTCCACTCACTGGTTGATACTTATTCTCATACTCCCTAAACACCTCAAAAAGCTCATTCCTCACAGATTGAAAGATGGTGCCACCTTTTCCCCCCCATACATTTCGCTCAATGAATACTCCAAATAGCCTAATTTATCACGTGGATCAAAAACATTAGCCCAAAAGATGATTTTATTCATTTTTTTCGCATCTCCCCAATATTTATCAAATTTCTTTTTTTCATAGACTCACCCAAATTTTTAGTATCCCTATCCGCATTACTTCCTTCCAATCATTCAAAAAATGCAAAGACAAATCGCTAATCTCACTTAAAAATGTGTTAGATGTGACATAAAATGAACCGAAATCAAGACAAATAATCAACTTATGAAAATGCTTCAATAAATCAAAGATACTTTACGAATACAAGTCCAATCAGCAGCAGATGAAACTTTTTCCTCCCCCAAATCAGTCCTATAACTTGTATCTATTTCATCATACTTCTCAAATGCCCTTTCAAACTTTTCAGTTGTACTAAGCATGGTGTAGGTTGAATTCCACCTAGTAGGAACATCTAAACACAATGAATTTTTACTTTCTATTCCTTCCAAATCCACACACTCTTTAAATCTTGTTATTCTAGCGGGGAATTCTAATGTACCTAACCAAGATCCCTCACACGTTTCCTTTGAATCATCAATATCTTTTAAGCCATCTTGTACTACTAAATTAACTACATGTGCAATGCATCTCATATGCAAGTATTTACAACTCCCAACACCAGTTCCCCAATTCAAAATTTTCTTTTTCATATGCTTTATAGCCCTATCATTAGAACTTGCATTATCTACGGTTATAGTGAACACATTTTTCAATCCCCAATCAAGAAGATAATTTTCAAGTGCTTTACCAAGGTAGTCACCTCTATGACTAGAAACGGGTACAAAATTGATTATCTTCTTATGTAAATTCCACCTATTATCAATGAAATGAGCAGTAATCCACATGTAGTTAATTCTTTGTAAAGAAGTCCAAGTATCGTAGTAATACACTTTCTTTCACGGTTTATCTTCATAAAAGACTTCAATTTTGATCTTTCATTAAGATACAATTGATAACAATCCCTTGCCCGAATCCATCTAGAAGGAATTTGAAACCTAGGACATGCTCTATTCACAAAATCCCTAAACCCTTCACCCTCCACACACTTAAATGGTAGTTCATCAACAATTATCATGCGTGCAAGTCTTTGCCCTAATCTCATCCCCGATCAAATTTCCAAGTACTAACAAAGAATACAACTACCATCAAGATCGGGGCTCCAAATTCAATAATCCTTGTTTCAATTATTGATTAAGTGGGTTTTCCATGCATTTTCTATAGTGGCCATTTAGTGATGAAATACCATTTTTTTAGGATCACATCAAGTATCAACTACACGGTGGATGCACATAGTTTGTATCCTCAACACCTTCTCGTGATTCTTGATTTTCTTGAAGTGTGGCCACACCTTTGACCTTGGTTTCATCGGTTTTTCTCTTCACTTTATTATCCACTTTGTTGATTGAGAATTCCTTTGGATTTTCATAAAGGAATTCAGATCTTCTTCTTCTTCCAATTGTTCATTTTCTTCTTCTTCAATCGCATTCTTTGCCCACACCTCCTTCTTGAGTTAGTGTATTCGAGCTTGACATCTACATACATGAAACAAAACTGAACTTAGAGTATGCAACATTTGTTTAACATTTAAAAGCAGAAAATGATATATTTCTCTAGAGATTATATCCAAGGCTTGTCTGTTTGTAGACCGAATCGCAATTGCACATCATGTTTACGCATGGAAGTTCGGTTAAAGTTTGTTTTTCGAACTCCTTTGTGTGCTTTGGTCGCTTCAATAGATTTTTTATTAGTTTCTCATGCATCAAATGCCTTTGTATGTGTGTAGGATCGTGAAGAGTGATTGAGGAGAAGTCAAAACTCAAAGTTAATGAAGGTCAAAAGATTCAGTATGCTAAATACATAATAAAAGTTCTTCTGCCATTTCTTGAACAGATTAACGCAGAACAAGTAATGGAGAGGAAACTGGAGGCTAAGATTCAAGGTTTCATTTTCATCCCATTTCCATTTCCTGACATGCTTTAGAAATGTTCAAAGTTTGTGGAATTAAAATGTTCTCTTCCTGAATTATCTTGTGTCCCTGTGTTTACATTATTAAATAATGCGTATCTGATGCTCTTTCAATAAACTTCTGTATATTTGTAAATAACTTGGATATGTGATGCTGAAATTTTATTGCTACATGAATAAACTTTAAATGCACTTTGAAGTGGTTTAAACATTAGTTTTAACTTTCAAGTATATCTTAGAACATCTCATTGAGCTTTGGCAGGAGTATCAGTTCCTGAAATTTCTGATTAAAATTTATTCAAATAATAACGCCCCTAGTGAACTGCATATCCTATGACCTGATTAGTTGACAAGCTCAGACCATACTGAGTGCCCACTGCCCACTACACTTGATGCCACTTGCTCCAATGTTTAACTTGGAATTGTAATTAGTGAAATGAAATGGAAATGCAAAAATCACTGGAGTTTCAACTCAGGACACAAAACATATTCAAATCTAACCCACCACGATGTAGAAAATCAAATACATAAACGAGAAATATAAACACAATCCTCAACCAAAAGAATACCCAATTACTAAATTAGGGAAACTACCCAATACCAATGCCATCTTACAAAGGTAATCCGAACTCGGTCTAAAAACCCCATATAAACTAAAAAATCGAATAACATAAATCATCAAAACAACACACAATCACCAAAATAAATAGATCTGCGAAATTCAATCGGCTCAAATATCAACAAAACCAAGAAAGAAAAGGGGATAACAAGAATCGACTGGCTAAACTTGGTCCGGAGTTCGATAATCTTGAAGTAACTCACGGAGGTTCGGGACCAAGAAGGGAGGGAGGGATTACGCCACGTCAATGGGTCGAACTTCGGTTGTGAGCTCGTGGTCAAGCTTAAGGAGGATGCGAATCGCTGTGGGGGGGTGGCGGTGGCGGTGGGGTGAATTTAGAGAGAGGAGTGAAAGCGGCGGATGGAATGGAGAAAGCGGCTGAAATCTGAATTAGGTTTAGGACTTTAGGGTTAGGTGGGAGGTATATATATATATTAAGTAAAAATCGGTTCGGTTCGGTTTTTTTACCGAAAAAACCGAACCGAAACCGAACACCAATATTTTTAAAATTGAAAACCGATCCCGAACTGAAAACCGATTTAACCGAACCAAATATATATTTCGGTTCGGTTCGGTTTTTCGGTTTTTACCGTATTCTGCTCACCCCTAGTTGAAACAACGACTACCTACCAAAGAAAACCTTATGAAGAGAAACATCATTGCAGCAAATGGAGACCTTAGTTGCAGATTATGTGGAGCGACTCAAGAGAATTCTTGTCATCTTTTTTTCCGAGTGTTGCTTCGACACAAATGTTTGTAACAAAATTTCAGATGGAATGGAGTTTTTTTGGCACCTCATAGAGAACCAATTGCTCATTTCCTACAACACGAGGCGATGCTCGGCGTAATCCTTCATGATAAAATCGGATCAACAATATGGACAAGAGTTAATAGGGCAATTTGGAAATCCATAAATGAGCAAGTTTTTGAGAACATTGCACCGGACTTCAAAAAGGTCTTCGACGAAATTAAGGCGAAGACTTGATCATGGGAGATGACGAAGAACCCAAAAGCAAATCAAATTTCATTTGAGCAATGGCGTAATAATCCTAGAGTTGTTTAATTTCATTCATTATTAGTAAGTTTTTAAACGAATTTTTCAAAACTCAAGTAATCGTTTCATTCTTTCATGGATGTAAGGGTGAAAGTACCCTTTGTACTCCATTTCTTTATTAATATATATTCTTTTTGTTGATAAAATAAAAAAAATTGATGGGCAATTATAAGGCGGTACCGTACCCCGACACCAAATTGACAAAGACAGTACACATTGTTGGATTTATTACACAATACGTTTAATGTCCACACTGGTACTGTACACACGTGCCAACAGTTCATGTGAATTATTAATTACCATATAACCTTCCTAGGTTAGTACTTTGCTTAATCATCATGCATCTACACCTTTATCCACTTTTTATAAACAATAATTCACTTGTCAAATCACCAACGAAGTTTGAGATCTCAAATTAATTTTCCACGACAAAATATGCTTCGTTGGTGTTTTGCTTAATTTATGAATTTAATTTCAATACATTATATGTACTCCCTTCGTCTCCATGTAATTATTTTGTTACTTTTTGTTATTTTACTTAAGGAATAATAATAAAAATGAAGGGTAATTTTGGATATTGGAAGAGAGGAAAAAAAATATGTGGAATAGTGAGTGACATTTTTTGTAATATTGTGTGAAAAGTGAAAATAAAAATTATGGATAGTGGAGTTAATTTTACTTTTATGAAATGAGAAAGTTATAATAGAACGTCCATAAAAGGAAAATAAGACAATTATAGTAGAACTGAAGAATAGTAAACTAGTAATGATCTATTAGTGCCTATTTTGAAATAATAATTTTACTTTAGAAGTATTTAAAAAAAAAATTAATCTTATCAACTTAAAAAAAATATATGCTTCCAACGGTTGAATTAGAGCTTCAACACAGCCACTTAGTATTAGAAAAGTCCATATCTTTATCTCCTTTCGCATTTATATAATGATTTAAGCACAATATAATGATAATAATAATAATAGTAAAATATATCATTTAAATCATTGTATGTAAATTGATAAAATAAAATGGAGACATGGAATTATTATGGTATAATCGAGTGAATCTAGAAACGAAGACTGGTGGGATCCTCATCAACTATTGAGTGGGGTTGTCCCCTATATGACTATCCATTTCCATGTGCAAGTTTAATGATTCTTCATTTTTTTAACTTGTAAGCAAACTATATTATATCATTTCATCTTAAATAACAAAAAATAAAATAAAATAAATTGATATGATATTTGTGTCTCGGCATCTTGTCTATTTCCCCTTCTACCCCCTATTGTCCCTTCAATAGACTTTCTTATTCAAGCTCTCTCCCACCCATCCATGTATTGTCTTCTAAATATTAAGAAAAAACCATTATATTGCAATAAGTATATATATTAGGTAACCAATTTATTCATTATTTATCAATATGATTATTATTTAATGAATGATATGACTATCATAAAAAACAAATTGGAAAACAAAATTAGAAATAAAATTTAATTCTTCTAAATTATTGTAAAATAATAATATTTCGGATCAAGGATTCTGTTTTAGATAAGAAAACAAAATTAGGCAACCAATTTAGGTATATGGTCATTATTTGAGCATGTTATCATTAAAAAAAAATTAAAAACATAATATTAGAATATGATATTTAATTTTTCTAAGTTAATGCAAAATAATACACCCTCGTCCCGAACTCAATTGTACATTTCACTTTTTGGCTAGTATTTTATTAAGCAAGTTGTTTATAGTATATGAAATAATAAAGTGACTTTTAAGACATTATAGGATAGATGAGGTGTAGCATTATCATACCACACCTTAAAAATATTTTTATCATTTCAAATATTAATAAACCACTAGATTGTTAAAACACGAGTTAAATAGTGAATATATAAACAAATTTGAGACAAAAGGAGTAATTATTTTAGATTAAAATTTCTACAAAATGGGTTGGGGAGAGTATATAACATAATAAAAAATTAATACCCTCCTTCTCTTATTTTTTATTGTTCAAAATTCATAAATAAATATTTTTATTTTATAAATAATAAAAAAATAATTTAATCCTCTTAGATATTTACACTTTGGCTCATTCTTTAAAAAAAATAAAATCAATTCATCGTCAATAAAAAATAATTTTACCGCTTTTAATATTGTTAAACAACTCTCCCACTAAAATATGTACTCTCTCTGTTCTAAAGTTATTTACACATTTTAAAAAATGACCCGTCACGACATTTCAAAATTACATCTCATGTCATTATTTTTACCCAATATTCTCAATCAAAAATTATTTTATCATTTTAAATACGGGTAAATTGTGTCAAACCCCCTTGTAGTTTGAAAAATCAGCATCAAATCCCCTTGTGCTTTAAAAATTGTGTGAAACCCCTTGTGATTTTATAAATATGGTGTGAAACCTCCATTTTTTGTTGATATAATGGAAAGTGTATTACACACTCATTTTTCAGTATTTTTTTTCACATTTTTGGTTGGAAAATGACATAATTACCCTCCATTGATTATACTAAAGGGGGAGTTTTACGTCAAGTGTTCATATTTTTACAATTTAAAGTTTTTATATAGTTATTTCATTGTAAAAATATGAAGGCTTGATAGAAAAATCACATTTAATATAGTTAATGGAGGGTAATTTGGTCATTTTTTTAATAAAAAAAGTGAAAAAAATAATATTAAAAAGCGAGCGTATAATATATTTTTCATTATCTCAATAAAAATAGAGGTTTCAAGCCATATTAAAAAATCACAAAGGGATTTCGCGTCATACTTATAAAATTACAAGGGATTTTCACACAAATTTTAAAGCATAAAAGAGTTTGTTTGACATCGATTTTATAAATCAGAGGAGAATTTCTCGCAATTTACCCTTTTAAATATTACTCATTTCGTCCCAATATTACTCCTTTCGTCCCAATTAAAAACTCATACAAAAAATAAAATGATAAATAATTTTGGGATGAAAATAATATCATTATAACTTGATCAAGTAATATTTTTCAGTTTATAAGTACAAATATCACTGAAAACAAGAAATATTTTAAAATAATTAAAAAGGTCAAATTATATTAAAAAAAGTATACCCCACTGTTTCCTGACACGGACTCAATTCCTTCCGTTGGCTTTATCTCTGCAGATCAAAGAGTAGACCCAAAACACACACATGCACTGAACAAGAATAAAGAGTACTACGCGGTGAGAGAGCTTGAAAATCATTCTTGGTTGTTAATTTTCGTACTTCACACTTGATTTTTCTTTTGTTCCAAGAATTTTTGTTTTATTTAACGAGCGACACTTATCCTGTTTCAATAACCATTGACTTGCTCTGTTCTGCAAGAATAGCGCTATTTTGTGGTGACATTTTTAGGTCTGTACTCTGTTTATTGGGGTTTTAGAGAGAGAAAGTTATGGATATGTGTCTCTAGTTGAGGAGAGTTGTTTCCAAGAACAAATTTGATGTGGGTTTTGCTTATAACGTTTGTGGAAGTCATAAAGTCTTGATCTTGGTGATGTTTTGACAAATGTCAGTGTTTATTTAGAGAGAGAAAGGAACAGAGAGAGAGAGAGATGGGATCTGTGTTTTATGCAGAGGGAGAGTGTAGTTTGGACCCCAAATGGGTGGTGGATCCGAAGCTTCTTTTTGTTGGTCCGAAGATTGGAGAAGGAGCCCATGCCAAAGTGTACGAGGGAAAGTAAGTTGACTTTTTGTTCTTCTCTTTCAATAATGAATCATGATAGTGTAGCTGAATCTAATCTAGCATTGAAAATTGTGCTTTTGTTTGATTTAATTGTCAGTCGAATCGAAATAGCTAAATGTTGGATTGGACTAGTTTAATCTTTTGTATCACTTTGCTGATTTTGGGATTCAATTCAAGATTCATAGTTTTTGCTATAAATGACCGTTTTTCAGATACAAAAATCAGAATGTTGCTATCAAGATTGCACACAGAGTAGATACACAAGATGAGATTGACAAGAGGGACGCCAGATTTGATAGAGAAGTTGCAATGCTGTCAAAAGTACAACACAAGAACTTAGTGAAGGTTGTACATTTATCGCAATAGCAAATTATGTCTCAAGTTTGTATGCATATACTCCGCTTGTTCAAGAACACAATATTTGTATTGATAATTAAGTTAGCTTATTTTTTTGAAAGAAAAATTGGCAATGTTTCTGTGAAAAAAACTATTGAAAAACGATATGCTATAAACCTCGTTTAAAGGCTTAGTTTGTTGTTGGGAGTGTCTAAGTGACTCATCTTTTTATTACAGTTCATTGGAGCTTGCAAGGAACCTGTTATGGTCATAGTCACCGAGCTTCTGCTTGGCGGGACATTGCGTAAGTACTTGCTAAACCTGCGTCCAAGGTGTCTTGATATGAAGGTCGCCATTGGATTTGCTCTGGACATAGCTCGTGCAATGGAATGTTTGCACGCTCATGGAATCATCCATCGTGATTTGAAACCTGGTAATAATTGATCGGTTTTCTTTGAGTTGTTTGATCTGTTGTGTTGTTATATACCTCTGATCATGATTATTATAATTTGGGAAAAATAGTTTTTTTTGGTCCCGTTATTACTCCTATTTCGCTTTCAGTCCGTTCGACTCTCATGAATTGAAGTTAGTCCCGTATCTTTCAATTGTTTTACATCTTAGTCAGATAACCGGCTGTACGAGGTGAAATATTCGAGAGTCTGATTTGTCCACGTAACTGAGTTTGATTTGTCAATTGGATGTTTCACCTCCTACAGTTGGTTATCGGATTAAAATGTCTACAAATATAAAGTTACATGACTATTTCAATTCGTGAAAGTCGACAAGACTTAAAACCTGAACAGGAGTAACTTGCAGGACTATAAAATCTATTTTGCCTTATAATTTACATTAGTTATGTATTCTATTTTTTTTCTCCTATTAGCACAAAATAGCCCTACTTCTCGTTTATTACAACATTGACGAGAAAATTGAAGTCTGCTTTGTAGCTCTTATTTACTCCAGTTACTTAATTTCGATAAGTTTTGGTCATTTTTTATTTCGGGCTGACTTCTTTTTATTACTTGCATTGATCAGATCTACCGTATTTAAGCACCCTTCATCTAATGAAATTTGTGTTAAACCGGATGTTCCACACAAGAAAGTCATTGAATAGCAATAAATATAAGTGTAATATGACATTCCCTTTGTTTAGCTACATGGAGTAAATTTGTTTAGTTATTGCATACCATCACAAATACTTCTATGCACCAGCTGTGCAACTCAAGTGCAGTTTAAATAGTATTAGTTGTTTTACTAAAAACTATTGGTTGTTTTCAGTTAACTGTATTAGTTTTCTCTGAACAGTTTTAGTTGTTTTCATTGTGTGACTCTCTCTCTCTCTCTCCAGAAAACTTGCTTTTGACAGCAGACCATAAAACAATTAAACTCGCTGATTTTGGTTTGGCGAGAGAAGAGTCGTTGACCGAGATGATGACTGCCGAGACTGGAACTTACCGCTGGATGGCACCAGAGGTGTTTTTTCTCCATAATTTTACTCCTGGTTTTTTTTTTTGTTTTATTCATGTGGTTAATCCGCTCAACAGGGTTGCTAAATATACCCCCCCCCCCCCGTTATGTTCTTGTTGCAGCTCTACAGTACCGTAACTCTTAGACAAGGGGAAAAGAAGCATTACAACCACAAGGTTGACGCCTACAGTTTTGCCATCGTGCTGTGGGAGCTTGTACATAACAAGTTGCCGTTTGAAGGCATGTCGAATCTGCAAGCCGCCTATGCTGCTGCTTTCAAAGTAACTCTCTTATTCCTTTTACTAGCTGCCTCTTTTCATACCTTTTCTCCATATAATTTGGTAAATTACGGAAACCCCCTTGGAAGTTTGTCCAAAGTACCAAAAGAATCATGTGGTTTGAATAAAACAGTGAGGCTATTCACACCCCAGTTTTCCTCTAAACACACCCTGACTTGGTCAAACGTACCCAAAAAAGTCACAAGTCCCTTCAAGTGGCTTTAAATTCTAAAAAATACCCTTATACTTTATTAATGTTATATCTTCCACTTTTAACTTGTTTTCCTCTTTGACTTTTTTTTATCTTGAAATGAAAGCCTAGACTTTGTTATGAATTTTGTTGGTGGGGGGTTAATAAATTGGGGTGTGAATAGCCCCACAGAGTTGAATAAATTACCAAATACCCTCTAGAAAGACAAAAAGAATTGTTTGATTGATAAGTAACGCAAAATCACAAAGCAATCAATCGATGCAAATATGATGATAACACAATAAGTGGAAGGATTTTACATTTCTCGATTAGTCAAACAATATTTTTGGTCTTTCTAGGGAGTATACGGTAATTATTCAAACTGCTTGGTTCGTTTGGTTATTTGGACAAACCTCGAGGAGGGCTTTTCGTAATTTACCCATGTACAGTAATTATTCAGACCTACATGACTAAATCATACATTTATCTTCTCAGAACGCGAGGCCTAGTGCTGACGATCTTCCAACGGATTTGGCGTCGTTAATCACTTCGTGTTGGAAGGAGGATGCAAATACCCGTCCCAACTTCACACAGATCATACATATGCTCCTCCAATATCTCTCCACAATTTCACCAACCGAACCAGCTATACCACCCCGGATTTTCAGGTCCCAGAATCCCGTCTTTCATCCCGACTCTCCAGGCACCAGCTCACTAATGGCCAAGAGGCACGACAACTCCGACACGCCAAAAACGCCCATTGAAAACAAGCCCAGAGGGTTTTTCTTCTGCTTTAATCAGTGCTACTAATTTCAGATAAGGCTCATTTGGCTGAATTTTTTCACTTGGACAAATCCTCGTTTCGTCTGAGTGGAGGGTGTGAATTGTAGGTCATGGAGTTTGGGTTGCTGTGATGTAATGTAAGTGTAGAATAAGGTCCATCCAAAGGCCTATACTCCATTGGTATATTAGAAATTTTAGTGACTAATAACCAGTGAGAATCTCTGGTGCTATTTCTAGCAATGCAACTGTGAAATACTTTTATAAATATTAGATTGTACTGCATCTTTTATTGGAATATTTTCAGCTTCTTTTAAAAAATCTTGTGAAATAGAAATCTATTTTTTCAGCTTCTTTTAAAACTAAATGGACTATAATTATTGAGTCGTCGAAGTTACAATGCCCAATATACACGTGGGTCATTTAATTGCACGTATGCATGATACATATATGAGGGTTCATTATTTTTTTATATATTTTTATTTTTTATTCTCAATCAATAGTATCTGGAAAAAACATTATAAATAAATATGACTATCAAATTGGTTTGAACATAATTAACTCACAATCATGTTCTGAATTTGATACTAAATTTTAATTGTTGTAGAAGTCAGTAAAGAAAAACTGGGAATGTTTCATTAGAAGTTTTGAAGGATTTATTTAATTATGGACTTCGAATTTTATGAGATTTGAATATCAATTTTGGATATACTGTGATTTGAGTATTTGACTAGTAAGCTATAGTTTACATTGCAAATTGACATTAACTCTTTATTATATTGTAAAATAAATAGTGTAATATTGATTGAACAAGTAAGTAATGATTACAATGTTGTAAAGTATATGGAAAAAGTAGAAAAAGTAAGAGAAAGAGTGTCGAGTTGAGTAGATAATATTAATTAAAAAATAAAATTTAAATAATTGATTAAGTATTGAAAATTATGTTTAAAAAAAGATATATAAGAATAATATAAGTATTACAGTGTAAAGATTGTAGGATCGGGAACCATATCAAAATTGGATTTGACAAATAAAGATTTGAATTTGAAATAATAAAATTTGAGATGACAATAATATGAATTTTCAATAATAAAATAATAAATGTCATTACATTCAAATTTACACTTGAATTGACATAAAATTACATCAAATATGTCCAAAATTTCTTAACAATGGATCACACATTATCCCTATCTATTAAAATTTTGAAATCTTTCTTATCCTTCGAATTTCCATTATTCACAAACATAGTTGAGGTACTTCACATGAAAATTATACTTTAAAGATTTACAAAAATACAATTAATATAATAGTAACATCAAAACACATTTTATACTTATGAAATTTCGAAAGATTAGCCAAAAGCATTTTACCCTCAAACAAATTTTATCTTTTATCCATCGACATTAGTTAATTTCAATTATATTTACGAAAGTAGAATAATTTGAAGCTGCCACAAAACGTAACATGTGTTTGTAATTTTGTGGACAGAATCATTTATTTAAAGATTTTTTTTTATCGGGTAAATGATGTCTCGAATTTATGACCTCACAGCATAGTTAATAATACTCTAACCATTTTAGCTATTTCATTCCACTTTTTTAAAGAAGTATTCCTTCCCTCTATTCCAGTTATATTGACTTTTTTTTAAAATAAATTTTCCAAATGTATAACTTATTTTTATTTAGAGTATTTTTTTCTAATTAATTTACTAATATGACCCCATACTTTAATTATGTAAAAAAATTATAACAATCATAAAATAAGGCTATAATAAATATTTTAATTGTTCAACTTATCTTTTTAATTTTTTTTATTTATATGTAAAACTCAATCAGCTTATATAATTGGATCGATTAACAATGAGCCATTTAATAGTGATCGAAAACACCACCATAGTGTGCAAAAAATGAAATAAAAAAAGCCACCATTATAGGACTGCAAGTGAATCCTGCTATTAGATATGCTACTCCCAAATTTATCAGGAGTGCACTGTTAAATTCCAATCTTGCCCTCGTATAATAGTAAACTCCCACTAAAACACACCGTAACTAAACCGTAATTTCAAAAGTTTATAGTGGCAAATGGAATTTTTTCCATAAATAGCTTGGGGGCAAGACATTACTTTTGGTTTTTGAGGCAATAGACTTGGAGTCAGGTTCAGTCAACAGTGGATCGAACCATCCGAACCAATCAGATGCCTAGGATGCCTATCCGAGCCTCAGGCTCGGGCCTTATTGGGTTTTCCCGCTCATTCACACACTGGTTTACTTAGCCGAGTGGTGAAAAAAGGAAACTATTTAGAAATTCTCTACGCAGCTTCAAATGGATTCTGTAGTACTTTCGTTGTAGTCTCATTTTCTTTAATTCCTCAGCTGGGTTCATCGGAAAACGAATCGATTTTATCTGGATATTTCAAGAAAAGCTATGGATAGGTAAAAATTCAATCTTGGAGTACCAGATTGTTCATCGGACTGTGATTTTTTGTGGGTCTGATTCGGAATGATTTGAATGTGCCAAGAAGATGTACATGAGTGTTTTTGCCAAAAAGATGCTCTTGATTTGGATTGTGTGTGTTTTTAGTGTGTGAAAAAATCTGTTTCTGTTTTCTGGGTTTTGAGCTGTGGTTTCAGCGAGCTTCATTTGGTATGAGGGAAAACATTCTAAGAGCATTTATTTGGGAATAATAAGAAGTATTTGTCCATTGATTTTTATGGTGTTAATTTTTTGGGGTTAGAGATGACATTGTTACTCCGATGAAGTTTTTTTTTCTCTGTTGCTTTTCTGCTGATTGGGCTTTGTTTGGATAATGGAAGTGATGATTAATATTTCACCTTGTGAAAATGGATAAACTCTGTTGCGTAAAATTAGAAAGCCAAAGCTGAGTTCTTGAATTTTGAGAGCAAATTTTTTGATTCAAGAACAACGATGAACTTAACTTGAAGTTCTTAATTATCTCCATGTTTTGAGTTTGAATTCATTCGAATGGAAAAGTGTTGATTTTGTTTTTTAAGAAAGAGCTGTGTTGTTCCTCATTTTGTTCGATTTGATCGATTGTTTGAGCAATGCAGGACTTGGTTGATCCACAGTCGAGGAATAGCGAAAAAGATCATAAATGCAGGCTTACCAGCTGAAGATCAAATCAAAGATTGTGGAGCAACTAGGCAATGCCCTAACTGCCTCTCTCTTATAGATAATAGTGATGTAAGCTTCTTAACATTAGTACATTTGAGCTTTTTCGATTTCTTTGCTGCAATATTGAACTGTGTCTCATTCAATAGCTGCTATGATTATTCATACCTGATTGGGGTTATTACTAAAGATGACACGAATGTAGTATGCATTTAATGATTTATACTTGGAATGGTGACATTAATTTCTGTGACTTATCTTTTAGGTTGATTATGAATGGCCTGGCTTCCCTCGTGGGGTGAAATTTGATCCGTCTGATGTGGAGTTATTGGATCATTTAGCCTCGAAACGAGGCGAGGGGAGTTTAGAACCACATGTATATATCGATGAGTTCATCCCGTCTCTTGAAGGCGATGAAGGGATATGTTACACTCATCCAGAAAATCTTCCTGGTGAGTTAGTGAAAATGCTGATATCATATGATCTTGGTTCTATGATCAATTTGATGAAAGAAATACTTGCCAAATTGTACTAACTTGGTTTATGTTTTTAGGGGCTAAAAAAGATGGAAGTAGTGTTCATTTCTTTCATAGAATAAAGAAGGCGTACGCTAGTGGGCAAAGGAAGCGTCGTAGAATTCAAGAAAGCACTAACACTGGACAAGTTCGTTGGCACAAGACGGGGAAAACAAAACCGGTGATGGAAAATGGAGTTCTGAAAGGGTTTAAGAAAATCATGGTTTTGTATGCAAATTCAAAAAGGAAATGCAAGCCCGAAAAGTGCAATTGGGTTATGCACCAATATCATCTTGGAGCCGATGAAGATGAGAAAGACGGCGAATTTTTGGTTTCCAAAATCTTTTATCAGCCACAGAAGGAGACAGAGCAGAATGAGGCTTGTTTGGCAGTTTCTGAAATGCCAACAACTCCTGGGACTGGTGCATCTGATCTTACACGGCTCGAGAAAACTCCATCTTCTGATTGCGTCTCGGGTGATTTTTTCATGCAGGCGATTGTCGAGGTTAACAGACTTCTACTCTCAACTTTTGAACCTTTTTATGAAAATGTTGGTCTTCTAGTAAAATAGTTTTACCTTTCAACTTGTTCACGACTATCACGTTACAGTATAACAACCATTACTTTCGAATGAAACAACTAATACTCTTTAAAATACACAAAAAATGCACGGTAAATCAGGTTTACACAAGCCTTTATATGAAAATCTTAAACAATCACTAGTACTAATATAGGTATTATTGGATGACTATATCATTGATAACTGATAAGTGACCTAATATATTATCAAATTTCTGATTATAACACTTGTTTGCAAGGTGCCTCACCAGATTTAGGATGCTAACTTTGTTTCATTTTTGTGTTAAAACTATTGTATGGTGGAGTAGGAAGCAGAGAGTCTCAAGGATACGTGTCATGCTTCATATGATTATCGATTAAAAGATGAAATTGAGTATGCTGCGTCGGTTTGGGGCCCTGGAGCCGTTGATTTAGTTAGTCGAGACAACACCCTTTCATGCAACGAAACGGTCCATTCTATAGTTTCACTTGGTGATGATGATATTAGACCAAGAGTCTCATCTTTGGCCGATGCAAGCGGTGTGCATGAGCACGAGAACAACAATTGCTGTGGAATCGAGGAGCTCGCTAACTTGGAATTCGACACTCCACCAGATTTTGATCCTAATGCAAGGCCCTTTTCCTTGCCTCATGTTATTTTCATTTTAATTGAGTTTCATAGAGGCTAATATTGCGGGTTTTTTCTATGTGGCAGGAACTGACGTATGGGTCGCAAGGCAGCATTTTTGATTGGCTAGATCGGTCATAGAGATGAGAGAGTTGCCCTTTTTTTGAAGAGCATTCGTCTCCCTTTCTTTCCCTCTTCGAAACTTAGATTCAACTAACTGACCCCTCGGAGAAAAGGGAGTGAAAGGGATAGGAACATAGTGTATTGATTGAGATGCAACACCACAGGCGTGTTTTTGAAAGAATGTAACTGGAAATATTATTTTCAAAGCTCCCTCTCACAGCTTTTGAAAATAAGTGTTTTTGAATGTAACTATATGTATCAACTCTTAAGTGGATACTTTGTAATTTCATTGCAAACAGATGAAGACTTTGATATGTAAGATTTGGTTCTTGCTTGCCTATCTTGTTTATTTCATCGCGTTAATATTTCCTATACTATTTTGTTGTTTCTTTATTTTTAAAACAGAACGTGTGTTAACTGATGATATCATTTTTTTTTGTTGTTGAAAATATTAGTATGATAACTTCTGTCAATCCTTACCAGCCTTGTGTAGCATTAATTCAAATTAATTCCACAGCTCTGTATAAATTTCAACTTTTATGAGGGATGAAATTCTTTCGGTAATAGATACAATTTCAGTCTTTAGATTATTTGTTTCATATAGCCTTTTGATGGACCTTGCTCCCAAACTTAGGTCATGAAAAAGAGTTCAAACACTACTATAGACGAGTATAGAATTATATTTGAAGTGCATGAAATTAGTTCATATTATAATATTATTATAAAAAGTCGCAATAAAAGAGGCAACGAATTCTTCTCAAATCAATAAAGGTTAATAACAAGTTGCAACTCGTATTATTTTTATTTTTACAATTGCAATTTATACTATTTTTTTTAACAAAATACAATCTATAGTAATAAAAAATAACTAATTCCAACCTGAGACTTATTTTTATAAAACATTCCGGCTAAATATAATCTACAAATGATGTATTGTATATTCCTTCCGTCTCAGATCAATCTTCACAGTTGACTTTTACACGCGTATTTGCGAGCGATTTTTATATTAATAATTGAAATGATAAAGTGATTTTTAAAGAGAGGTATGATAGATAAAGGGTTCATCTATCATATTCCTCCTTAAAAGTCATTTTATCATTTTTTTACATTAAAAAACCCATTAGCAAAAATAATAATAGTTCAAATAAAACGATCTGACGGATGTAGTATATCATAATGCTAAAAAGTATTTTAACAAACATCAAATTGAAAAAATTCGATAGAAAAATTTCAAAAATAATGAGCCGGGTCAATTTTTATTAGTACAAGTTGCATTTTATTTTAAAAAATAACACATATTATATTTCCTAAAAATAAAGAAATTCATTGAAGACACTCCCCCATTTCGATATTGTCCCCAATCCATTTTCAGACTTACCCTAAATATGGAAAAAATCATTCACAATCTATACCCTCCATCAATTTGAAAAAAATTCAATAAAATATACAAAAAAAACTTTTTTTTTATGAAAAATATAAATCTTTTGCAAAATAAATTGAGACGGAGAGTAATTTGTAAAAATGACTAATGCAAATTGCAATTTATTATTAACCCAATTAATAAATATGTTAAGTACTCTATTTTACATTTAAAAGAAAAAGAAAAAAAGATATAGTACAATAATTCAAGGCAAACGAGTGCAACAGTGGTTGTACAATCCAGTAAACAGAAGTTTTGGTGTCCTAAACGAGGTCAACTTTGTGTATTCGTTACATTTTGCCGAATCTTGACTATGCCATTTCAAAACATATGGGCATCGATGCCCAGTCGATTCAAAGTCATAGCTAACTTTTTGTAATTATCCATATAAATATAAATTTCATAAAAATAAAGAAACGGAGAGGGAGTAGTAATTATTTTGAAACGTAATTCCATGATTCCATCATATACCGTATCACAAAAGAATTTGGCACTATATAATTCGACAATCAGATGTAATATATATTCTGCATTTCTTTTTTGCCGTGTAACCTATTCCAATTTTTATATTTTATCGTGTATTCCACTCTCTAATCAGTAATGGTATGTTTTTTAGAACTTTGAAAATCACGTCCTATTATAGTTTGAGATTTAAAATTAGACTTTAAAATTCTCTTCTATAAAGTACACCTACATCTCTATTTTTCACAAAATTCAATACAATCACATTACTACTTTTCTCACTCTCAACATAATATAATAATATTATATCAATTATTATTAAACATTGATTTGACATAAAGTAAAATCCAACCCTATCAAAATCTCAAAACAAACACATATTTTTTACTATTCACCAAGACTTTCAAATCCATAGAATTTCGAAGTCATTAATTCCCCCACACACCTAAATCCCGAAACGAACATACACTAATACATGTATGCATGTTATCTAATATAAGCTTTTGGTCTTTTATTAACCGTCATGCATCTAGATAAAAAACTGAAAATATAATACTAAAAATTGATATAAATAGGGAGGAGTAATTTTTTATTTTATTTTTTGGGAGAATTGAGGGGGGAATATAATACTGACAGCAACCGCATAAGAATTTCGAATATTCCAAGACTTATAAGGATATCAATGTCCTTGTCTGTTTTGTGTTCTCCACATGGAATAGAATCATAGATGTGGCTCTTGACATTTACACAAAAATTAAGGCTCAAACACCACATATCAATATTTTATTTCTGAAATAAAAAAATTATCAATCAACTAAGTCAGTTTTCATTAAGAAATGTAAATATATATGATTAAACCACATTAAAAATAGTCCATTAGCACCAGAATATCACTTGCAGAACAATGAGGGCAATAAAGTTGTTAATGTGGCAAAAACCCAAAGCAAAAAGATATTTAATTTTAATAAATGATATAATTATCACTGTCATTCTTGGCATAGGTAAAAAGTTAAAAGCAGAAGGATACTTTTAATGTGTATAAAATGTTATAATCATCACCAAAAAATCTAAAGCAAAAAAAAAACACTTAAAATGATAAAATCATCTCAACATTGACAAAAATTGAAAGGAAAAACAAGAAACATAGCAACTAATACAACCAAGAAAAGAGAAATAACCATAGAATATAACCAAAAAGGGGTAACATTAGAGCTAGCAAGCCATTAGTACTAAAATCCCAGAAAGTAGAATTAGAGCTACAAGAATACACAAATACATAATCTGTAATCAGCAAATATATTCTATTAAAAAAAAAAAACTGGGAATTCAGTTCAGACCTGGAGAACAAACCTAAGTTTAATCGAACGTAACGTCCACCTCATCGTCTGTGTTCCCTTACACAATTCCCGGGCAAAAGGTACCTGTACTTCTCCGCGTTTTCCAGCAGATACAACGGCAGATTAACAGCCGACAACAAATGAGGGATCGGCCCCATCGTCCCTATAATGTCCCTGAAAGTGTACTCCTCTGGAAGCATATCGTACAAGTCAGCCCCTTTGCAGATTACGTCCTGTATCCTTTTAGGGTTCAAGAATCGCGAGAACCTCACTCTATCATTATGGCTGTAGGCTTTCATCTTGAATACAAAATCACTTACATAGCGAAAGCAAAAGCTACAATGCCAGCCCGAATCTGATAAAAGGAGGTCCGTCTGTCGATAATGAGCATATCTCGTCGACCCCTTCGAATATCTATGAACAGAAGCCCGCCAGCTCAGCTGATGCTGCTGAAACTCGAACGAGTAGAGATAATTTCTGAGTTGAAGGTGAAAAATGGGAGGAATGTCATCGCACCATCGAAGAAGATTGATCGTGTGGCCACTAGGGATTTCGTCAACATCAGACATTATGAGTAGATCGTCGTCGTCTATGCCAGCAATTTTGAGAAGCTGGTCGAGAGCAAGCCGCTGGTAAGCCTCCTCGATAAACGGGTTTTCGTTTCTCCGGAATCTTCCACCGATTTCTCCATAAGTCAAACGAGGCTCAACGAATTTGAACTTGTCTCGATGAATGGCATAGTTGAGGGGCTTTGGTAAGGCGGTGAAGGTGGAATTCGATTCTAGAAGTACAAACCGAGTGATGTAAGGGTACAACTCTTTCCATCTTATAGTTAGCATGTCGATTTCGTTGCTGAATAAAACAGCATCATATACACGTCTCGGGAATTCACGAATGCCCCAACCATGGAGGTTGCAAAGAGTCTCCATCGAGACGTTTGGATTGTAGTAATGAGTTATCGGGATAAAGGGCTTGGGGGGAGACTCCCATAATGGACGGAGAAAATAGGTTATTTTCTGACCGTGACAATATATGGCAAAAATCACAGCTGGAAAAAAGAGGAAGAACAAGAAAATTGACCGGAAATCAAGGCCATGGAGCAAGCACCGGATTCGTGACATGCTTAGGCATGAAGGCGAATATTCCTACGAAAAGAGATGATTTGAATCAGACATGTACAAAAATGAGACAGATTAACACTGAATTTATAGGCATTTCATTTCTTATATAACTTTCATAAGATTTCTAGCAATTTTATACATTGAGAATGCAATTTTCCTTCCCTTTGAGGTAAAGTTCCAATAAGAAGGCACAACCTTCCCGGAGATACTTCCTACTGCTCAAACATATACGACGAACACAGAAGTATAAGGCACACTCACATATCTATACATACATATTATGTATACACATTACCACACACACATCATACCAACTAAATGAGAATCACCAACACAGAACATCTCAAACACTAAGTCTTGGACCACAAAGAATCAGAAATCCCCCAAATTCTAGGCAACAAAAAATTGAACTAACCCCACCACATTTATGGATGAATAAAACTAATTCCCACAATAATCTTTAGTACCAATGCAGAAAAAGTTACGGCCACAAAGAATCCCACAAAAATAATCCCATCAAGCACGGAACTACACATCATTCAGCAATAAATTTCAATGAAAAAAAAAAAGGATTCCATTTTATCAGCATTCAATATATCACATGAATTTCAGTCTGCAATTGATAAAAGATTCAATACAATAACGAAGTAGCTTACCTCACCACAAACATCTGTACAAATATCATCACTTTTCTTCGAAGTATAATAATGACCATCCGATATCATTCGAGCAACGGATTTCTTTTCCCTCAATTTATTAAAAATAAAATTACCTCCTTTCCCCTCTCTCACTCTCTAAATCCCTCCGCCCCACCAAAATTCCGATCAATACGGCGGCGTATCGAGAAACCCAGATGGAAAAACAGAGCAATAGAAGAAATAAACACCAAAACTCGGGGAAAATGGGGGTGAATTATTGGTCCTAAATCAAGAAATTCTCCAATTTCTTCCAAGCTTCCAATATTGTGTACAAATTGTTATAGGTTTTCAGCAGCTTTATATAATAACTCTTGTAATTCGTCTTCTGAAAAGGAAAACCTTTCGACTTCGAATGATTTCTTAAAAAACAGGAACTACCCATAAATTGAATATCCGTATTACAGATATGAATAATAATGATGATTTAAAAGGGAGTGTGGAAAATTATGCGGAGGACCACATGGTACGTAGCAGTCATGATTTTACATATTTGTCCTTTAATTTGGTTATCTTATTCACTTTTTGGAATATCTAAATATGATAGTACAATCTTTTATGAACTTGCTATAAATCTAGCAAAGATTATATATTGGAGTATGTACAAGTTATCAAGGGCATTTAGGTATGAGTGTTTTGACGGTATATATGGAAAATGAAGACATACACTAGTATATAATACTCTCCCCCATCACGTGATTTTTTTCACACATGAAGTGACACACTTTAAAAAAAAAATTGAACAATGAATAAAAGTTTATGTATAAAATAAACAAATTGATTGAATTGTGTGTATATGTTACCATAAAAATAATATTCAATATAAAATACGAATATTATAAGGGTAGACTTTATGAAGGTGTTTTCTATTTTTGGAGTGTGAAAATAAATTTAGTAACCAAATAAGGAAAGTGTTAATACTCACGTGATAGAGTATAATTTAATTTTTTAAAGCAATAAAACTTTGGCCGCGGCTAATCACACGCACCCTTTTACTTTACACACCCGATTACTTTACACACACATTTAATATTTTAATCCTTACTTAATACACACAGCATTTGGTCCATTGTACCCTTTCAATTAAAAATTTAAAAAATAATATACATCTATATATACTGTTATACATCCAAACGAATAAAATGTTGACCAGAGTAACCAACTTCTACATTTGTCGGTCAGTCTTTCCAAAATTTTGAATGGTCATCCAGACTTGCCAAAAAATTAAATGGTCGACCACCTTGGCCGACAAAATGTCTATCGCGATTTTTAAAAGAAAAACACGAAAAAACCCATCTATCTACCATTTAAATGAAAGAAATGCACAAGAAAACTTATAAAATGTATCTTAAAACTTGTTTTTTAATCCATATTCTTTTTCCAATACATTTGCTATGAGTTTTCAATATGTAGATTTTTAACTTTTATGATGTTCTCTTCAAGTTTAAATAATGATGTAAATGAGTTGAGGAAAATGACGTGTCATGTGTATGGATTTAAGATTATGATGTATTGAGTAAAAAAAATTAGTAAATTATGATATAAAAAACATATACGAAGGACAAATTATAAAATGTCAACCACTATGGCAAAAATTTATAATATTCATCCACTGTAGCCAAAAAAATAAAATGTCGACCAGTCTGGCCAAAATTTTGAATGGTCGACCAGACTTGCCAAAAATTTGAATGGTTGACCACCTTGTCCGACAAAATGTCTGTCGCGATTTCTAAAAGAAAAACACGAAATAAACTCATCTTTCTACCATTTAAATGAAATAAATTCACAAGAAAATTTAGAAAATGTATCTTAAAACTTGTTCTTTAATCCATACTTCTTTTGCAATACATTGCTATGAGTTTTTATTATGTAGGATTTTTTGATGTTAGGGTTTATGATGTTTTCTTCAAGTTTAAATAATGATGTAAATTAGTTGAGGAAGATGACGTATCACGTGTATGAATTTAAGATTAAGGTGTATTGAGTAAAAAAATAGTAAATTATAATATAAAAAATATACACAAGGGATATAATTGTCAATTTATACTAAGGCATTTTAGACATTAAATTTTTTTGGGTGTGTAAAGTAAAAAGCCGTGTGTGATTAGCCGCGGCCTAAAACTTTTTCCAAACTAGAAGCACATAAATACAAATTGAAAAGTTTCGAGGATAATGTACGGGTCGAACCTGGTCAAATTTTTTTTTTTATTAAAATTCTCGCAAAGGCAGAATAATAGAATCCCCTCTGAAATATGTGTTATTATAATGACAAATATTATTGTAACTTTGTAAGTACGTTTATGTGTTATCGTAAGGATAAGTAACACATGTTTATTTTTTCAGTACACATATTTATTTGTAAGATATTGAAAATTATGTTATTATACACACAAATATGCGTTATTGTAAAGAAAAATGTGTGTTATTATATGAACAAAACGATATTCCCTCTATTTTCATATGTTTCTTCCTATATTTTTTATCTACTTATCCTTCTGAACTACCTTAAGTAAAGGTCAAACCACCATATTACAATATTGAATTAGTTTTTTATATATATATATATATTTTTCTATCATCATGTAGTAATACTCCCTCCGTCCTACTATAATTGTATCGCTTTCTTTTTATGAATGTCTCACTATAACTTTCTCATTTCATAAAAGGAAAAAGTAATTCCATAATTCCACTATCTATAATTTTTATCCTCACTTTTCACATAATATTACAAAAAATATCACTCACTACTCCACATACCTTTTTTCTCTCTCCCAATATCCAAAACTACTCTTTATTTTTATTATTTTATTATTATTTCTTAAACAAAATAATAAAAAAAAGAGACAATCACACTAGATCGGAAGGAGTACAAAATTATTCTTACAGTAACACACACTTGTTTTTATAGTAAAAATGATTGTGAGCGAAGTTTCCACTTTTGACTTTGCGTAAATTTTTAGAAAAACTCCATTTCACCCAATTCGACCAGCAGAATCCACAAATTTTTAACTCTTTTTCTTTAAACTTATATCTCAGAAAAAAATTCATTTAAAATATGAATGTTAAGAGTATTTTTATTCGTTTTTCGATAATGATAATATGGGCTGATAGTATATTTACTTTTTTAGTAAAATATAACTTGATACTATAAAGTTTTTCATTTAAAGTAAAAAACAATTAAATTACGTTTAAAGTGCACTGGTTTAATCCAAATCCAACAATAAATGAGAGCTTTCAAAAGAATGAGATGTTCTAATATATTGGCAAAGTATTATATGCATTATATTCACCATACATCACTATTATTATTTTTTGTAAGGATGAAAAGTGTTGATCCTTACAAATAATAATAATAATGAATAAAGTGTTGATCCTTATAAACAATAATAAAAGTGATGTACGATGAACATGAAACAACATTAGCATTGTGACACACATAATTAATTGGTCAACGAGACCTATTTCTCAAAATAGCTAATATTTTGCAATTCAGTTAAATATGACTGAAATTGATAAAATTATGAATTTTTATGAATACTTAAGGGGTGATTGCAAACTATACCAATAGTATTTTAAAGCACTTTTAAAGTTAAAAGTTAAAGCTGTGTAACGCTTAAAAAATACTAGTGTTTAATTCTGTCATTTATTTAATCTCACCTCATGGTTCTTTTTAATCAAATTAATTATTATAAAAAAGTATGAATATGTGTGTAAAAAACTGTATCAAACTATCTTAAATCGATGGTCTTTTAAGTCAAAATTATTAGATCATACGGTGATTGATATATCATATATATAATTTCGAAAAAATATTTATTTCAGAAATAAATATATGATATTAATTTGATAAAACAAAATTGCATAAGATTTTATATTTTTCAGATTTTTGTGATATCACAAAAAATCTATAAAAAATATATGTACATCTTGAAAAAATAATACTCTCATTGATCATCTTTGACTTATAATTAGGATAGAGGAGGATTTCAGGACCATATATATATATATATATATGAAGACTACTCCTGGAGATATAATTACAAGATAACGTCATTATTAATTTATCATATACACGCTCAAGTAGGCAAGATAAACACAGAATAAAACTATAAAAGGTGTAATATATCATAATCAGCAATTAATACTACATTAAATTAGTTGTAATCGTAACGGCATGAGGATAATTTCCATGATAACGAAAGACTTATCCAAAGAAATGTCGTAATTTGAATACATATAGTATTAAATTAAAAAAATAAAAATCGGGGCACCGTTTATTAAAAAGCGGGCAACGATTTCATTGTTGGAGAACAAGGAAAAAAAATCCAATCTGAAAAATTAATTTTTATTATTCAAATGACCCTTTAAAAAATTTTAATTATTACGTGCAATATTCAACTATTGATTAATTAAGCATAAAAGAAGTAGATTAATTAATTAATCATGAGATAAATAGCTTTTTCGAGTGTAAAACTCTCCCATAGAGCTTTTCACCATGCAACATTCTTCCGTGCGGGCACAAGTAACATTAGTTGTATTCAACAACATTTCATATTTCCAGTAAACAAATTTACTTGATTATTATGGGTGGTTTTCACGATTAATATTACTTTTTTCTATTGAATGATATAATTATTTGCACCATTTTTATAATTGGGATAAATTTTACAGGAAAATTACTCGAACAAAAACTTATTCTTAATTATGTAGTATAATTATACTATATTGAAATGTGCATCGCACGGACTGATATGCTAGTATCAAGGGCAAAAATCTCCTAAGATCCAACATTACAAATTTAATCTAGTGAACTGCCCCATAGAAATTTGAACTTCAATTTTTTTGTTTGATCTTCATCTCCAGCCAAATCGAATATGCTCATGTATACCTTCTTGGTCGATAAAATACCGTTGTTTGCAAGATTCCATCTCCAAATGTCATTATTTGTAGGCTCAATTTTGTATTTATTGACATTGTAAGAGATTGTTAATATTAGACTCCTCTCTTGCCCTTAAATTACAATTCTACCTCAAACTCCATTCACATCCCTCACTTCCTCAAGACCCCATCTCACTAATTGCCACTTCTTTTTTATTACTCAATCTAAACAATCTATCCTCTTCCGTCCACATATCATACCAAAATATCTTGTTTTCCCCATTTCTCACTATCCTCTTTATTTCCGATTTCATCCCCTCTCCCTCTTTTCCCACATATAAGTCACAAATATCTCTCTACCACTCCAACATTGCTTCCCTACTCCCTCTTATTTTTAAATTGAAATAGATCTCCATAAATCCAAGAACCATTTACATGAATAAATGAGATCTATCTCAAACATAAAAACATAAATTATAAAGGTAGTGATGCTTTAACAATTTTAACTATTTCACCTCGTCTTTTATTATATGATAATTATTAGCATTGGCACCCTTAATAGAAATCCCTTTTTTAGTGCAATTGATTTTCTCACGTGATAATATTTGTGTGACTGGATTCCACCTCATCTGAGTCTCTAATCCATGGATTTATTATGCACATTTAAATTAGACAAAAACTTGTGTAGACCTGATTCATACTATAAATCTGGGTCAAGCCTGACCCATACACACAAAACGGGTTAGATATAAATTCGCACTCATTTCCCTTTCTTCTCTCTCCCCACCGCTGTGAGAAACGCGAAACTACTCTGCAGCTCTTCAGGCGACGGCGACTCGGAGATTCTGCTACGCGACGGCGACGACGGCTCTGTGACGGCGATGACGACTCTGCTATGGCGACGACGGCTCTGCTATGGCAACGATATTTTGGGTTGTAGATATCACGTTTAGTTGTACGGAGATGTTGAGCTGCGTGAACAAGAATAAGGAGTTTGGGTTCTTGGGGTTTAGGGATACAGGTCAGTTGCGTAAGGGTGACGGAGTGGTGTGGTGATGGGTGGCGTTGGATACAAACAATGTGAAGAGGGAAATGATGGTGAAGAATTGATTGATTTTCTGAATAACAATGATAGTTTTTTTGAATAAGAGTGAGAGTTTTATAGAATAAAAGTGATAGTTTAATAACATGATAGTGAGAGTTTTATAGAGTGATAGTTTTATAGCGTAACAGTGAGAGTTTTATAGAATAACAGTAAGAGTTTTTCTGAATAAAAGTGAGAGTTTATAGAATAACAGTGAGAGTTTAATAACATGATAGTGAGAATTTTACAGTGAGAGTTTTATAGAATAACAGTGATAATTTAATAACATGAAAGTGAGAGTTTTATAAAGTGATAGTTTTATATCGTAACATTTAGAGTTTTTCTGAATAACAGTTAGAGTTTTATAGAATAACAGTGTTAGTTTATTAACATGATAGTGAAAGTTTTATAAAGTGATAGTTTTATAGCGTAACAGTGAGAGTTTTATAGAATGATAGTTATAGTTTTATAACAGAAGCGATGAAAGTTTTATAAAGATAACAAATGATTGACAAAAAAAAACTAAAATGCAATGGCAAGAGTCAAAGCACGAGTGGAGCGAAAATTTGAGTGTACCCATCCTCAAAATGAGTCATATTGAATTAGAGTTAATAGAGTGAACCTGGTTCACAGGAGTGTTACTCTTTAAATTAACCTATGTAACCTTAATTAGATATTATAATTGTTATTTTTATTATCGTGTTCAATTTTATTAATAATTATGCGTAGAATATTGATATTGGTATAAAACACGATGTTAAAAATTAAAAGTACAATTAATCAAGTTCAATAAAAATCAATCCTCTGAGCTGTATATATTCAAAGCCATGAGGAAAAAACTATAATCGCATCTCAAAGACTTAAAAAGGGGTTCAATTTTCCAAAAATACGAATTTCAGTTAACAAATCCCGAGATCTTGATGAATGACCGCTTACCAAAAATTAAGACTCGACGATCATGATTCATGATCGAAAATTGGCAAAGTTATAAGATTGAAGAATTTAGTCCCTACAGATTAGAGCTATATTTGACGGAGCAAGACATTGTTTGAATATTAAGGTGAAAATGGCGACTGATAACAGCTCGGTGATTGAGCACAAAGCGTATGCTCGGGTCGGGTTTCTGGGCAACCCGAGCGACGTGTACTACGGGCGCACCATATCCTTTAGTCTCGGCAGTTTCTGGGCATCAGTTAAATTGGAGCCTTCTGAGAATTTGATGATCGCTCCTCACCCAGTTCATGATCTAGTTGAATTTGATTCCCTCACACATCTGGTTTAATTTCTTTCTTCACTGATTTTTCTGTTTTTGTTAATTGGATTTGGGTTTTTGGGTTTTTGGGCATTGATTTGGGGAATGCGTTTATAATCTAGGTTAAGTTTTGACTTTTGAGTAATGGGGCTTATTGAAATTGCTTAATTTGATTTAGAATTGTTGACTCTGGTTAAACGTTTTGTTGATGATCAGCGGTTGATTGATTTTAGCTGGATAGATGAATGACATTAATGGCTATGTTAAATTGTCTTGAAATGCTTTGTTTGTTAGTTTTGATGTAGATCTGATAATTAGTCAAGGGAGATTGAACTTTAAGCTGGAAAAGGGATAAATTTTTGGAAGGGCTTCTATTGGTTTGTTATGAAAATTATTTGCATCTGATTGTGGCTCTAAGATGATGTAGTTCATATAATTGTTTGTTTTAATACAATGTAGTAACTTTTTGTTTAAATCTATTGATGGCTAGTTTGTTGAAATTCTGCGTGGTTCTAAGATGATTTAGTTCATGAAATTGTTTGTTTTGATACAATGTAGTAACTTTTTTGTTTGAATTTATTGGTCGCTAATGGTTTGTTGAACTTTGGTGAATATATGATGATACTAGAGGGTTTATGTAAATCTGGTTCTATTTTTTGTTGTGTAGGTTAATCGGTTGCAGAGTGATGGTTATTATGGAGGTGTACGTCTTCTCATGGTGATTTGTAAAATCTTTCACAACTATTGCAAGGAAAATGACATCAGTTTACATGAGGGGAATTTTAAGCTGTCTTATGATACAAACATACCACGCCAGGTAGTTCTTATGATCTTTGGTGTCTATGGTGGTGTCTGCAAACTTTACAAAATGGGACAGTATCACTTTTTTCACTGCTTTTGAGAAAAAGTGATTATGGAAGATGTTAGTAGAGTTTGCAAAGATACCATATATTTGCTATAACTCAATCCTCTTGCATCATAGAATAAGTGATCACGGATATCTTGATTTCTGAGTAGGATTTATATTATTGATCTAAGATGGAAATCAAAATCATGATGGAATGTGTCCAGTTATGCTTTCTTCACTTCTGCTTGATGGTAATGGAAAAACGATGTAAAACAGAGAATTATGTTAAACCAGCTAGGAGTATATTTGTAGAGCTTAGGAAATAAATGTTAGTCTTGTTGAAGTTATAAACGATGTAAAATTTAATCTAACTAATTCTTGAAACCAATTCTATGCACATCACGATTATGCATTTTAACATGTTTCCAATTAGATATGGTATATAGAGTTCAGGATTGGATTATGAGCTGTTGACCCTTGAGTGACAGCTTAAAGCTTTAAGTTCGTGCGAGGATTGACCTACTAATAGATTCCAGATTATTTTCTTAATTTTGAACAGGAAAATTGTCTTGCTTAATTTTTCGTGTTTTTTTCACTTTACTAGAGAGTTCACAGTATATTAGTCATTATGCTTGAATGTGGTTTCTTGGAAATGCATGAATTCTACCATTGTTACATCTTAATTATGTTTGGGAACACCGTTTTGTTCTGTACTCAGTAAACATCTGTTTAGCTATAGTTTTTTATTTTTCATTTTTGAATTGAATCAGACTGGGCTTTCTGGTTCAAGTGCTATTGTATGTGCTGCTCTTAGCTGCCTTCTTGATTTCTACCAAGTGAGGCACCTCATAAAAGTTGAGGTTAGGCCAAACCTTATCCTTAATGCAGAGAAGGAGCTTGGTATAGTTGCTGGACTACAGGATAGAGTAGCTCAGGTCTATGGGGGCCTCGTTTATATGGTACACATTTGATGCAACTTCCGGTTTCTTAAATTGAAATTATCTTTATCCATCCCTTAATAGTTGTATATTTTGGAGGGGGGTTTAGGATTTTGACAAGAAGTCGATGGAAGAATTAGGTCATGGAAAGTACACACCCATGGATCTGGACCTTCTTCCGCCACTCTATCTTATCTATGCTGAGAACCCGAGTGATTCTGGAAAGGTAATAATCCGTCTATTCCAGCTTTGGAGAATTTTTTGATTGAATAAATCAATTAGGATTTGATTTTATAAAAGACAATCGAAATGTTATTGTAATGCAGGTTCACAGTACAGTAAGACAAAGGTGGTTGAATGGCGATGAGTTCATTATATCATCAATGAAAGAGGTTGCAAATATTGCATTAGAAGGACGGACTGCATTGATCGAAAAGGACTACAAAAAACTTGCAGACCTCATGAATCGTAACTTTGACTTGCGAAGGTAAAGCTTATGTTCAATGCCCCCTCACTCAAACTTTACGGGATAAGTCTTGTAGATACTGTATTTGATGACATACGACGAGGAGAATATCTATATCCAGTTATCCATTGCCGTCTATATACACAAATGCACACACTTTCACCATGTGGTTATGTGCAAACTCAGGAATGTTTTTTTTAGGAACTCGGGGACTGTAATTGTAGGACAATGTGTTTACGGGCCGACAGTTTTAGGCCATTAACCCGTAAAAATTAATTTTCGCACATTTAGGCCGTATTTAGCCTGAATGTGGGTGCTTCGGTTTCGTGTCAATTTGGCCAAAATGTGCGAAAATTGAAATATAATGGCATAATCATGCCAGCCTGCAAACATATATTCCTACAATTGCTAGTCCCCCTCCAAAGTTGGGGGCCAAAAGAATATATTCCTGTGTAAACTCGTATATTAAATGTCAAGCTGAATCTCATGTTTTCATCAGAGAAATGTTTGGAGATGAGGCTCTTGGTGCTCTGAATATAGAGATGGTTGAAATTGCTAGATGGGTTGGTGCTGCTTCGAAGTTTACAGGAAGTGGAGGTGCTGTTGTTGTATTCTGCCCTCAAGGACCTTCACAAGCAAGCCTTTTGGAGGATGCATACAAAACTGCTGGATTTGCTTTCCAACCGATTCAAGTGAAGCCATCTCTTCTGACTCAAGATGATCTTGAAACTATGTCGACAAGATGAACGAATACTGTACGGATAAATCCACCCTTGCGTTTCCTAATCGTTTTGATATCTTGAGGCACATGATTTTTGTGCAATATTATGAAGGATATTCTTTAAATTATCTTTATCTTGTAAATGGTTTGTGCTTGCTCAAATTCATTTTCATGGTATATTGAAGAGAATGAAACTCCCACTTTTTTCCCCAACTTCTATAATAAATTAAATATGTGTCCTTTAAATAAACACATATATACAAAAGAGAATTTCAGTAGCTGAATCTTTTGGACATTGTTGTTGCAAATACACTGAAAGTATGTGGAATCGTCTCATGGTGAGACGATCTTAAACAAATAACATAAAAAGATCCAAGTATGAAAAGAAAAGATATAGCTGAACTGCTGATGATCATTCAAGAGGATGAACTATGAAGAACGAATATATTGACCTTTTGTAGAAGTGGGAATACGTTGCACATTTTTAAATAGCTCTATGTTCTTTTTCCCTAAGAAAGGAAGGGGAAAAATCCAACCAGAAATGTTCTAAAATGAAAAAAGGAACACCAAAATACATCTTCATAGTCCAAAATATTGTACAAAATAATGGTCAGTGATATAGCAGTGTTACAATAAACAATCTACCCTGGGCATGTAACTCATCTTGAATATAATTTCCTATCAAGAAAAGCTAAGACTCTAATAAAGAACCTAAAGCTAACATAAATCTACACTAACATAACTCAATTTAGTTGCTAAAATTAGTAATCAAGAAAATATAGTACTTCAAGAATACTGAGTTTCAAATTTCAAGAACAAAATGAAAAATACAACACCCTAGCAAGTAACCACATTAACCAAATGGCAAGTTCATCATAGCTTGCTGCTTACTGTTATTATTTCATCTTACAAGAGCAACATTAGCTACAAATCACGAGCATCTCCAAGAAAATAGAAACAAGCACACAAATTTCATGAACTCCACATGAACACCCTGATCCTCCACAACATGCCATCTCTCAAGATATCAAAAGCTTTCCACCCCCAAGATTCAGAAACAAAAAAATGTGGAAGTGAATAAACCGAGAACAGATCACCCATCATTCATCCTCACACTTAGATCAATCATAGGCCTAGTTTCTATATCTAAGAGTTAACTCTACAATATGACTGATCAAACAAAAAATCTTGTTGCACTACTATCCAATACACATTAGATACATACTGACAACAACCGCCAATATACAATTCCCCTAATTGCTACGTTTTCAATTAGAATAACCACTTACAGCTATCCGAAGGATCCCTATGGATCACACAATGCAGCCATGAGCTCGCGTGGTGACCCCCAAATCGGTAGGTCTATGAAATGCTGCTTCGAACTTTCCTCTTGCGCACTGCACAATGATTCAGCTACATCACATAGATTTGAAACGTCCCTGATTACAGCCTCTTGTGCTTCAACCTGAAAATTCAAGCAAATAACACAAAAAATCAGCTTCAAATTTTCAAGTTTTTGAATCTCAGAAGCAAATGAACAACAACCAGTATTAATTTAGGCCAAATGGACAAGCCCAGATTGTAAAATCACAGTTGTTCTGTAATCTGAACAACTAATATCACGATACCTAATAATGATAAAATTCTATGTGAAGAAGAAATTGAATATCCCAATGTAACGCGCTTTAATAAAAACCCTTTTCCCCTAATTGTGCAATTAGAACGAAATTGAGATTATATTTCCAAATTAAACTTCAAGCAAGTAAATGTGCAGCTCATAAAGTAGACATGGAGTTCGAATAACATCACTCCGTTCATTACCTGAGCGAGGAGATCATCAACGAGTCTCCGGCGAGTGGACTCCGGCGCCGAATGCTGCCCCGAGCTGGAAGTCCCATCAAACGATGTCGCGGGTTGCAGCTCCTGCCGTTCCAGAACCTGCGCATGAGCGCTCTGCTCCATCGCCTTTAAGGTGTTCAACAAAAGTTCCCACTGACTGATCTCCTTCAAATATCTCTCCCTCAACTTCAAGAGGACCCTCTTCTTCCTATCACGGCGGTGCTTCCTCTCGACTGCCGGATCCGGCGGCGCAGGGGCGGCGGCGGCAGGTTCGGCGAACGGGCGTTTCTTGCGCTTGTAGACGAACCCTTCATCGTTTACTAATTCCCAGTCGTCGGGGTCTCCACACCCCGATTCAGCGGCCATGGCCACACCTTGAGCGGAATTTTTGGAGTTTCGAAAATGAAGAAATTTGAGCAGATGCAATTTCAGAAAGTTTTTGAAAGATTGGGAATTAATTGGGCGGTAGCGCTCAAAACTCAATTTTTTTTCCGTGCATCTAAAAGTTTTGGATATTATCACTTCGCCCCACTTTTTAATGCAAATTAGGATTTGGCCCATCGATACCTTTTCTCGTATACTTGGCAGTTCTCACATTATTTTGATATATCATACAAGGGTCCCACTACCCAAACACACCCCCATTAAAATTAAAATTTTAACATACATTAGTAAGCACTCGACTTTGTTACTATTCTACCCTCCATTCCTCAAAAAACAATTCAGCCTACCAAATTAATAATAAAAACGTGTATGAATCCAAGTTCAAGATGAACTTAATTTTTTTAATATCATTGCTATATATAAAAATTATTACTGTTATACATAAAAATTATTATTTTTATGCATAAAAATTATTATTGTTTAAAAAATATTTTAAATGGAGGTATTTTAAAGTATCATTGTTTAAATTATCACTGATATATTTTTTAAACAGTGATAGTTTTTATGCATAACAGTCAGTGACGGAGGGAAGGGGGTACATGAAGGTACAATTGTACCCCAAAATGAAATGTACCCCCTTTATACCTTGTGTTAAAAAAATAAAATTATATTTTATTATATATAAGTATGTAAAAAAATACTCAAATGTATCCTCAAATTTCAAATCCTACTCAAATGTATCCCCAAATTTTGAATCCTAAATCAGCCACTGATAACAATGATAATTTTTGTCCATAACAATGATATCGTTCATCTATAGACCTGATTCACATGAGTGTTACTCCAAATTAACACTCCATTTTCGCTATCCAACTAGTTCGACGGAAGCTGAATTGAACAATTTAAACAGAGAAATTAAACATATCAACCTAGAATTGAGAAAATGTCTAAGAAACCCCACACACTAATCCAGGATTTAGGGGTATGTTCGTTTCGCGACTATCCCGGCGGACTTTGAACTTTACAATCTCAAATCCCCATTTGTTTTGAGAATTAAAGTAAGAATTTTGAAATCCTATTAATCCTACTCTACCACATAACCTACTACTACTCTACCTTTTATTCTCTCAATACACTCACATCATCTACTTTTTTATTCTCCGAATACACTCAAAATAATATAATAATATCACATCAATCATCTTTTTCACCATCTCACCCTATAAAATCTCATAACAAACATACATCTTAACTATTCATCAAGATTTTGAAATCCTAAGACTTCAAAGTTCGAATTTTCCTCGTCCACTATAAGCCCGAAACGAACATACCCTAGAAGACTTCAATTCCTATCCAAATAAACCCGTGAAAACCCTTCTCGCCAAAGAAATACAATTTCGGCGATTAATGAAAAATCCAATAAGATCTGAGTTTTTGAAACAGAAATGATAAATCGATTCAGTTAATTGCAGAAATCAAATTTAAAAAAAAAAAAAAAACATTAGACTTCGTTACAAAATATCTTTCGAAAATCCATCGAACAATGTTGCGATTATTGCGAAGAGGTTTTGAGATGTACTAGTAAGATTGGTTATTGAATAAGGCACCATGTAGTAAAATCAGAATTAATGTCAACTTTTCCAATCTTTAATAACCTTCTAGATAACCCAAGTCTTCAAAAAATGTAATAGTCAAAATTTAGAGAAACACAATATTCCCCATTTGTACCATCAATGAATCTTTTGAAAAACATTTGTCCTATCACCATCCGGTGCCCAAGGGCGGACGCAGAAATGCAATCCAGCCAGGGCAAAAAAAGCCTAGTTTTTGTCTAGTTCTTGTATGCACTAAGGTGTAACGTGCATTAATAGTGCATTTTAGAAACGTGCGACTTTTTATATTAAAAAGTGTAACTTATTTACACTGAAGCATGCAACTATTAATATGAAAAATAGTTGCACGCTTCAGTGTAAATAAGTTGCACTTTTTAGTATAAAAAGTCGCACATTTCTAAAATGCAATATATGAGTGCACGGTGAACCTGAGTGTACATGAGACCCACTCGAAAAAAAAAAAAAGTTGATAAAAAGAATATAAAATAATTTATAATTAATTAATATTTTGAATAATAACTTACAACGACGATTTGTTAAATTATCATTCATCCATTCATCACCGTGTCTAATTTTTACACTATAAGAAAATAGATATTTGGTTACATAATTTTCTAACATATATGGTTACAGAATCTTCCAACAAAATAATTTCGTCCTTAAATAGTGACATTGCTTACGAATTTTTAACATTATAGTGGGCAAATATATTGTCTATGAATTGCCTATGAATTCTTAAAGACAAACAAATTACCAACGAGCAAATTGCCTATACATTTATAATTTCATAAGCAAACAAATTATCTACACAAATAATCTCGTAGGCAATTGACATTTTTGTAGGCAATTACATTTGTAATTTGTTGTCTATAAATAAATTTATCTATAAATTATAATTTTGACGGTGAATTATTTTTAGGTAATTCAAGTATAAATTGAAAATGTCTATATGATTAGGAAAATTTGTAAGCAAATCGTAAGCAATCCTCACTATTTAAGAACATAATTATTTTGTTAAAAAAAAAATTAGGCATGTTAAAAAATTTTCATAAACAATTCTCTATTTTTATAAAGAATTAAAAATATTTATAAAATTTTAAAAATATTAAAGGGTATATATGACATTTCGCACTAAAAATTGAGGTGGGGCAATTGCCCTAATGTAAATCCGCCTGTGCCGGTACCGGAAATCACTATTATGATGATTTGGGAAATAATATAAAGTGCACCAGTGGACACTATAATTGTGTCACCGCCTATGTGGCCAACGACATGGCAATGCCCATAAGAATTTTTTTTTCCGTTAGTTACCCCATATATATTTTAGATATTTTGAATTTAATTTGATTTTATATCATAACTATAATATTTTATTTTTTAAATTAATAGAAAAATCTTTTCATCCTTCTTTTACCATTCATCGTCTCTTTCGTAGGCAAAACTGAAAATACAAAAAATAAAATCGTCCTAAAATCAACAGAAGTTCACAATCTTGAAAATAAAAGATTCAAACATCTCTCACGTCCAGGCACGACGGTGACCCCTTAATTGACACAACAAATGAAATTGAAATGTTTCTTGATTTAGATTTTTTTCTTTTTTCTCTTAAATTGAAGGAACTGATAACTAATGTTGTAAGATGTTCACAACTGCATCAAATTTTAACACCCTTCAAAACTATTTATGCTTTGAAAAAACAGAAGTGATCAATAACTATTCCATTTATCTCGTCATAGATTATGGGACAGAATATGTAATGTGAAAAAGTTTCATCTTACGTAAACCTGCAAGGTCCACTGAAATAACGTGATAATTTCCTTTTTTAGAAGAAAAAGGCGAAATAAATCTACAAAAGGGGATATTAAAAGCACTCGGTAGATTTCTAAATTAACAAGTAGCAACGAATGTTTATGCGAATAATAACGCCCTGATACAACGAAAAATTTGCATGCACATGATCTTCAAAGATCTTTTAAACCAACATAATATTACTTGCTTTAATGTGAGAGTTAAAACTAGTATTAAAACATATAGCATTTCCAAATCAGTTTATGTCAATCATGTATTTATTATTTCTTACTAGTTTTGGAAAAGGGAAGCAGTGATCTTGACTATCTTGAGGCAACAACTAAAATGCATTAAAGAATGCCATGGTTCATTTGAAATCTATACAAACTTAAACTACTGGCATGTACCAAGCTTAAAAGCAACAAAACTCATTATACAACACTGTCTAAACAAAGGATCATGTCATGCTATATTCAAAAGATATAATGTGGGAGAATTTTCTATGTATTGAATTAGGTCAAGAGTACATATATATATACAAGTGAGTAGACTTTTCTAATAAAGACTCATCTATAAAGACTCATCTATAATATTATTCTAACACTCCCCCTCAAGCTGGAGCATAAATGTTAATCATGCCTAATTTGTTATTATAAAGATAGTCAACACTAACTCCATTAAGAGCCTTAGTGAAAATGTCTCATAATTGGTCTTCAGTCCTCATATAACCTGTCGAAATTAGGTTATGTTGAATCTTCTCACGAACAAAGTGACAATCAATCTCAATGTGTTTAGTCCGTTCGTGAAAGACCGGATTAAAGGCAATATGAAGCGCAGCTTGATTATCACACCACAATTTGGCTGATATTGAGATCTTCAAACCCACTTCATTTAGAAACTCGTATACTCTTACTATCTCGCACACAACTTTGGCCATAGCTCTATATTCAAACTCTGCACTCGAACGTGAGACTACTTTCTGTTTCTTACTTTGCCAAGAAATCAAATTTTCACCAAAGAAAACACAGTATCCTGAAGTAGACCGTCGATCTTCCTTTGACCCTGCCCAATCAGCATCGGAAAAATATTCAACCTTCTTGTAAACATGGTCACTATACACAATTCCACGTCCAGGGGCTCCTTTCAAATAACATAAGATTTGCTCTACCGCCTTCCAGTGATCAATAGTTGGTGATGACATATATTGACTCAATACACTTATGGGGTAAGCAATATCTGGACGTGTAACCCTAAGATAATTCAGTTTTCCAACCAACCTTCTGTATCTTCTGGGATCATCAAATAACACACCCTCTTTTGTAAGCTGCAAATTCGGAACCATTGGAGAGCTACATGGTTTAGCTCCCAATTTTCATGTTTCAGAAAGTAAATCGAGCACATACTTTCTTTGAGACAGGAAAATTCCCTTCTTACTCTTGCTCACTTCAAAACCAAGAAAATACTTAAATGTCCCCAAATCCTTGGTAGTAAACTGAGTAGGAAGGAAAGCTTTCAAAGATGCAATCCCTTTAACATCACTCCCAGTGATCACAATATCATCCACATACACAACCATCAAAATAATATCACCCTCAGAACGCATGTGAAAAACAGAATCATCAGATTTACTTTGCTTCATACCAAACTTCTCAACAACACGAGTAAAAGTACCAAACCATGCATGAGGGCTCTGTTTCAAACCATACAAAGATTTTTGAAGATAACATACCTTATGAGTCTCCCCCTGAGCAACAAAGCCAGGTGGTTGCTCCATATAAATAGTGTCAACGAGGTCACCATGGATAAAGGCATTTTTGATGTCCAACTCGTGCAAAGGCCAATGATTAGTAGCTGCCATTGAAACCAAGAGCCTTATAGAGTTAAGTTTGGCAACATGAGAAAAGGTGTCAGAATATTCAACACCATAAGTCTGAGCATAGCCTTTGGCAAAAAGGCGAGCTTTCAACCAAGCCACAAAGCCATCAGGATTAACTTTGACAGTAAACACCCGTTTGCAGCCAATAGGTCGTTTACCTACAGGAAGATCCACCAAAGTCCAAGTGCCGGTAGTATCTAATGCACTCATTTCCTCAATCATGGCATTACGCCAACCAGGATGGGCCAAAGCTTCTTGAACATTGTTAGGAACAGTCTCGAGAGAAGAAACAAAAGCTCGAGAGAAAGGGGATAAGTGATCATATGAAACAAAAGAGGAAATGGGATAAGTGCAAGAACGTTTACCTTTTCGAAGAGCAATGGGAAGATTATCACTCGAAGAAGGATCTGTTGACGAAGATATTGACGTTTCAGGACATGAAATCGGCGTATCAGGATCCAAATCAGTAGCAGGAACATGAGGTCGTGGACAATGAGTGTATGTCTGTAGGATAGGAAGCCTAGTGGAATCAGATGGAGGAACAACTGGAATAGGGACTGTATATATCAGAAACTTTGTATCCTCCCTCTCAGTGGGAGGAGGAGTGGAATGAGAGAGGTGTATGTTCAGAAAACGCAACATCAGCAGATACAAGGTACCTATTGAGACTAGGACAAAAACATCGGTATCCTTTTTGAACCCGAGAATAGCCCAAGAAAATGCACCTCAAAGATTTTGGATCCAGTTTTGTGACACGGGCGAACATCCCGAACAAAACAAGTGCAACCAAATATCTTGGGCTCAATAGGAAGCGAGAGACCGAGATGGAAATAGGACATGAAAAAGGTGACTCACCACGGCGACGGAAGATGGCATGCGATTAATGAGAAAGACGCGGTAGAGACAACATCCGCCCAAAGGGTTTAGGAACTTGCATGGCAAATAACAAAGCTCGGCGGTTTCAAGAAGATGTCTATTCTTTCTCTCGGCCACACACCATTTTGAGGCGGTGTGTGTCAACGGGATGTTTGATGAAGAATGTCATTATGCGAGATATAATAACGAAATGCTTGGAAAGATATTCCTTAGCATTATCACTTCAAGAAGATTTTCACAAACACACCAAATTGAGTCTTAATCTCAAAGACAAAAAAGGTAGAAAAATGGGTAAATAACTTTCGAACAATTTTTCATTAGATATAACCATGTCATTCGAGAATAATCTTCAACAAAGGTTACAAAATAACGAAATTCGAGTTTTCGATGTAACGGGACAAGGACCCCAAAACATCGAGTGTACTAACTCAAAAAGGAGCACTAGCTCGATTATTGACTCGAGGACTCAAACTAACTGCGGTGATGCTTAGCAAAACGACAAGACTCACAATCTAGAGATGACAACTTAGAAAAGCTGCGGACCACAATATCTTGACAAAGGAAGTGAAGGGTGACCCAGCGACGATGTGCATCCATAGGAGTGGCGGTCCCAAAGGCACGCCATGATTTAATTGCTTTGAGTATCAAGGATGTAGAGGCCGCCCGGATTCATGTCCCTTACCAATAAGTCTCTTCGTCGTGAAGATCCGAAACAAACAATAATCGGGGAAAGAATGAGACACAACAATTAAGATTGCGAGTAAGTTTACTCACGTAAACCAAATTAAACGAGAGTTGAGGAAGACTAAGAACGGATGACAAGGGTAGGGAAGATGTTGGATTAACAATTTCGATCCAATGGCGTGGGATTTTGAACCATCGCCTAAAAATGCGGGGAAAAAGAAGTATTATGTGAGGTGAAGGTAGAAAGCAGATTTGGATTACTGTCATGTGATGCGTGGGCACCGTAATCAATGACCCACTTGGAAGATGAGGAAACAAGACATGCATTAGGTTTACCTAACTCAAAGAATGGCAAATGACCGAACTAACTTTGTGATGATTCATTTTTGCAACTTCAACAACTTTGCATACTCATTAAGCGGAGATGGTGATGGATTCACGGAGTGGCTTTAATTGCCACCACTATTAGCTACATGAAGCGGATGATGGAGGCCTCTTGTTACGCTAATTTCGAGACAATCTCGTTTGGTATGCCAGTCCATGATAGTAATAACACTCCACATCTGTTGATGAATGCCCGTGATTACCCCTCTTCCCACCATTCTTGGACTGTGGCCTCCCGGACTTGGAAGTAGGAACACGACTGTAAAGGACACTGCTAGGTGGATAAGCTATGGTGGAGCTTGTGAGTTCGGTCGCGAAGAATTCCGCTATAAGCCTCTTCCAATGATGAAATCTGCGAATCGGATAGAATTTGTGACTTATTTGTCTCAAACTCGGATGGAAAACCGGCTAAGAAACTCATCACGACCATCTTCTCTCGTTGAGCATCTTTGAGCAAGTGAAATCGGGGCTAAGCGGAAGCTTAACACATTAAGCTCTTCATAAGTTTTCTTGAACTCCGTGAAGTAATCCGTTATCGACCTATCTCCTTTTATGCAGTGCGTAAAATGCCTGACACACATCATACATTCGAGAAATATTCCCTTTCCCCGAATATAAGAACTCAAGATACGACATAAGTGCCTTAACAGTCCTATAATGAGTAACCATCCCAATCACCTCACCTCTTGATGCAATTGCATATCTCAAAAAAACAAACGAGCATCCTCTCGCCGTTAAGGGGGTTTTTATTGGCGTCAATGGGTGGATCATCGGTCAAAATGACCGTCCATAGACACACTCAACAAATACAACTCAATGGTTTGACGCCAATCAAAGTAATTTGTAGGAATGAGTTTATGCTCCGTGATTTTCGCCATCACGGGCATAACATCAATAGATTTTTGCTCTTCACTCATAATGAATCATCCACCAAGAAGAAAAACAATTGAAATTCCAAAAAAAATGAGAAAGAATCTGTACCAAAACCGGAATCACACACCACTCGGATGTTGACCCAAATAGGTACACCAACAGAAAGAGCTCGATGAGACGAGCTCAACGGAAGTCGTCGGAGGAAATTCCGGCCAGAAACGCGCCGCTTGAAGAATCGCTGCGAAAAATACTTCGCCGGCGCGTGTGGTCCCCACGCGCGGCCACCGGTTGCCGGACTTCCGGCGAAGGGTCGCCGGGAGACGGCGCACCTCCCTATGTGGGTGGTGTCGCCCGGATCTGAGCGAAAATGGTAAAACCCCAAATATGTGCCCAAACCCTAATTTTCTCAAACCCTAATTTCTGAAATAAAGCCCTAATTTTCGAAATGTTGCCCTAATTTTCAGAATTTGAACCATGCCCTTGATACCATGTCATGCTATATTCAAAAGACATAATGTGGGAGAATTTTCTATGTATTGAATTAGGTCAAGAGTACATATATATATACAAGTGAGTAGGCTTTTCTAATAAAGGCACATCTATAATATTATTCTAACAGATCATAAACATGCATATTACTAGGCAACACTTTGTTCTAAGAGCATATATCATTTCAGTCACCTGAATTGCAAATTATGCATGATGCTTTCGAGCGGGACCATTGACAATTTCCGGCAAAGATTGTTATTTTGTTCGTGTCTGAAGTTGAAATAATCAAATGAATCTACGGAAAAAACATAAATGCAAATTTCGGCATCATCTTTGATGCATTTACAGATACATTTGTTGAGGTATGAGTGTAATCACCACCGTTTTAGAGAACTGGACTTCCATATGAAATCATCATTTTGTCCTGATCTGGACCATATTATCTTATTCTCTCACTCTTGTCGGGGTAAAAAGAAATTTTAAGTCCCTTCTTTACATTTGATAGCTATCAGTCGCAGCATTATGGTAAACCATAAAATTCCCTTTGAGACATAACACTTTCAATCTCTTGATCCAATCCCAAATATGACTGGATACAGTATGCTAATAGTGTCTTGTCTCACCATTCGTAATCATTAGTTCATTATTTGATTCATCATTCATTTATGTATAAAACCATATTTATATCATAAAAATATAGATAAAACGCCACGAAGCTACAATTTTGCAGCGCTAACAGGTGCTTGGTTATTGGTAAATCAAGATGAATGAGAATGGACATGGATATGGCTATAATAGTACTTTGATTCCCCACAATTTAGGCCAGAAATAAGCCATCTCAGATACACGTTTATGGACAATGGGGCATAACTGAAGTAAACAGACTTATGCTACATTGGACATGGCACGAAAAATAGTGATGATATTCATGCACTCTACCTCCAGCTCAACCAGCCACAGTCTCATGAAAGGGCATTGAACCGTGAAACCGACATTCACATAAAAAGAGCATTCAACCTGAAACCAACGTTCTTGGAAAAGGGCATTGAACAGTAAAAAGGGCATTGAGCAAAAAATCGACATTCTCATAAAAGGGGTATTGACCCGTAAAAGTGACATTCAATAACATGTACATTGAGCCGTAAAATCGACATTCCCAAAAGAGGGGCACTAAATTGTGAAACTGGCAGTCTCAGAAAAGAAACACTGCACTGTGAAATTGGCATTCTCAGAAAAGGAGCAAAAAATTGTGAAACTGGCATTCTCATAGAAAAGGGGAACTGAATCGTGAAACCGACTTACTCATAAAATGGGCTTTGAATATTAATACCGACAATCTCATAAAAGAGCACTGAACTGTAATACTGACATTCATAAAAGGGGCACATGGTCGTAAAACCGACATTCTCCAAAAGGGATATTGAACCGTGAAACCGACATTCTCATTAAAAGGGGTCGTGAACCATGATATAGACATTATCATAAAAGGTGCATTGAGTCGTGAAACTGTATTTCTCGTAAAAGGGACATTAAACCGTGTGAAACCGACATTTTTGTAAAATGGACATGAACCGTGAAATCGATATTTTCATAAAAGGGACATGATGAACCTTTTTGAAAAAGGGCATTGAGCAGTGAAACAAACATTCTCATAAAATGGACATGAATCTCGAAACTAACATTCTCGTGAAAGGGAAATTGAACCGTAAAACCGACATTCTCATAAAAGGGGCATTGAACCATGATACTTACATTCTAATAAATGGGCATTAAACCATGATACCGACATTCTCATAAAAGGGGCATTGAGTAGTGAAACAAACATTCTCGTAAAAGGAACATTGAACCGTGAAACCGACATTCTCATAAAAGGGACAATGAACCAGTGAAACTAACACTTAATAAAAAAGGGCATTGAGTTGTGAAACTAACATTCTCATAAAAGAGACATGAACTTTGAAACCGACATTCTCGTAAAAAGGACATTGAATTGTGAAACCAACATTCTCATAAAAGGGGCATTGAACCATGATAGCGACATTCTCATAAAACGGACATTGAACCGTGAAATCAACATTCTCATAAAAGAGAGATTGAACCGTGAAACCGACATTCTCATAAAATGGACATTGAACCATGATACTGACATTCTCATAAAAGGGGCATTGGGTTGTGAAAATGACATTTTCATAAAAGGGGCATTGGGTCGTGAAAATTACATTTTCATAAAAGGGGCATTGAGTAGTGAAACCAACATTCTTCGTAAAAGGGACATGAATCGTGAAACCGACAATCTCATAAAAGGGACAAGAACCATGAAACATACATTCTCGTAAAAAGTGGCACTGAACCATATGATACTGACATTATCATAAAAAGGGTCACAAACATTCAAACCGACATTCTCGAAAAAGGGTCATTGAGTAGTGAAACCGATATACTCATAAAAGGGATATGAACCGTGAAACCGACATTCTCATAAAAGGGACATGAATCGTGAAACCGACATTCTCATAAAAGGGCATTGACTCGTGAAACCGACATTCTCATAAAAGGGACATGAACCTTGAAACCGACCTTCTCGTAAAAGGGACATTGAACCGTGAAACCGATATTCTCATAAAAGAGATAACGAACCATGATACCGACATTCTCATAAAGGAATATGAACCTTGAAATTGACATTCTCGTAAAAGGGACATGAACCTTGAAACCGACATTCTCTTAAAAAGGGACATTGAACCGTGTAACTGACATTATCCTAAAAGGGGCATTACACCATGATGTGACATTCTCATAAAAGAAACATGAACTTTGAAACCGACATTCTCGTAAAAGGGACATTGAACCGTGAAAGCGACATTCTCATAAAAGGGACGTTGAACCATGATACCGACATTTTCATTAAATGGAACATGAACCTTGAAACCGACATTCTCATAAAAGGGACATTGAGTAGTGAAAAGCGTTCGTAAAAGGGACATATGAAACCGACATTCACATAAAAAACCGACATTTTCATAAAAGGGTCAATCAGGGCGTTCGTGAAAAAGGGCATAAAAGGGCATTGAATCACGAAACCGACATTCTCATAAAAAGGGACATTAACCTTGAAACCGACATTCTCGTAAAAGGGGACGTGATTGAAATAAAACCACATTAAAAAGGAATATATTTGAAATGGAAACATTTTCATAAAAGGGGCATTAAACTATGATCATGACATTCTCATAAAAAGGGACATGAGTTGTGAAAATGACATTTTTCATAAAAAGGGACGTTCGTGAAAATTACATATTCATTGAACCGACATTCTCGTAAAAAACATTGAATTGAAACCGCGAGACCGACGTTCTCGTAAAAGGGACGTTGAACCATGATCGACGAAAACATTTCTCATAAAGGGACATTAACCTTGAAACCGACATTCTCGTAAAAGGGACATGAACCTTGAAACCAACATTCTCATAAAAGGGACACTGAACCATGATACCGACATTCTCGTAAAAAGGGACATGAACCTTGAAATCGACATTCACATAAAAGGGACATGAATTAAACCGTAAAAAAGCATTATCGTAAAAAGTAAAAGGGATTGAACCGAAAGTAAACCGTAAAACATTGAACATAAAAAATAAAAGGGCATTGAATCATGATACAGACATTCTCTTAAACAGGGACATGAACCTTGAAATCTACATTCTCGTAAAAGGGACATTGAACCGTGAAACCGACATTATCGTAAAAGGGGCATTGAACCATGATACCGACATTCTAATAAAAAGGGACATGAACCTTGAACCTTGAACCGTGAAACCGACATTCTCATAAAAGGGACATTGAACCGTGATATCGGCATTCTCATAAAAGGGACATTGAATCATGATACCGGCATTCTCAAAAAAAGGGACATGAACTTTGAAACCGACATTCTCGTAAAAGGGATATTGAACCGTGAAACTGACATTCTCGTAAAAAGGACATTAAACTATGAGAGCGACATTCTCAAAAAAGAGGTATTGATCCATGATACCGACATTCTCATAAAGGAATATGAACATTGAAATTAACATTCTCGTAAAAGGGACATGAACCTTGAAACCGACATTCTCGTAAAAAGGGACATTAAACCGTGTAACTGACATTATCCTAAAAGGGGCATTACACCATGATGTCCACATTCTCATAAAAGAAATATGAATCTTAAAACCGACATTCTCGTAAAAGGGACATTGAACCGTGAAAGCGACATTCTAATAAAAGGGACGTTGAACCATGATACCGACATTCTCATTAAATGGGACATGAACCTTGAAACCGACATTCTCATAAAAGGTACATTAAGTAGTGAAACCGACATTCTCGTAAAAGTGACATGAACCGTCAAACCGACATTCTCATAAAAGGGTCATTGAACCATGAGACCGACGTTCTCATAAAAGGGGCACATAACCATGATACCGACATTCTCATAAAAGAGACGTTGAACCATGATTCCGACATTCTCATTAAATGGGACATGAACCTTGAAACCGACATTCTCATAAAAGAGACATTGAGTAGTGAAATCGACATTCTCGTAAAAGGGACATAAACCGTCAAACCGACATTCTCATAAAAGGGTCATTGAACCGTGAGACCGACGTTCTCATAAAAGGGGCATTGAACCATGATATCGACATTCTCATAAATGGACATTAACCTTGAAACCGACATTCTCGTAAAAGGGACATGAACCTTGAAACCGACGTTCTCGTAAAAGGGACATTGAACCTTGAAACCAACATTTCATAAAAGGGGCATTAAACTATGATACCGACATTCTCGAAAAAAGGGACATGAACCTTGAAACCGACATTCTCGTAAAACATTGAAACGTGAAACTGACATTCTCGTAAAAGGGACATTGAAACCGTGCGACCGACGTTCTCACAAAAGGGATATTGAACCATGATACCGACATTCTCATAAAGGGACATTAACCTTGAAACCGACATTCTCGTAAAAGGAACATGAACCTTGAAACCGACATTCTCATAAAAGGGACACTGAACCATGATACCGACATTCTTGTAAAAAGGGACATGAACCTTGAAATCGACATTCACATAAAAGGGACATTAAACCGTGAAATCGACATTCTCGTAAATGAGATATTGAACCGTGAAACCGACATTCACATAAAAGGGGCATTGAATCATGATACCGACATTCTCATAAAAAGGGACATGAACCTTGAAATCGACATTCTCGTAAAAGGGACATTAAAGCATTCTGAAAACCGAACATTCTTCAAATAAAAATGGAATCATGATACCGATATTCTCATAAAAAGGGACATGAACTTTAAAACCGACATTCTCGTAAAAGGGACATTGAACTGTGAAACCGACATTCTCATAAAAGAGACATTGAATCGTGATACCGGCATTCTCATAAAAAGGGACATGAACCTTTGAACTGACATTCTCGTAAAAGGGATATTGAACCTTGAAATTGACATTCTCGTAAAAGGGACATTGAACAGTGAAACTAACAATCTCGTAAAAGGGATATTGAACCATGAGACCGACATTCTCATAAAAGAGGTATTGAACCATGATACCGACATTCTCAAAAAGGAATATGAACCTTGAAATTGACATTCTCGTAAAAGGGACATGAACCTTGAAACCGACATTCTCGTAAAAAGGGACATTAAACCGTTTAACTGACATTATCCTAAAATGGGCATTACACCATGATGCCGACATTCTCATAAAAGAAATATGAACCTTGAAACCGACATTCTCGTAAAAGGAACATTGAACCGTGAAAGCAACATTCTCATAAAAGGGACGTTGAACCATGATACCGATATTCTCATTAAATGGGACATTAACCTTGAAACCGACATTCTCATTAAAGGAACATTGAGTAGTGAAACCGACATTCTCATAAAAGGGACATTGAATCGAAAGACCGACGTTCTCATAAAAGGGGCATTGAACCATGATACCGACATTCTCATAAAGAGACATTAACCTTGAAACCAACATTCTCGTAAAAGTGACATGAACCTTGACACCGACGTTCTCGTAAAAGGGACATTGAACCTTGAAACCAACATTTTATAAAAGGGGCATTAAACTATGATATCGACACTCTCGTAAAAAGGGACATGAACCTTGAAACCGATATTCTCGTAAAGGGGACATTGAAACGTGAAACTAATATTCTCGTAAAAGGGACATTGAACCATGGGACCGACGTTCTCATAAAAGGGACATTGAACCATGATACCGACATTCTCATAAAAGGGACACTGAACCATAATACCGACATTCTCATAAAAAGGGACATGAATCTTGAAACCGACATTCACATAAAAGGGACATTAACCGTGAAACCGACATTCTCTTAAAAGGGACATTGAATCGTGAAACCGACATTCTTATAAAATGGACATTGAATCATGATACCGACATTCTCATAAAAAGGGACATGAATCTTGAAATCGACATTCTCGTAAAAGGAGACATTAAACCGGTGAAACCGACATTCTCGTAAAAGAGACATTGAACAGTGAAACCAACATTCTCATAAAAGGGGCTTTGAACCGTGATACCGACATTCTCATAAAAAGGGACATGAACCTTGAAACGGACATTCTTGTAAAAGGAAAATTGAACCGTGAAACCGACATTCTCATAAAAGGGACATTAAACCATGATACATACATTCTCATAAAAAGGGACATGAACAAAGAGAACAACTTACCATTATAGATGTTATACCAGGAAATAGACCAGAACATTTAAATTCATTCGTCTTGAGATGCTTTGTTTTGTATTTGGGAGGCGGGTCGTGTGACCGGCTCTCATCAACAGTGTCTGAAGCAAGCTCTTAGGGTTAGTTCCGTCTTTTGTGAACCTGTCCTTTCGCTGGATTCTCTCGGTTTCTTGCTATCACGACCAAAGACAAACCTCCCTTTCATTGATCACCTGAGACCAGCTCTTGAACAGCAAGCATCAGGTACTTGCCTTCCTTGTGGATATCCATGCTAGGATGTTCAAGCTGCATTTTCATGAGATCTAAACATTAAAATCATATAAACTCAAGGGTAGTTTTTGTAATTACAACGAATGATAAATGCATAATTGATTATGATTAGCTTAAGGAGCATCAAAACTCATTCGGAAGCATTCATGAAACTGGTAAATATTAATAAGTTATTCATTGACCAGTAAAGATTAGTGAAATAAGCTGGAAATACTATCTCATATTTAAATTTTATTCTTGCAAGTCATTGACTATTATTATTGTTTAATAAAGTCAAAGCACAAACTTTATCTCAGGAAATAATAAAGTTACCGGAAAGGTGAATATGTACAAGGAAAAATATAAATTGGAACCAACACATTTACCTTCTTTTGTAAAAGTTGATCAAGCTCCTCCTTCAGTTTCACATAGCACTCTACCCACTTTTTCAGATGTCCTGACTGAGACACCAGAATAAAAGATGGAAAATTAATAAATATTGGTTGAAAGAAGGTGTAATTTTGCAAGAGAGCGTCAAGAAGATTACCATAGAGCCATATTCCAGTTTGCCACCAAAAGGATCAGAATAGAATCAGATACTCCAGCTTCTCACCGAACACCAACCACGGGTATGGTATCGTTTGATAACGTGCATTCACAGAATTCTGAATCAAACCAACAATTAGCCCAGTAGAGTGATTGTCATAAAATAGATATCAGCAATTTTCCAGTCTACAGAATTTAAAACCACAGTTCCACAGAAAGAGGTTCTCCTCACAAATACTGAAGAAAAGTTATACTGAAGGCATTCAAGTGAATGTGACAAACAAATGTTCAGTAACATAAATTTCTACAAAATGTGAAAATTCAGTTAGATAAAAAAATAAGAACATACCAAATAGAGCATGACCTGCCCATCATCCATTGTTTTGAAAGACATCGATGCCTCCCTTTACTGTAAATAAAAAAAAAAAAATGCAACAATCCTGTTTTCTTGGCTTTAAAAAGAAACACATAGATAACTACTCACCACTACAGATGCAATACCAGGTAATAGACCAGAACACATAACACGAACCAAAGATTGATTGTGACTTAACCTGTTACTAGTTGTTCCATCTGTATCCAGCATCTTTCAGTATGAGGTGAACTGTTTACGAAGAGAATGGATACATTGGGAGGTGGCTTCTTAAACATGACCTCTGTCAGAGGAAAGAAAACTTAAAAGGAAATAAATACAACTGATGCATGCAGAATAGCCCCATAAGAAAGCAATTTCAGCAACCAAATTTTTTGGCTAAAAAATAATATTGAATAGATGAACATTTCACAAGATATGAGCAATTAGGATTTTTTCAAATCTCTCAAGGGTCCACTTGGGAGACATGTTCAATTTAAAGCACATATAAGAATATGATACGAATCGTTTGCAATATGATGGTCACACTATAAACATAAAAAAATAAATAAACAACAAGAACCATGTACCTGTTCAGAAATTGCCATTGAGCCAAACATGCAAGATCATATATATTGTTTGTTAGGCACTCAAGCATGAAAGGTTCTCAATTTCATCTAATGCAAAAATCATCCTCAAAGTGGACAGGATTTGCACCCCAAATGTTAGGGAAAGAATAAAAAATATGAGTCCAATCATCCTTGGAGAAGGAAAAGAGCAGGTGAAAGTAATGTTATATTCTTAGCAGTAACTTAATTATTACAAAAAAACAAATTAAAAGACTATCACTTTGACAAATTGAAGGGTGATGAAGGAGGTGTTTATCAGCATTATGATTAGATTAACTCAACAATTAAAGAGAGATTTGATTGTACAGTTATGATCCACAGGCGGATGAAGAAATTCTGGATAGCAGAGATAAAATCTCTCAATACTTTCAACTAGCATTTTGGGTTTTAGATTTGCAAGCTAACAAAGAGTTCAATGGACTTCCCTCAAAGTCTAATAGTTGATATTCATAAATACCAATACAGCACCAAGACGTTCCTTACGACATATGTGGTACAGCCGCACAAGACAGCCTCAATGAGGTTGGATCCAATACAATCAGGTGTCCAGCTCGAATATGATTTACTTAGAACTTCCTGTCCAATAAACACACAGCATAAACAAACCTTATTAGATGAAATTTATCTAAGTATGCTACATAATGGCAAATATGCAACAAGAAGGATAGGTGTAAGCAGTCAATCGAGGGGATAAACAAGAAGCAGCAAGAGCGGAAAAAACACCTTCAAACACATAAAGTCCATCTTTGGGCCTGCCACGGGCCAAAATATCCTTGGTTGTTCGACTACGAATTTCAAAATAGTCAATACTAAATAGGACATCAACTGCAGAATCCCTAGTAAGCTTGCTCACAGATAACAGATTTTTAGTAATTCCAGGGACAACCAAGACATCATACAAAGTAATTGATTCATTCAGAATACATGTACCAACATGAGAAATATCTAAACGAGTCACCATTGCCAACAATAACGTAATCAGTACCCGAATATGGAATAACAAAAATGAGAGATGAAGGACCTGAAGTCATGTGAGCAGATGCTCCTGTGTAAAGATACCAATTCGAAAGTGGCGACGGAGAGACCTGACAACCCGCGGAGAAGGCCTCGGCTAAGTTAGCAACACTTTTAGACGAATCATCCGTCGGGTATGTAACATAAGCTGCAACAGGCTGAGAAGGAGCGCCGTATGCAGGCCTAGTGAAGATGACAGCCATTGATGAGGCGAAAGATAAAATAGTGACCGAGAGATATGGATATGGCTGTGAATTCTGTGATAGGGACAGAAATTAATTATATGACGGATAATTATTTTTGCCGTGAGGGCTGTAAACGCCGAGAGGGCAGAAAAGAAAGGAGAGAATATCGCGACGTTGAGAGAGGCGCGATGAGACGAGAAGAAAATTAGGGTTTGGGTATCCTAATTTTAGGCTGATACCATGTGATAATTATTTTATTCATCATAATGAATAATGTGTACAAAGTGTGAAATATATACACCTCTACAATCTGCATATAAGGAAATAATATATACGATTCTTTATCTACAAGAAATAATCAAAGCTGAATCCCATAAATTGAGTTAGAAGATAGTCTTGATTATCTTATGCTATCAATAGGGATCCATTTGAAGCTTAAAGCTTAATTACATCCCTTGTTAAACTTGATCACAATTTGGCAATTTCTCAAAGAATTCAGCATTGTTCATCATGATATATAGACGGTGCACAAGTTATACCACAAAGGGCACATATGTAAGTCACTGAATACATACAAGAGATAACAAAATCACAAGAACAGGAATGCAGATGTTGTTCTTTCAAAACAAACAGACTCCTCATTACTTAGCATGGACTACAAATCAGAACAAGCACCATAAGAAATTATCAACATGTTAGCCATAGAGCACACTTCAGATACAGTTCCACATCTCAACAAGAGGAGCAACTTCATTATTTCTTTTTCAGGATGCTGGTTAAATGTTTTAAAAAAAAAAATAGATGCTACATTTTCCCTTGAAAAAGAGTTCAAGTACTATAATAGAACGAGCATAAAAAACATATTATGTCACTCCAGCCACGGGAGCATATATTATATTCCCTACCTCAACCATAGTAGTGATTTGATTTTTTTCTTTTTTGTGCTGCTAGTTGTCTTTGTGTTTTCCACATTTTCTCTTTGCCATAATCGTCTATTTGATTGAATGAAGTTATCTTATATACTGTCACTTGCAGTATATCTTCCAGAAAATGTACCTTTACAGGATACGTGAAGCCCTACATCCACATAAAAAAACAGGCCTTCATATGGAATTAAATGCAAAGAAAGTAGAGCTCTTCAATAGATCGAACATCAATCAATTTAAGAATGACATGAAAAACTAAGAAACCATTCCTCAAACTTTAGGAGTGTCAAGACTGGTTCAAGATATATGTTTGTCTTCCAAAAACAAGAAAGAGAGACCAACCGAAATCAAGATAAATTGGAAAAAGATATGAAGGAAAATAAGAATTAAAGTAAAACTGCAAATAAAAAATAGATAAACTCCAAAATCGAAATCGCATGCCATGGTTCTTTACACCAAAATTCTGTCCAAAAATAGCAAATATTTGTTCTTGACTTACAGGTATGTGAATCATGGGTGCTCCATATCGGCATTCAGAGTGGCGCTCATCAAGATCAATCTCAAATCCTGCAGTCATGGAAGAAGATCCTTCAAGACAATCAACAAGAAGTCAGGTAAAGGGAATAGCATGTCAAGAATCAAATAACTATTATAACTAAATTCATGTACATACAATATTAACCTTCATTCATGCCTCGCTCATGAATTTCATCGAAAAAGACATGAGTTACACCATCCCGGTTTCTGTCACTCAACAGCCTACGAAGCAAAATCCTACTGGTGCAGAAGAGCAAATGTGTATTCTTTGCAATTCATTCCCTCTGATCGTACTATATATCCAACCCACCAAGAAAATATATTTTGAATTGCAGCATCTATAAAAAATAGGTTTGGTACATGAAAATATTCAGCACTGACTTGATTGAAAATAAGGTTCAAGATGAAACGACTCGAAAGATCAAAAAAGAAAGCAGGCCTACTGATTCACCAAGAGACTCTCCCCTCTCAGCAGAAACTCTTTCTGAAACGGCCATTGCTAACATTCTTCGATGCTGTGCACAGATTATGTACAAAATGCTCCCCGGCCAGACGCTATATTTGCCTCCAAAATTATATTGAGGAAGTTGGGTGGTCTTACCACAACCAGTCTCCCCAGAAATCACCACAACCTTTTATTGACAAGGAAAATAAGCAACTTGTAGTATAAGCAAATGTAACTTAAGCGCAACAGAACATACACAACAAGTTTTGTTATAATTCTAGAAGTTAACGTTGTAATTCAGAACATAATCTAAAACTCGCTGAACATCCGACCACTAAAAAATAGTATCAAGTAAAGATCTGCGAAAGTTACAGAGAAACAAGAAAATATATAAACAACAAGAGTTATGCATGCAACCCTATCAAGACACAGACGACTCTGGCACAAAATTAAATACAAAAAGAGAAATCTCCAAGAAATAAAGTTATATTAAACTGGTATCATCACATCATGGTTCAGAGATCCTAAAACGAAAAGCACACTCGGTCTCTAAGAGTCTTGTTCTATAAAAGAATGATTAAGATGTATATCAGTATCGGTATGTTTTCCAGAAATTCATTCTAGCTTAAAAGGGCATGTTATATATCACAGATTCCAAGTAACATATCTAGAACTGATACACGGGACAGAACATGCAACTTACCAAAACTACTCATTAATTTGTTCATTCATATAAAAGATCTTCCCTTCGTTAAAAGATTCAATCTTGATAATAAAAGACCAAAGAATTCAAAACAAATAACACACGGGCGTCAAAACCAAACACCCCTCAAATCAATGACAGGAAAGGGGAAAACGATCACTTACTGGGTTGTTTTTCATAATTGCATTCGCATACATCGTCGGAACTGCTCGATGGCGTAGCTACAAAAGTGCCGCCGAAGAACACTAGAATTCAAGCGATAAGTGCAACTCTTTGGCAGCGCTTGAATAAACGGGCAGAAAAAGTGGCGGATTTTGTGAAGGCATTGTGAGTGAGGATAGGACTTCAATAATGGCGGGTCTCCTTTTTCCGTTTCTTGTTTCTTGATTTCTTGATTTTTCTACCTTTTTTTTTTTTTTTTTCCTATTTATTTGGGATTTGTACAGTTGTATTTAAAATGATTATGGCTGGCGGGTTTGTACTTTGTAGAGGACGCGGTTATTTAAAGTGTAATTCCCATATTTATAGAGTAATAATTAATTGGTTCGTTTTTTGATTGAGCCGTTGGATATTCTTGATCTTTTTTTTTTTTTTTTTTTTGCTTATTTATAAAGATGATTTCTTAACTTATTTATTTAAGATAATCTCACATCTCTCTCATGACTTCTTTGATGTATTTTTTTCTTTATTTTTTTAAATTTATTTATTTCCTATTTTTTACTAAACCGTGAATTTATGTACTCTCTCGGTTGAGTTGATTGATGTCTAAAACGGCTACATCATGCAAGTAAGGAAAAATAGCACAACTCAAGTAATTTGGCGCTACAGTAAAAACGTCATACAGTTATATTGTCATATTTGAAAAAAACAAATTATTAATATAAAAAAGTTATTTTTAAATAAAGTTTTATATATAATTTTTCTTTTAGAAAGAAATAATGTATATATTTTCACGTTCTTCCTTTGCCTTCCAGTATATTTTAATTATTATAGTTTCACATGGTCAAATATAAGAAATTAAAGCAAATGAAAAACTCTCAAAAAATATGTGATTTTTCTATACTTGTTAAATTGAGTACAAACAGCCAACTAATTATTTTGATTTGATGTTGAATATATTGATATGAATTTTCACATATAAATTGTCACACATCGAAATATGAATTGATCTTAGAAAGAAATCTCATTAGTGGCACAACTAATAATCTTCACTATTGGGTGCGCGTCAATGTGTGGACTGCACCCTAAATTTCTACAATTGATTTTTAATCCGTAACTTTTTGTTGTTTAGAAGTTTGAATATAAATTTTATAGGGATGGGCCTTGTTTATGGCATGCTCGGGTTATACCCACCGGGGGATCCGAAAAGGATCCATTTAATACACGGGTTGCAACCCATTGATTTGCAGCTTCGGAATAGTGGGTCCCATCCCAACTTATGACATAAGTAACATTTGGACAAGAACCTGCATACACTTCACTTCCATTGACGTTTCCTTTGTTTCCACACCAAACATCGTACCCAATTCCATGATAACCGCAGCAGATTTCAAAAGATTGCTTGAATCCTGCAAATATTATACAAATTTGATCATCAAGTGGTGTTGTTTAAACATGGTTATTCATTGAGTCATATCAGATTTCAGTTGCTAAAATTGTTCTATGTGATCACATGTGATGAAATGCCACTTTTCATGACAAAATGAACTTATTTAAGGGGTGTTTGCATATCTAATTGGGCGTTGAAAAACAAATTTTTAAAATTAGAAGTGCTTTTAGGACATGTTTTCAAATCATATTATAACAGTGAGAATTATTTGTTCCAATGGAGTTTGAAAGCACCACCTTAATTGATTAAAGAATCACTTTTCAGCTGATTTTGATGAAAAGCATTAAGACAAGTTTTTTTTTTATATATAATTAAATTGTTATTAGAAGTGAGTATTTTTGCAAGTACTATACACATGCACTTCTCATAAAAACTACTAGAGTCACTCTCCTGTGCACCACATGCACCAATTCAAATTGGTGCAATCTAAACCCTAACCCCTAAATAGTGAACCTTAAATTATATATGAACCATTCGGGCCGGGTGAACCATGAACCACTTGGGTCGAGTGAACCATGAACCACTCTGGCCGGATTTCGGGTCTGTTCGGGTATTTAAAAAAAAAACATCTAAAACTGAAATTAAAGTTAAAAGAAAACCGAACTGAAAAAAGAAAAAAAAGTTAAAACTAAAAAAAATTAGAAAAAAAGCTTTTAAAATTAAATTGCACCAATTTTATTGGTGCATGTGGTGCAATGGAGAATTTACCAAACTACTAACATTAAAAAATAAAATTGAAGTACTGTTTTTTTTTACTTTTTTAAATGATTACATAATCACTTTTTTAGTTGATTTTGAGAAACCACAATAGTCAAGTTTTTTATTAATTGTTATTATTCCTACAATTTTTTGTTGCTAATAAGTTATTATGTTTGCAAATATTACCCACTTCTAAAAAACTCTTTACATTTAAACACAACCCAACTTTTGATTTTACCAAAAAAATCAATTCATATCACTCTCCAGAAGACAATCACTTTATATATAATCTCTAGCTAGACACATGAAAAGTCCATATTTAATTAGATAAACTCATCCTGAATCAAAATTAAATTGTATATATGCTAAAAAAATAATCACCTTGATTTTTGGCATTGGTGATTAATTCATACTTTGCAGCATACATGTCAACATACACTAAAGATGCATCAGAGAGCTCCCCCCTAAGCTTCACAATTTCTCCCTTGAGATGTTTGTTAAATTGCAAAGCTATTTCATTTTGGCTCTTCACACACCCATTCTCATCAACATATCCTGCAACTGGATCTTTTACTTTCACACATGTCACGGGCAAGCACCCGATTGGCCCAGTATTATGTATCCAAAATGCCCTCGCCCCTCTCTGATATAAAATCTGCACGTGTAGATTTTACATCAAAGACCGGGTAAGAGTGAAAATAATAGATATTTATTTAACCAAGTGGCCTAGTGATCAAAACTTACTCTAACTTGTGACATAAATTGACTGACTATTTTGGCTATGGCTACTTGTTGGAGTTGGTAGCTCAACGTTCGTATGCCTAAAGCGACGTTGTTTTGGCCTATGTCGAGTGTGAAAAGAGCCCGCGATAAGTCCCCGGGTTTTGGGAGCCTTTGTTTTGAACATTCCTCCTTTGCTGAAACTCTCAATTGGGTACGATTGTTATAATATAGAAAAAGCCTCATGGTCTAATTAAAATATGAATATATATATATATATATATTACATAAAATTAAACCACAAGAAGAATTACAAAAGAATTGTTCCAATCTATAACAAATCCACGAATTACAAAGATAATTCACGCCAACTTCAACAACAAAAAATTACAAATTTATCACAAAATCAAGAAATGTCTTAGACCTCCTAATTTTATACTACACCTATTAAAATTTATCACAAAAAAAAAATAAAGAAACCTTGTTTATAGAAATAAGGTGTTCTGTCTTTAATCTGAGTGAAATGCTCCACTTGGATTTCAAGAGAAAATGGGCTCAGCCCATTATCAAACCATGACTCGTTCGGACGTAGAATGGTTGCGCCACCTGTTGCAAAGTTTGCACCATGCTGAAAATTGGACCCTATTGAATCCAAGTATGGACTCAGATATGGTAATCCTAGGTGATCAGCTTCAAATAAACACACACATTAATTAATTAATTTCAAATGAAAAACTAACGATAATTTAATTCTGATTTTGGGATTTACATAAATTATATTCACAAAAACTTTTATGAATTCGGTTCACGTGAACTTTTTTCTTCAAAGTATAATTATTTAGTATACAAAGTGTCAGTGTTTAACATAATAATATTTTACATGCTAAAAGGTGATACTTGAAAATGAGAGTATGTGAACCCGAGTTCCCAAGAAAGTCTAGTTGAATACAATTGTCTTACCGATGAAGTCGATGATGAGACGACCATCGGAAGCCCTTCCGGCCGGGCGGCGGAAGTAGGTGTCGCCGGAAGGTGCCCCCGGTGGATAAAACGCCGCCGCTATCCCTCCGGTGTCGGAATTCGAGTCACCAAAGTTGTAAATTGCAGTGTAGTTACAAGGTGGTAATACTTTAATCATGTCATCACCATTTGTTGTAACCATGGATGATGATATAATTAGGGGCCATAAAACCAAAATTGTTAATTCCATGATACTCCGAGTTAAAGCTCATAGTTTATGGGAAGTGATTTAAACCTAAAACTAATCGAAATTTAGTGGACTATTAAGGTGGTGGGAAAACGATATTGATTTTTTTTTGGCATATAATGATGCAACATTTACATCATTTTTTTGTAATGTGTTTTAGTTTGGTGGGAGATGGACATGCTTCAAAAGTTAACGAGTCCACTCACTAGTGGACTTCACAAATTCCATCATTATACGATTAGATTATGATATAATTAAGGAGTGTAATGATAATCTAGTTAACTGCCACTATTTCTTAGGTGGTTTTGTGCAGTTCAGATTTGGTCATGGTCTTATTCAGATTGTGACATGATGTGTAAGTTGAATGAATTCATCAGATTAGGCCCTTAAAACTTCCTAAAAACAAGTTACACGTTTCAGTATAATAAATAATATATTTCAGTGCAACAAGTTTTATATTTCTAAATATACTATGAAGTGCACCATGCACCTGATGCATACAAAACAACTCAGGACATGAACAAAACATGTGTATGAACAGAATAGTTTAGGCAGGCTCCAACTTCGAAATGGAGGAAATTATTCAATGATTTGTTGTACAAATCAAGTTCTTGAAAGAAAGAAAAACAGTTTATGTGAAGAGAGTGACATTCAAATTTGACATTCAAAGTGGGCCATTATGTTTCATGCGTAAAAGGGGTTATGCTCAATGTTAAAGCAAAGAAGCTAGAAATAAAAATTGACAGTAAAGCAAACTTGATAGAAAGCCCAAAAAGATGGCATATTCAAAGCAGTTTCTGCAACTAGATAACAAAACAGCAGAGTTCAAATCACTGCTTGTCTTTCTGTAAATACTCTCTTTCTTTACATGATAAACTACATAAAATACTGACAGTAACGGAAAAACGGAAAACCTCATCTTTTTTCACGGAAAATACATTGTATGGTATATGATCAGAGGATTCTGTCCTGAAAATCTGTTAAAAAAGAGGATGCAATAGAGCTTAACTTCTTCCCAGTTTCTCCTGCCATGTTCTTCAAAGAGGAGATATCTTGTTGTGCCTGTTAAGACCAGAAACCAAGTTTCAACACCAAAAAATGAAAAGAAAAAAGCAATCCTAAATATTTTAGGGACAAGACTAGCTATATAAATTACCTGGAAAGAAAGCTTATTAATGAGTTCACCCGCAGTTAGGTCGATAGCAGAATCCAAGTCATGACCAAAGAGGTCGGCACTAGAAATTGATGATGAACCCTACAACACAATTGCACTTAACATCAATATCTAACCTTTAAAAAACAAAATGGCCCAAAAAATTCCTCAACTGGTGTACTAAATAACTGGGACATGATTTTCATATTCTTCAAGTTGAAAGCACTATGGTTGGTAGCATATGAATGTCATGTGTCTGTTATGAGATCTAGATCAACATATTTTTCTGTTAACTGCCCTTGATATTTGAAATTTATACCGGCAGGCAGCAGCATCGAAAACTAAAAGTGCATGTCTAAAATTCAATTTTCACATGCGTCAACTGATATTAAATATGGAAACCAATATCATGATCAAAATTCAAAAGAAACAACTTTATCTCAAGAATCTAGGTAATGGGGCACTAAACATATTGAAAACAAACCAATGCTGCCAACCTTCCTCCAGCACCATAAGAAAGAATAAAACATGACTGAGATGATATGATATAAAGATACAAAAACATACTGAGAACTTTTGCAATGTAGCTGATGCTTCCATATCATTATCCTTGTTTTGCACACCAAAGAACTGGGCTGATGATATAGATTTCGCATTAGAAAACTTCTTCCTCGCTTCATCGGTCTCCTCAACCTAATGATGGTAAATAAGGAACAAATTATAGTCAAGATTCTCTCTTTTTTTTTTTGTGTTAGATTTCAACATATTAAAAGATAGAAGGCAAATCATTTTCCACTGAAGATAGTTTATAACACATTACATTATATTCTCTCTTTTTTTCTTTCTTTCCCCCTTTTTTTTTGGCCAAATCAAAAGAATTGTCTCGACAGCATCAAAACAGGTGTACAGTTCCAAACAACTCCAAGAAGTCAAGGAATGAAAAACATTTCACTACAGGCAAGTACAAGATCAGAGCATGAAATGGAGCAAAGAAATACTAAAATATGTGAATGAATCTTATTAACCAGCTATTTCCGTAATGATCAGATTAAAGACTTCCATTATATCAACAGAGATAATAGACAATGATTCATTTTTCCAGTGTCCTTGAAAATTTAGAAAAAATTCAATCCTAACTTAAGTTTGCCCATGAGAATTTTCTCTTACTTGCACTTTGGATGAGTTTGAGCTGCTTTCCTTTGGGAAACCGCTCTCCATCCCATAATCAGCAAAGAAATTGGATGACTTTGGAGGTGTTACATGGCTAATAATACGACCTCCAGAACTAATCTCAGTAGATTGGCCATTTTCTGTATACTCAAACCGAGAAACAAACAATGAACCAACTGCAGGGGCGCTACTGGTTGCAGAACTGACAGGAGAAACTTGTATAGGTGCAGGTACAGGTACAGGTGGCTCTTCGGGCTTCTGATCATAAAGGCTTTCACTAGGCTGCCCATATGAAAACATGCTACAGTTTAGTAAATAAAATTGCAAAACAATGATGTATTAAATGAAGTTTAGATTGAACTACCTACATTCCTAATTAGCTGTTTGATTCTATATTTCTATCCATTCACACAAACAAACTTTTTCATTAATCAGGATACCAAAAGACTATTATACCTTATTTATTACTACTTGATGATAATATAGACCACAAGTACTCCCTCCATTTCAAAATAACTGTCGCTTTTGGGGTTAAATTTTATTTCAAATTAATTGTCGTTTTTGCGTTTTTTTTCCATGTTTCTTCCTAATTTACTCCTATTGTTTTCTTAAAAAATCTCAATGTTGGAAAATATTTTTTTCCCCTTACACACTCTCTCTCTCTTATATTGGAGGGTAAATCTGTCCAAAAAATTGTGTTCCTTAATTCTATACAAAACCTCAAAAGCGACAATTAAAAAGAAACGGACGGAGTAAATAGTACTCCCTCCGTCCACCAAGGTTATGCCCACACTTTTGGGCACAAATATTAAGAAAATAATAGATAAAGTGAGTATTATGGGGTAACGTGGGGTCCATTTATAAATAGAGTGACTGCTTGTGAGTAAAGTACAATGACAATTGAAGTAATTAAGTTGATGGTTGATAAAGTGTTTGTTTCTATAAAGGGTATGAGAATAGTTTTGGTGGACAGACGAATAAGGCAGGTGGGAATAGATTTGGTGGACGGAGGGAAAACAATTTATTAGGGGTAGTGGTAAAAAGAAAGGGTAAATATTTATTGATTTTAGCAAAGTGACAAATAATTAGGAAAACCATTTTGAATAAAATCAGACAGATAGATAATTAGGAACGGAGGTAGTAACAAATAGCCAAGACCAACCTTGTTGGTAAGTTTCTTAGCACCTAGTCCCCCCGTCTTTCCAGTTCTCTTTGCACCAAGAGATTTCTTGACAGCCATTGAGGCAGCTGCTGAAGCTCTTGGTGAAGAAGAAGAAGAAGAAGATTCAGGCAATCCACTTGTCACATACGGGCTTTCTTTTGGGACATTATTCAAAGAACCTCCTTTTGGATCTTCATTGACATTTGTATCAGAAAATCCATGAGAAGGTCCTGATGACTGGGAGGCAACGGGTGATAAAGGTAAACCTGCATCTTCTGCATTGCTTTTAGTAACTTCCTTTGCAAGTAATTGCCTATATAACTCAGCAGCTCTCGAGGTATATTTGGCCTCAATCTTGCCTCCATCATTCCAACCATGTTGTTTGAAAAAAACTTGTGCACGATTATTTCCACCGAAGCACATCATTTTCAACTGCTCGGGCGTCCATGAATCCATATTTGTTGACCTGCATTAAGGATTTGAATGAAAAGCTACATCAATTAAAACAGGATGGGGTTATTCACACCCCAATTTCCTCTATACACACCCAACATAGTCAAATTTAGTCAAACATACTTAAAAAAGGAAAAGTTACCCTTCAAATAATATTGTATCCTCAATGGTACCCTTATGCTTTATAACCTTTCTTTTTAATCTCGTTTTTCTTCTAATCTTTTATCATGAAAATGTATCAAAAGTCGAGGTTTATTTATTCCATTTAAAAAAAAAAAAAAAAAATTACAGAAAAAAATGAGCTAATTGACTACATGTATGGTTTATTTATATATTTCAAACTATAAGCGACTATTGGCATTGTCAAGATTCTTCATATAAATAAAGCCACTTAAACTTACTTGACACTTCAAATAAGCTTAAGATAGTCTTCCTTACTCAACTGCCCACTTATGAACCTTTAATTAAGTTACAGATCTTTATTTTGAGCTTACTTTTTCCCTTTGTTGCATTTTCTTCACAAATAGTCAGTCATTTTCCCTAGTTGAGCAAAATCATTTTCATGAATTAAGCTGCTCACTGCTGATACCAACCCATGCTGGATGAGGTGGTATCTAGCCTCCTCTACTAGAGAGGTGTTTTGGGATTCGGATAATCTCCCCCACCCCTCCCCTATTCCCATTATTAAAATAGCTCAACTGTCAAAAAAATTAACTGTGTGATGTCTAGACTTTGTCTTTCCTTAGATCTTTTAGTTTGAGCCATCTGAACTTGCCATGATAACTCTAAACATAAGCAAGGATATGGGCCCACATGAGTAGGAAGCAAAATCCCACAGTTCTTTTACTTAACATCTTAAAATAGGAAGGCAAGCGAGAACATCACACCCATAACTTTTTCATAATGTTAACTGAATATTCTTCTTTCCTGACATTCAGAACTGTAAAAAATTGATTCTTTTTTAAACTCCAACTTGTAAGTGTGACAACCTCAATTTTTCTCTCACCTAAGCCACTAAAAAATGAACCAAATATTACCACTGTCCAAATTTAATATCAGAGATGAACTAGTAAACTTGATTAGCAACTGTCATATTTGATAAAACTGAAAGTCAAGTAAAGAAACAAGGAATAAGAAAAGATGGATAAGAGACAGCAAACAACGCTACTTATCCGAGAATACCTTGGTAACACTCTCCTTGTAATTTTCAATGCTTAATACCCTAAACAAAGTAATAGAAAGTACTATAATTATAATTATAATTGTAGGAATTCCTTTAAATAATTGAAACCATCACTGAGTCCCTGGATTATAATCATTATCAATGCGAACATGGCCAAATTACAATACTACTTAGCTGCCTCTTTATGTTTTGAAAATCTCACTCTATTCCTAAGGCCATTTTATGTGGATGTTAACGGTAGCCAGTCAAACAGTATCTGTTCACAAACTTGACACTGAATATACATACTAATCATATGTGCAAGCAAAGGCAAAGAAATATTAGTTCAGTATGTTAACTGCTCAACTCCACCAAATCCAAGTATACTAGATTTTGAGCCAGTTGAACTCAAGCATATTTCTTACCCTTCCCCTTCATAGGCATCAATTTTATACTAATAATTCTTCACTTTTTACCTGTGGATGATCTATCAGATCGTGATGCTTTGAGTTTAGATGCATACATTTTTAAATTTTAAGAAGAGAATGGAAAGAGCAGCCATTGGTATTTTGATTATTTTTCACAGCATTCTTGTATGTATTCAATATTAACGTTTGTTCACAATGGACTATCTGTTTGAATGTTAGTTCAACGTGTTTGGTGTGTGTGTAGGGGTTGTGGTTGTGGGGGGTGGTTGATTTGAGGGGGGGGGGGGTGAGTGTAAATGATTTGAAATATTTTCAAAATGATAGTTGGGTATAGATGGGAAGGGAATGCTGAACAAAATTCTGCAGAGTGCAGACCCATTTAACAGGACAACTAACTTAGAGTTATGCCATGGTTTCCTTGTATTGCCCAAAAAAGAACTAAATTTTCTTGTAACCACCAAAGAATCATTTTCAAACTTCAGATATTCTAATAAACTTGCAGTACTTTCTTCCCCCCAAATCTCTCTAGTGTTCCCTTTAAAAGCCATCAATTTTTTTCTTTTTTTGGAGAAATGAACAGCTATGTGTATTCTGTAGGAATATTAATTGCACCTCAGGCAATTGGAGGCCTTTGCGTTCTCGGTGCACCTAACACCTTTAACAATGATGGTCTATCCCATTATTTTCCTTGTGCCTAGTCAATCAAACCATACTTTTTTGACATACTATTATCCAACTTACTTTGGCTTGTCAGCTATTTTAGGTTCTATTGGGAACTTTATGTTGAATTGAATAATCATCTAAAAATTGTTGTCCCATACTAGAAAGATAAAATTATTTATTGAGCTAGTGAATTTTTAAATTGGCGGTTAAGTGTTGTATAATACTATAAGGGAAGACGGAGACAAAATGGGTATAGGTTTTACAAAAAAAAAACAAAACCATTATCACCATGAGCCTATACCTAACCTTCATTTATAACTCTATCATTGAGTTATTTCACACATCCATCTTAACATACGCATCTCCGCCAGTGTGATCCTGATCCATGAACCACATCTCCATTTGAACAATACTCTTGTAACATTTTCCTTTCAATTTTGCAGGCATCCTCCTATGAGATCCTTCTATCTCATAAGACTCTTGCATTTCTTCGGCTTGTGTCATTCATAAGATCAATTTCTTCTTGAAGTCCAAATAATAGAAGCTAAAAATAAGATCAATTTCTTCTTGAAGTCCAAATAATAGAAGCTAAATAGCGAAAAGCTTTAGAAACAGGACTTCTCAAGCATCAATCTCAAATCACCATCATTAATGATCTCAATATAACACTTGGGCATATTTTTTCTTCTACTTTACCCGTCAGATTAATTTCGTGATCAATCTATTAAGTCGACGAATACCATATGCAAGCTCTTTAACTATTCCATGACTATATTTCTCTATAAGAAATGAGAAATGACACTTTAATCTCTATATTATATTCCTCTATGCAAATTCACACAACTGGCAGAAACAGAGCTGAAGAATTAGTTCTCATTATACTGACATTTCCAAAATACATAGTTTTTCACATGCACACAAATTTAAATTAAACAAGTAAATTACTGTAGATGTGGACCCTCCGTCACAACATTATATTAAGATACCTTAGGATGAGGTTCACAATTCTTAAGAGAGTGTTTGCATTTTGAATGCACAATGAAATTACACAACATTATATTAAGATACCTTCGGTTGAGGTTCACAATTCTTAAGATAGTGCGTGCATTTTGAATGCACAATGAAATTACAGGAAATTAAATGCTGACAGAGAGAATCACAAAAGCATTCAATCAACAACAACGAAGCCGATATAATGTAGGTGGGGAATAAAAACAGCAAAAAGAAATTGCATTGACGAATTACCTAACAAAGCTGATGTGCACGCCAAGGCTTCGATGAACGCCCGAACAATCAATGCATAAGAAAATCCCATAGGTAACGGACGCCCAGGTCGGGTTCTTCGCATTGCAATCGAAACACATCTGAATTCCAAACATCCAGGGTTCAAACCCAAACCCCAGAAAAAAAAAAATGCATACATATAAAAGGAGAGATTGAATAGCTCAGATCTAAATCAGATCTCAGCATTGTCGATCAAAATCAACGTCGTAATTTCATAAAAATGCATTACCAGACACAGAAAACAAAAAATCACCTTATTATCGGACTTGGTTTTGAGCTTGCGGAAAACGGCGTTTCTGTCGGTGTAGTGATCGGAAGCCATGGGAATAAATTAACAAAATTCTTCTATGTATTGACAGAGATTGCGGGCGTATGTTGCGGCCTGCGATTCTTCGTCTCTGCGGCGCAATGGGGATTGGGAGCAGCAAACCGGCACCGTAACAGCTGGGAAATGGGAGCGGAAACAGTACCTCAAATGGGTTCGCACTTGCACCTGGATTATAACTCAAATTGAAATGGATTCGGCGTCTGCAAACACAAGGGAGGTTGGGGCCTGAAAATATAAGGAAAGAGGAAGACAGAAATATAAGCAAATGAGAAAATCCAGAATAACGCAAAATCGGCCGAAAATCATAAATAATAAAATCAACGAAAATAAATGAAAGAAAATGGATGGTGTAATCGAACCGAATCAAAGTCCAATTTTAGAGAGTTTGAATTTGACTCATTTATTAATTATCCGAGTTCAAATTTAATTTATCCAATATATTGTTGGTCCGGAGCTTCCATTAGTATAAACAAATTTAACAATATTAATTTTAAATTAATTTATTTATTAATCCTATAAAACTATAATTAAATATTTAAAAGTATATTTATGTCTACTAAACTCTATAATTGCACTCAATGAGCGTGAACTAGTTATTAAAAAATCTTGTTAAACGAGATCAAATGAATATTTTTTAGTCGAGATTTTAATAGTTTGCGAACAATTTATTTTGACTACATTTGTAACGAAAAACGATGAAAAAAACAATCACATAAATGATAACAATAGTGGTGATGTTGTCTTGGTAAGAGATGTTGCTACGATGGAGACTCGAGCTCCAGCCATTGGAGTATGGAGAGTGTTGATGGTCAATTTGAGCATGACATGTCGGGGTGGTTGTCAGTATGAACTAGTTCGACATATCAACTGAATAAATAAATTGCATGTAAGAATGATAAAAGAAAAAAGAAAATAAATAAGCATAATTAGTCACTCTTTATTGATGAGTTGGGTCTATAAGACAATTTTGTGAGTTGTCGAGTTGAGAATCAGCTCCGTCTCCAGCTCACTCATTGGAGTTTGTCCTAAACTACTTTAAGAATCAACGAAAAAACATCGTTTTGTACTCTAAATGGGTATCCCTTAATATGTCATGGTTTTGTGATGGTGTGTTATGGAATGTTGACAATAGTGCTTAAGGTGTCTAACATATAATTTTTTTATATTATTCGATATTTCCAAAAAACAAAATAATATAATAATTAGAAAAAATTGTAAGTTTATCCATATATTGATAGTTTGTTTTATGTTAGACGTTTTTTGGTTGGTTGATCGAGCTTATTAGATGAGTTCAACTCGTTAGCTAGGTTGTTAGATTACCTAGTACATACAACTCATCGAGTGAGTTTTTCAGTTTTCTTAGTAGGCTAACTCTTAATTAGCCCTCCAGTAATACTATCAATCTAATACCGTATAATGAAAATCTACAAAATGTAAATTAATTGGATGGTAAAATTTATTTACATAAAACTTTGTTAATCTTAACGCTCGTGCATAACACGAAACTCGTCTATCTATTGGAACGAAGATGGAACATGCTTCATACAAATCAAACAAATAATAAAGTTGTTTATTGATAAAAATAAATTGAACCAAATTTAATTAAATAATTTAGCAAATTAATGTAAAATAATAGTATCACATTCAAGGGATAAATGTACCAAATTCACTCTTTCATTTATTAAATTTAGACTCTTTTTTTTTATAATTAAAAACATTATTATTACAAATTTACAACATGCACGTCTAAAATAGAGAGGTTGAGTTGAGCGTGGGCAACAACTAATTAACAGCACACCAAGATTCCCACCAAAACATAAAGAAAAGCCTCTTTTCCAATCATTAATCATTCAAAAGAAACTTCCATGCGCCTGCTGAACGAACGCCACTGTATTAATTTCTGGATTATAAAAAGGGTTTATTATCACTAATTTATCAAAACTTCAAAAGTCATTATCCGAAAGAAAAACTGAAAAAGTGTTTATTAAAGCTGCGACCCTTTTCTCGACAAAATTTCTGGATTTTATACTTTAATCAAACAGATCCTGCAAACTTCTGCAGAAGCAATGCCGCTGACGATCCAGCTTTCGACGCTCAGGTTTCTATCTCTAAAATTCTAAATCAATTCGGCCGATTTGTATAATTTGGGAAATGGGATTTTGAAAAAAAGTCGGTTAAGTTTCTAGTAGTGACGAATTTGCAAATTTGTTTGATTTGCGAGATGCCCTTTGAAGATTAACGAAATGGGTTTGGGCTAGAATTCTGTAGTGTTCGCTTAGATTACAAGTTATAATTCTTTGGGTGATTGAGTTTAATGCAAGTTGCGTATTTTGATTTCTTTCTTGGCCTTATCTCATTGTTTTGGAGTTTAGTAGATTTGAGAAAATATGGAGTTATTGCTGATAAAATATTTAGGGATAAGAAGGGATTGGGAGAGACTTCGCTTTCAAGAGTCATTAGTCGGTCCACCGTTTACCAAGAAGTTGTTTCTTCAACTCTTCTCCTCTGTTACTGTTTTATGGCTTTAATTCACATTAATTTTTCATTTTTCTTACTGTTTATATATGGGGATTAGAAAATACTGTTTGCATGCTTCAATTATTGAAAATTAGGGACTTTGTGGGGGTAGAATTTGGGTTTGATTGGTTATTATTCTGCAAGTTGTTTCAAGGGTTTTAAATTGGTCCCTGTTTTTGTCTTGTAATGATTGGACTCGTGCGTTTTTAGTTGGTTTTTGGGGTAATTGATTCTTGTGTTGGTTTTTTTCGTTATTGAAATTGACAGGTTTCTGTGATTTGGTGAAGAAGGTTGCTCCTATTTGAATACTTTTTGAGATTCTAACTCCATGGGGAACAAAAGTTCAAGCCCTAGGGGTGAAGAAAATTGGAGGCAAGCTTCAACAACTCGGTCGACTTCATCATCTGGTTGGCAGCATGATTATGCTCAATCAAGTGTTTCACAGTACGCTCAAAGTTATCCGGTGCAGCATCCTTATCCTGCACCAGCAGGCTACCCACCGACGGTGCAGCGTCCTTATCCTGCACCAGCAGGCTATCCATCATCAGATCAATATGATGCTCCTCCTCAACATTATGGGGCCCCATCTCAATCACCCGCTCCGCCCCAATATAATGCGCCTCCAACCCAGATACATGCACCACACAAGAAGCTTGACAGGAGGTATTCGAGGATTGCAGACAATTATAGATCATTAGAGGAGGTATGTGTAGCATATTATGCTGGAAGAAGACATATGTTTTAATGAAAATCCAAATTATGACTACCATAAGTTCTCTAGGATATGATTCTAATTGATGGCTACCATATGTTTTGATATAGGCTTTTCAGGAATCAGGATTAATGGATCCAAAACAGAGTAGTCTTCCCAAGAACATTATCAGAGGGTTTCTTTTAAAAAAGATGGGGTATGGGAGAATGGATCCAAAATATTATATTTAAAGAGTTGGTAAATAAAGGGTTTAAAAAGATTGAACCAAAGATGAATATATGCTATAATGTTGGTAATTCCAGGTTCTATTGATGATATCGGTGACTGATGACAGTTTGAAGGCCAGAGTCCATGTTATAGTTGAAGGAAAATGTTTAATGATTCGAATTCAAATAACCTTGATGTTGAAATTTCATAATTTACTGTGCCATGATCCAAATATATATATGTGTGTGTTTAAATTTAGTTAGGGTAACTTGAGTATTGATCTTTTGGAGGAAGTTTAAATATGGAGACTGTTCTGTGTAGGTGACCGAAGCACTTGCACGAGCTGGTCTCGAGTCTTCCAACCTAATTATTGGGATTGATTTCACCAAGAGCAATGAATGGACTGGTAATATATTTTTTAAATTTATTTATTAAATACAAATAGATGCCATTCCTTGAATTTGTTGAGATATGCTGAGCTGGGTCCCACTTTTAGGCAAGATGTCATACAATGGCAAAAGCTTACATCACATCGGAAGTGGTCTAAATCCCTATGAACAAGCAATAACCATAATCGGGAAAACCTTGGCGGCTTTTGATGACGATAACTTGATCCCCTGTTACGGGTTTGGAGATGGTACTGAATTATTTTTTTATTTTTTTTAATTTAAGATTGACTCGACTTCCTCAGTAAAACGAGCCCTACATCCATTTTTTTGGTTTTGGCAGCATCAACACATGATCAGGATGTATTCAGCTTCTACCCCGATGAGAGATATTGCAATGGATTTGAGGATGTTTTAAGATGTTACAGAGAACTTGTTCCCAATCTGAAACTGGCTGGTAGGCCTCTACCTATTCTATCTCAAGGAGCTGAGTTATAACAATTCGAATTTTTTATCTTAGGCTTGTTATGCTGCAGGACCAACATCTTTTGCACCAGTAATTGAAATGGCTATGAGTGTTGTTGAGCAAAACGGGGGCCAGTACCATGTTTTAGTGATAATTGCAGATGGACAGGTATACTACTTTACTACATGACTAATACTCAGTACTAGTTTCGTGGATGTTATGCAAAATTTGCAGTTGTGAATGATCTTAATGTGAAAATTATGAAATTTGTTCAAGATTTGTGATCCAGAACTATGAGGACCATTGCTTTCATCTGTGAGTTTGTTTCTTCTTCTTTTAAACTCGAGATGCACCAGCTGTCTAAATCTTTTGTTCAAATTTTAGATTTAAAGTTGTAAACTTATGTAATTATAAATGAACCTCATTAAGATTTTCAGGCCCGACATACTTTCTTAACATTTGACTTTCTATCTATTTATCTCTCTCTGTTTTCATCCCGACATACAACTTGGCAAGTTCTTTTCAGACATTACTATTTACACATCTTTCCAATCTTATCAATACTAATATTGTCTGCATGCATTTTGCTTCTCAGAATTCTATATTTAATAGTTATCTAATACTAATATCAGCTATGAGTGTGATTGAAATGGACATTTTTTTTTTCTTAAATTTCTCATATTTTTTCTACTATGCCTCAGCTAACTTGTTATTTTCTTAGGTAACCAGAAGTGTTGATACTGAATATGGTCAATTGAGTCCACAGGAGCAGAAAACTGTTCAAGCAATTGTCGATGCTAGGTAAATATTCTATATTTTATATTTAAATACATGGTTCGATTTTGTTTCTCATATGGATGATATTTAATTGATGTTGATGATATCTACAGTAAGTTGCCTCTATCCATTATTTTGGTTGGGGTTGGAGACGGCCCGTGGGATATGATGCAAGAATTTGACGACAATATCCCTGCACGGGAGTTTGATAATTTCCAGGTCACTGTCTTACCTTTAAATTTGCATTTCCCTTATAAATACCCCCCAAAATTGATTCAATTTGTTGAAAAAGAATTAAATGTTCAGGAGGTATTTGTAGTTTACAAATATTATAAGGCTCTTCCTGTAAATAGGTTAAACCTGAAGGCTAGTTTTTGAAATTATTCCTTTAGATTATAGTCTATAGACCATATTTCTCAACTTGTTGGTATATATTGTACTTTTTACTGAGATTTTTTTTGGGCTTCCAGTTTGTCAACTTTACAGAGATTATGGCTAAAAACGTGCACCAAACTCGAAAAGAGACGGAGTTTGCTCTTTCAGCATTGATGGAGATTCCAACTCAATATAAAGCAACAATGGAACTTAATTTATTGGGGTAACACTTGCTCCACTTCCATTTTACGTGTGTCGTAGGTTTCTATTGGCTGTTTATTAATTTGTGTTTTCATTGATTTAGTGGAAGGAAAGGAAATGTTTCACATAGGGTCGCCCTTCCTCCCCCCAACTATGGTGGCAGCTCGAATTTCTCCCAAGCAAATTCTTTTCAACACAGCTCTAGTTCATATTACGAGCCCAATATTCCTGCTGATACAACTCCATCTGCTCCAACCTCTACATACGAACACCAGGTATATCATTATACACGCATATATGTACATGTTGAATGGAAAAACGGCACACATTTTCAGATATCAACTCGGCCTGCTACATGTGCTTTGTCCATTGATTAAAAATAAGTTATAGTTGTATTAATTAGTTAAGGCAAAGTCTTACGTGCACATGGTTTGCAATTTGTATATATTTTAAACAGTATTAGTTGTTTCATTAAAAAGTATTAGTTTAATAGTACTAGTTATTTCATCAAAAAGTATTAGTTGTGGACCAGTTGCTCAATAAGACTGTTTTACACATTATAACTTGTTTTACTTACAGGTATGTCCCATTTGTCTTACCAATCCAAAGGACATGGCTTTCGGATGTGGTCACCAGGTAATATTATTTGTAGTATTTATAATTTTCAAATTAAAATCGAAAAAAAACCGTAGGAGAGCTGAGATTACATCTTTTCCCATTTTAATCAGACATGTTGCGAGTGTGGACGAGAAGATTAGTCAGTGCCCAATTTGCCGGAGCCATATAGAAATGAGGATAAAACTCTACTAAACAGGGGCTCGGAGATTAGCCCCATGGACGAATTCTTTATATTGGTTCGACTGTACAGATGAAATCGTATCTTATGGTTCATTATTGGCTTTGCCTGATGTGATTGTGTTGTGTTACAAGGTACGAGTTATGTGAGCTAATCGTGGTTTATAAGAAACTCGACATTGAGCTCCATATCAGTTCCAGTCTGCATGAAGAACACTCGTGAAATCTGTCCAAGAAATGCAGACAATTTTATTGTACATAATTTTCTTTTTTTTGTTGTGGATTTGAATTGAATCATAGTGATATTGCAATTATTCATGTGTCATTCGTCATCTGTCTGAGAATCTGAGATGCCTTTGATTCTTGTTGTTCCAAATTTATTTGAATCGAACTTTAAACCAGTTTCGTAATTTACTTTTCCTGACAATATTATTTTTTTTGTATTACAATAAATTATGTTTAAGTGTAACCAGTTAAATGTATAAGAACATTATGCGTTACTACTTCATAATTATTTCTTTGATGCAAGAATCATTGTCCCAATTAATCCCATTGTCTGAAACTGAAACAATAACTTTTTTCTCTTTCCGTGACCCAGCTCTCTGTAAACTAATATATAAATCTCCAATTTAATTTTTAGATATTATCATTGCAAATAAATTGTATTAATTTATATAATATTATAAATTTATAATATTCTTTTAGTGGAAGATTTGATGTAAATCATTGGAAATGACTCTCTTATTCACATTAAATTACACATCAAATATGGCTGATGGGTGAAGATGCTCTTAGTAATTAAAATTTGCATTTTTTATAAATTAATTTGTTAATTAATTAATTATGTTATTTAAATTTTTTTCCTTTATTGTCTGCCAAAATATATCATAGCACAAAAATGTCGCATGCAACAAATGAATTTAAATGAAGTTATTTTAACAAATTTTTTCACTATTTTGTATGGGTTTATTTATTCAATAATTTCTCTTTAAATATATACGTGACTAAAATTCTCTATTTTTACTATTTATTTTTGGCTAAATAAACAAATCTAGCACATTTATTTTGTTTATCATTAATTTTAGTACATATTTTTCTCTCTCTCCAAATTTAAAACACACTTTCACTTAATTTTTAAAAATATTTTGAGTCTTCATTTTCAACAAAATTCGTCTGATGTGGTCATTGAAGTTCACATCTCTTGTTGATGTATAAATATAAAAATAATTTAAAAAAATCACCTTCTAATATTAAAAAATTGTGATCCGAGATGTTTTTATATTCTGTATATTTTAATTTTAGGTGATGATATTTTAATTTTTTATATTTTAATATTTACACGTCAACAAGACATGTGACCTTGATGACAACATAATACGGATCTTCCCAAAAATGGTAATTGGAGATGTTATTTAAGTATTATGTTAAAAATATGGGGTAGATTCTAAAATAAGTCATGCAAACAATTTGTCCTAGATTCGTAGTAAGAACAAGTTCGGTTTACCCAGGGTTTATGAGCGCAGTCCCCCAATTTTTATCACACTAAACCCCACGAAAATTTTATTTCAATTTTTCGACGCCTCGCTCTATCATGAACATTCTCCGCGCAATTCTCAGGTTTCTACTGAATTTACCTACTGTTCATTAATAATCAATGTTCATATATCATATGGATGATGCTCATCTTAGATTGGAAATGGCTTATTTTTTAATGTGCTTCGGCAATTTTTTATTCAGGAAATAATCGTGCAGTAGTTCGGGCGCTAGGGCGCCGGAATTTCTGTGCGGCGTCTGAGGATTATTTGAAGCGGAATTATGCGAACAATGAGGCAGAATACAACACTGTCATTGGCTCTCCCGCTGTTCAGCGAAGGTTTTTCTATTTCCTTTTGTATTTGTTATGATATGTTGCATTTGGATCCATGATTTAGCGTATTAAATGGAGAGTTAAGTAGTAGCTGAATTTTCAGCACCTTTTGTTTGCAGAAAATAATTAATTTTGAATATATTTGAGTATATGGTAGAATAGAGAGAAAAACAAAGGCCTGTATTTGATATTAAATTTTCATATGAAGCTGAAAGGAAAGTGTATCTTGTGCTGGTATGCTCATGGATGTATGAAGCTCTTAAATGGCTTAATTTTGCAAAATATTTGTTTTCAGTTAATTTTTCAGTCAAATAATAATGCTGCATATGATTTTGGAAAATGTTTAGGCCTTATTTGTTGAGGGATGTGTATGATGATATGATGCTGGATGGGGTGAAACCAGAGAGGGACACCTTTCACTCACTTATCGTGGGGACGATGAAGGGGGCTCGAATGCAAGATGCCTTCTTTTTTTGCGATCAAATGAAATCCATGGGTTTGGTTCCTGATGTACGTTATTTCTTACTCTGCTTCACCACTTCTGTTGATAATTCTTAGCCTATCAGTAAGATTTCAATAGAATTGATACATATATCATGAGCAGATGGAATGATGATACCAGAAATTCTGTAATCCAAACCTTGTACTCCAGGAGCAGGGAGCAAGCCATTTTTCTGTTTGTAAACCATGATAACCTGTTGCTAAACACAATAGTGTTAACTACTTATTTATTTCTGTCCTCAGGTTGCTTTGTATAACTACTTGATATCTACCTGTGGGAAGTGCAATAATTCTGATCAGGCGATTTGGGTATTTTACATATTTCAGATATATATTTTTCCTTGCTTTATGCTGGGTTTTTTTTGGAAGAAATTAGATGTATTTAAAAAAATCCATTTCTCTTTCATTTGAACTGAAGCTTCTCGAGGAAATGAAGAGATCTGAAGTGAAACCTACTGGACAAACCTATATTTGTCTGCTTCATGCATGCGCAGCTTCAGGAAGATTAGATCGTGTGTAAGAATATTACTTTTTTTTTTCCCTAAATCAGTCTGATCATACTCCAGCCTGTTGAACGAACTGAATGTATCTTTAATTGGCTGATGGCATTTAAGCCTGTCTGCGTCCATGCTAAATCTACCAGTAGTCATTTTCTGATAAATTGTGGCATTTAACATTTTGCCTCTTGATTGATAGTGTTTCTTTTATTTAGTATGACCACCATGTACTAATACTGCATTATCTTCTGTTTTGTTCTGCAGATATGTAATAGTTCGGGATATGACTGCTGCTGGTCTTGGTTTGAACAAATTTTGCTATGCTGCACTTATACTTGCTCACAAGAATAAGTCACCTCGCTCAGATGATACAGCTACCAAAGTAAATATCAATAACATTTATAGAACATATTTATTTATTTGAAACTTGATGCTTCCTATTAGTATATATAAATTCACAGATCAAGGGATCTGGGATATTTCTTATTCCTTTTTTTTCCTGGAAAGATTATTGAGCTTGTGGAGCAGTCTAAAGGATGGTCATCTGTTGATCAAACAACAGACAGTGCAGAAAATGTAATGAAGGGAATTTCTGAAGAAGAATTATACAATCTTCCTACAGGTGAATATGTTCACCGCCGTGGTGGATTCATAGCCAGACAGTTTACTGTATACCATGTTGCATTTCATGCTTTTGCAGATCTTAAGGATACACAGGTAACAACTGAATTGTCTAATTATTTCATCGACATACTTTAGTTGTTTCTCTTTTTTTTTTTTTTAGTTTCCATTCTTTGCTTACTTGGCCTGATAGTATACAATCATGTCTCATAAAAATAAAATAGATACGCATATGAAACTGCCTGCAGCCATAAGATAAGACCGGTTGTGATTTATTGATATGTTGAACAACTAATTTCCAGCATGAACAAAAAATGAGGGTAGCATAAATTAGAATGTTGATGATGGATGAGCGGACACAACATTAGATAGAACAAGTAATGAAGGCATTAGAGAGAAAGTGGTGGTAACCCAATATTAAGAAACTCAGAGTACCACACTTAAGATGATTTGGATATTGCATAGGACACCTTTAGATGCCTTGGTACAACAAGTTGAAAGTAGAAATCATTTTCTCTAATTAAAGGGGAAGAGGAAGACCAAAAAACTTGGAAACAAAAAGGACATCTTATACTTAAACATAAATGAAAACATGTGTTTTCGACCGACACAATGGTGAGATATGTTCCATATAGTCTACACACATAGTTATTGCCTACTTTTTTTGTAGTCGAAACATACTTCTACATGGTGCAGAGATGTTTCAAGAAATTAATTACTTTTAGGCTTGATTTTTCGTTCTCGGCAGGGTACTGACACTCTTCTGGAGATGCTCGAGAAGGATGGAAAAAGCCCTGATGTCTTTATTTTATTGCAAGTTATGAGGTAATATTTGCTTGTCTTGTCACTTTTGGTTTTATATTGTCTAATGAATAATGAGACATTGGCTATTAAGAATTATCAAGTATTAAGACACAATTTGGATGTGGCTTTTAAAGTTATCTTTAGTTTGTATCCTGTATGATAGTTCTGGCCATCTTCTCTTGTTTACATAATGCATTTCAATAAACGTTGGCCAAGGAATCATGAGCTTTTTTGGCCATCTATCTAGTGACATCTTATTGGAAACTTAGATTTGTTGCAAATATCAAGACTATAGAGTAAGATAGAATAAATGAAGATTTAAGGATTCCAAGCAAATCTAAGAAGAATTGAATCTCTGACAGCTCTAATCTTCATCGACTTAATTTGTCGTTTCAATTTAATCTTCATTTATGAACTTTTCTAGTTTCAAATTTTAAAAAATGTCGATCTGTATTTAATTGGATACAGATGCCAGTATTTGCATCTATTTCTTATAATCATTATTGTTTCCTCAACATATATTATAAGTTTGCATTGTTAGTTTCATATTGTTGTAAAAAAAGATGAGAAAAATGGTTCATATATGGTATTTTATTGTCTACTCATTTTTCACCATGAAATTTAGATATAAATGATGATAGTTTGATGTAGATATGTTTCTTCTAATTCCAGTTGGTGTCTCAACAATTACTTCTGCTTCTCATTCATTCAGCTAACATTGATCTGCTCTATGAAATTAAAACTGTCATGCAGGTGCTATCTTCATGCTGGAGATCTAGATCGTGGGCTGAAAATTTTCCAAGACTACATGAATTCAAACAAACCCCCTATGGTTGAATTTTATACAGTGAGTTCTTAAACATACATTTTCTTCCATCAGGATTTTTTTTTTTTTGGAAAGTAATTTGGTTATAGTGTATTTAATACCTCCCTGATGGTTATTTAATATCCTATTTTGTTGACTCTTATGCTTATAATACATGATTTTCGAGTTCTGGTTGGTTAATAAATGATGCAACTTACTATTTAATAGATGATTTTATTGACTTTTTAATAAATTATGCAACTTATCCTGGTTGCAGACACTTGCAGAAGGAGCAATGGTTGGTTATACACCGAGAGGCATGCAAATTGCTCAAGAAACTCTGGTATGTCATAGCTGACTAACTGCCCTTTGCATAAGTCACTTGAACTTGATACAAAATATTTGATAGATGAGCACAAGGTGTAACAATGTTGGATATAATTTACTAACATGTTTGGTATTTTATCATCCAGGTTGAAATGAACAATAGGAACTTTTTCCTTAGCTTTAAAATGGGAAACGATCTCCTCCTTGCTGCTTCTGGTGAAAAGGTAAATACAGAAATCAGAACGACTACTTGATTATGTGACCAAATTTAGCTGGTTTTCTCGTTCTCTGTCGTCTTTTCTGCTCAGACTAATACTTTCTTATATCATCGTATTAGACTGGTGGGTATCACGGTTGCCAACTTAGTATGGGATATGATGCAAGCTCGTAATGTTAGAACAACCGCCTTTGCTGTGGAAGCATATTACAACGGTTTGAAAGTAAGCCTTTGATTTGCGTTTAAAACAATATTTCTTCTATCTTATAATGACATCTGATTTTCATCACCCTTTGATTCTCTCCTTATTTCAGGAAAGAGAGATACCGGCGGATGATCCACGACTGATTCATGTTACCAAAACTCTCGATAGCCTTAGGTTTGGAACCGGAGCTGGAAGACAATAGAAATATTGGATTAACACTTAGTGAAATGAGTGGTTCATCATCTTTTATTTTACTTTGTTCTTGTAGTCGAATAATTTATATATCAAGTGTTTCGCTGTTATTTCTCATCGAGGACTGACTTTTTTTACTTATATACAATGCCCAAAATGCAATTCGGTAGATTGTTGCAGAAATAGCATATCATTTGGTATAATAATATCTAATCAATACATTGATTCTTGCATATATCATTATTTTACTTATGACGCATGCAAAAATAGTGTTCTAGAAACTTATGTAGTGTATATCCAGGTTATGATTCTAAGTTGAACCACCACCAATTCACACCAACAGTATAACAAAACATTTTAAACTCATTATGGCGTGGTGATCTCCAGGTTGATGACATCACAGAGACATGTTAAATCCATAACCTAGTTTAAATTCTTGTTTCAACAAAAACTCAAGTTGTCCTATTACCTCTTTATATACATCTAACCATATTAATGGCAAATACCATCAAATTTCATTAGAATATAATAAACAATGAAATGGTGATTGGAGTAACAAAATATATTACTAATTAGTAATGGTTTTCTCAAAATGCGAAACCGAAAGCCCGTATAGCTCATCTGGTGGAGATCAGTCTTGTAAAGACAAATCAACACCGGTTACCCCTTTCAAGATTGTTGAAGATTTTTTTTTAAAGTTGTCACATTAAAATTTTATATTTACATATAATATTTTTTAATATATTAATTTAGGTGGTGTCATATGGACTTCTAAGCATAAAACTCATCAATAATTAAATTTGAATTTATCTCTATTTTTAATAAAATATATTTTAATAGATTGGTGTTCATTTATAAAATATATCCCTAATTATAAATAATATATATTAAAATGAAAACTGAATTTTGTCAATATTTTTTAAAACCTCTTTATAAAAATACATCCAAAGTTATCATTTCTTTGAAGTCTTTTTTTTAATATTTGTGAATGCCAATATATAACAACTAAAAAATAAATTATATCAAATTACATTAGAATATCAACCGAGGTAAATAAATAAAAGTACTAAATAAAAAAAAATGATTAGAGTAACAAAATATATTAAAATAAAATTAGTTAATGAAATTTTTTCAATATTTTAATTAAATTAAAATGCGAAAAAAAAAGGCCTAAAACCTCAGTGGTAGAGCGTCAGTCTTGAAAACTGAAGGTCTGTAGTTCGATCCAGCATGTGGGCATAATAGTAACTTTTGTTAATTTTTTATTTTTTACGAAATTAAAAAATAAATATCTATTTTAAAAAATCAAAAGGACATCTAATTAAAAATTGAGGAGTATAAGATAAAAAATATTATATTTATATTGAATTTTTTTCACATGTTTTTGGGAGTTTCAATTAATGTTGGGACGTCCAGTGTGTGTTTTAAATGTATGTATTGATGTGTTATAGCGCACAACATATTAATTTATTAGCAGCGTAGCATAGAAAAAATCTTCGATCCTGCATGTGGGCATAATATTAACTTTTGTTAATTTTTTATTTAGGCCATAAATAGTTAGTAAAAATTTTTTTCCTAAAAACAAAAAGCCAAATTGCCCGTATAGCTCAGTGGTAGAGCGTCAGTCTTGTAAACTGAAGGTCTGTAGTTCGATCCTGCATGTGGGCAAATTTTTCCTTTTTATAAATTAAATTTTGATTTCCACCAAAAATCGTTAGTTGAATATTAAAGTCGCGTTTCATCACAGGACTCACTTTTCGTGCTCTTGTATACAGTTTCAAAGCCCTCTTGAAAAACCCTAATCAATTATTTTCAGCATCTCAATGTCACGAATGAATTGATTCTGCTATATCTTCAATCCAAAAATGGCGTCTTCAACTCTCCAGAAGCTTCTCAGAAGCCAAACCCGACCAACATCACAGATCCTTTTCCATTTGCGCAAGCCCCTCGCTCCATCACCACTGACCGAAATCTCCCAAATTTCCGATCCCGTTGATGCAATCTCGAATCGCGCAGAATCAGGTTTTTGAAACCAAATCATTCTAATGTTGCCCACTTTTACCCTGGTTTTTCATTCGGGTTTTTTCTCAATCCAAATCCTCGTTAATTCGGCCCGAACTCGATGACGAAGTGATTCAGGATGATTCCAATGTCATAAGAGCAGATAGTGTGAAGAAGAAGAGGAAGAAGAAGATGAATAAGCACAAGCTGAAGAAGCTACGAAAGCGTCTCAGGAGGAAAACTTAGGTTCGATTATTTTGCAGTTTCGGTGAGATGCTGTTGTTTTTCATATCTTCTATCGACGTTTTGGATTTCAAATCTGGCATTAAATTATGTGTTGGGTGATCCGCTGTTGAAGGTGTTCTAGTCAGTGCTAACGAAGTAAAGAATAATTATTTACATTGCGGTGGAAAATATTGATACTTGCCAATGAAATTGATGTCCCAGTTTGTGGGATAATGCCAATCTTTTTGTGCTTCATTATATTGTTTAGCAATATATTGTGTTTTGTTGCTATGGTATGGTTAGTGCATATTATTGAAAATCACACATGACCTGTATATTTGGGTGGAATTGTTATTGTGAATTTATTTTATAGCTGATCAATTGAATTCTATATCTATTGTGCATACTTATTAGTTTACATTCTTGGGACGAATGGGTGTAGGTTGATGTGAGGTTGTTAGATTGAACAAGATGTAAGGATGATTAGCATGTGTTACTATTGAAGGTGATTCATGAATAAATCATTTTTCCTACAATTTAACATTGACAGGAAAATGATGTTGAAAAATTATTGAAACTATTGTTTTGCACAAAATAATTCCTATGAGCAAATGTCTTAAAACATGCTACTAGTCTGACTCAATTATCTTAAGTATTCAGGACAAGGGCACTATTAAAAATTAAAAGATGATCTGCACCTTACTACACCGTATCACATGTTTCCCATCTATTTTCGTTACCATAGGAAAACAAACCAAGAACTCAAGCTCTATGAAACATCTTTATGGTTATTTGTATTGCCTCCCTCCCTCCCTCCCTCCCATGGCTTATAATCAATTAATACACAAATAAAAATAGTCCTCATAGTAGTATACTAGTAGCTGACACGGTTTATAGTATACTAGTAGCTAACACAGTGTAACACCGGTTATGGTTATGTAATTACTAAGAGGTAGAGCTGATTTTAATCAAGTAAGATTAATCTGGCTTTCTTCAGTAGAACATACAAATGTGCTGGGTGGAATTTTATAGCCTTTTGGGTCTTGTGAGATGAAGAGTGTGCTGTGGGGTTGTGTAATAACTAATAATTAATAGTTGACTGTTTACATGTAAGATTAGTACAATTATCTTCATTCAAAAGTTGGAGAGTTTGAATGAAATCTTTATTTATCAGTTTGTGATCAAATGAAAAGTCGAATGTTCAAGTGGAATCTTATCTAGTTGTTTGCAACTTGTGAGATGATGATGAGTGTGCTTGTGGAACACTCCCATTCTTAGAGATTTCTGAAAATGTTTATGTTGTCTTTGTTGGTTTATTGCTATAAGCCTATAATTATCAATTTAGTCAAAACAGTGCGTCTGGTGCGACATAAGTTTGTGCCATGGATGTATATGCTTCCCTGTGTGCTTTTCTTTGAGGCAAGGTTCACCTTATGTGTCTGGATGATACTACCTTCAAACACTATTTGGACATCTTCCTTTTGTTTGTGGGCTAGGACAAAGTTTATTTTTAGAGCCCCATCCACTATTACTTAAGCAGACATTATAAAACTAAATAATTAGGTGAAGATTCTCAAGACTGAAAGAATCTAATGTTCGTTCATTCTCGTTAAAAAATAGGAGTAGATCATATGAGGTTGGTGATAAGAATAATAGTTTTAGTGACTGGTGACTCAAGGATGATATCTAAGGGACCAGAAGAGACCACAAATTTGATTATAGGTTTTGTGTTTTACATTTTGATTTGAATTACTAGTTTCATGGATTATTAAGAACTCTTTAAAAGGATTTGTCTCTTGCTTATATTCATCACGGGTGAGTTTCTTACTAAATGTATAGTGAAACTAAAACCAATTCATCAGGCGTGCTATGTTTTTTTTGCTGTGCCTTGCGCCTCAGGCGATGTGGAACCATTGACCTAGAGTGTGACATATGCTTTTTACATGATTATCAAACATTTTAATGTTGTTACAACCCATAGGCTGTAGACATCATTCATTGAGGAGAAAAATAGCATTTAGGAGGGTTATCTGTTTTAACCTCAAAAGACTAGCCTGTTCAAATCTTTAGAAATCCTACTCTACCTGTAACGTCACCTCTGAGTTAAATATCATTCTAAATGATAACTTTGGCCCGGATTTGTGAACAATAGCTACCTAAATAAGTGTTTTTGACACCTGTATAGATTGATCCTTAGCATCCTATGATGCATGCTTCTTTGTTGAATGTTCTGCATCTCACATTTGTTGGTTTTGATATGAGGATGAATATGGTATTTTAGGCTCATCTATATCGAGAATATGTTTCCGGGTAGAGTTGTTGAATGAATACACAACCTACGACGGCCTACCCACTACTTCATATTGTGAGTAGGAAGATACCATGTGACATGTGTACCCAAAAATTGACAATCATTAGTTTCTCTACAGCTAATACAACTTGGTCAAAGTGGTCCAGTATCCTTTTAATTTCTTGCATATTACCCAATTTTTTGCTTTTCTCTTTTATTTGTGTGGGGTGTGGGGGCTTGCATCCAATATGGATTTTAATTACTCCATGACTGGTTTATGTCCTTTATTGTCTGATATGAACATTTTGATCTTATGTGGTTTTCTCTTCCCCTGTTTCGTTGTGTTTTACATCCCCTACTATTGAATGTTGAAATGCTTGAGCTATTCACTATAAATACTGGATTCTTTTAGCTCAATATTACATACATACGTGCATAATTCTTATTCATTTTTTTGCCATCCTCTCTTTGATTTCCCCATTTTCTTTTTCTATTTTTCTTCAAATAAAACCCTAGATCTGCTGCCATCCTGGCAAATGGAAAAACCTACATATGGTGGTTGTGTGGTGGGGCATGTAAACAATGTTGTTACATTGCCATTATTAGGCTTAATTGGAGGGATTTGATTTAATTTGATCTGAGGGCCACAACTTTTCACTTTTCTTCTCACTGTCATCTTTATAGTAGTCTATTATTGCAACTCACAAATTTTCTTCTCATGTGTTTGTTTTACTTTTGCACCATTCTCATCTTTCTTCCCCTTTTCTTGGAATAAACATGACCTGTTTCACGTGTTTTCCTTGAATAATCATATCCCATCTTTCAAATCTCAATAGATCTATGAATTTTGATATCGTCTCATGTAAGATGACCTCATTCTAATTTTCGAATGACAAAAACTCATACGAGGTGATTTTATGCGTGAGACGGGGTATAACAACACAAATTACACTCACCCCTCTCAAAGTGTTAAAGCTTTAATACTCAATTTATGTCTCATTTCACCGTAAGACCATCTCATGCAAGTATGTTTCATTTAATTTCGAAATAATGGTTTTTCTCATGGTGAACAATTTGTGCAAAATAATAGAGAATTGATAACATATGCAATAGTAAAATCGTGATACATGCCATCATGAAGAATCAATTGCTTATGATTCAAAATAATCTTGACCATTAATTGGAGTTAGCACGAGGCATGGTGGTATCATCATTCTTTACCCTTTTGACATATGGATTGTAAATAAATATGTGGGTATTGCACTTTGCACATGCCTTCAATTCTTTGTTGGATCTTTCCCTTTTTCTACATCTAATCATCTAACCTAGTTGCACATAAAAGGTAACAACGTGGGACCCACTCAAGTCTCACCTTTTGCCCCTCCCATGATTATATTTTCTTTAAAAGAAGAAAATTTCGAACTGTTGTTGTGCTGTCATTCTGTGTTTCTTTTGGGTTTTGCTGGTCTGTATTAGTTAAGATTTAAAATAAGGGTTTTGAAATATCAACACAATTGGACTTAATCCCGCCATAAAAAAAACATTTTAAACATAAACAAAAACAAAATACCTAATATTATAGATGACAACGTGAAGAAAAGTTATGAAGTTTGGATGGATGACTGAGTGGATAAGAAAAAATATTAAATGGTTTGGGTTTTTAATAATATTAAAAGTGTAAAAGTGGGTTTGGTGGAGGAAAAATAATATTAATCTTTTCTTGGGTTTGGTGGAGAGAAATAATAATATTAAATTTTGGTTGTTTTATTTCTTTTTTTCAGAATTGACCAAACAAATTTAAGGATGTACACTGAAAATAAACAATTAAAATTAGGACAGAGGGAGTATTTATTTGTTTTAAGGCAAAGTTTTAGTAAAAACTAAATGCATCGACTCAAATGCATTTTTTTAAGCATCAAAATTTGTTTTACTAGCTATTCAACTCCATAATCAAATTGAATATTTTAATAAAACAAAGACGCTTTAAGAAACCAAAAAGAATAGTTCACGTGATCCATATTCAGTGCACAATGGACTTTCTCTAATTTGGTGTTAAGATGTAATTTTATTTCGGTAGTAGGTGGTGATTAGAGGTGTTAGAGCCGGTAGTCATTAATTCGATTGTTGGTCGTTATTGGTCTTTTTTTTTTTTTTTTTTTTTTAGAGGGAATGAAATGGACATTCATTAATCTATTTCAAATAAATTGATTGATATGTATTTTTGGAAGAAATTATAATTCCATTATAAATGGTCATTCCAAAAAATAAAGGAATTGTGATTCCTTACATATCCATGAATTTATGTATTCCACATTTTGAGGAATAAATATTTTTTTCAACAAAAAATATTATCATTCATTTTATAATATTACCTTCTACCCAACAACAACAACAATATTTTAATAATAATATTATTTAATTAAAAAATTATTTAATAAAAATAAAGATAATAACCAACTCCAATAATAATAATAATAATCATATTAAAATATATAAATAATATAATTTTTTTAATAATAATACTATATCCCGAAAAATGTAAATTAAAGCGAATTCTTAATAATATTTTAATAAAATAAAATAAAAATATTATATTATTTAATAATATATTATTAATAATAAAAATATTAAAAAAAATATAACGTTATTAATTCATATTTTCAACAATAATTAAAAATATATTAATATTCATATATATGTTTACTAAAATTATACTCTTGCGGCGATGGGGGCGTGACGTTTATTATTTTCATCGATGGCGGCGAAATTTTTTTTATTAGTATTTAAAATCCGCCGTCGTTTAAAGATGCATATAATAGATGCACGATATCGTAACGGAGCTGCTGCCATAAAAAATGCTTTTATCATTTAAAATACTAATAAACGCGAGAACGTGGAACTCATGCGGCTGCCGACGCGGAGGTAGTATATTATTATAATAAATATTATTTTTATAATTATAAAAAATATTATTTTAAAAAATATATATTAAAAAGCTAAAAATAATAATATATTAAACATATATATAATAATCAATAATAATATTAATATTAAAGTATAATTAATAATAATAATTTTATAACAAATTCACCAATACTTATATTTCATTCTTAGGTCATATCCAATTATAAGAATGATCATTCTTATATCATTTCATTCATGTCTTCATTCTATTATTTAATTCATATCTTCATTTTATTTATTAATTCATTCCATTCAACTTCAATTATATCAATCATACCCTTAAGGATTTAAGAATGTACACTAAATACATTTAATTCTTGTATCGTAATTCGTAGACAGCAAATTGCACTAGACAAGTCGTGTAAAATCGAACATTCATCAACCATCACTTTAACACTCGAAAAAGATAGTTCTAAATTTACAGGAAACCTAGTGTAAATTCTAAATTTTTTGACTGGAACTGTGGATTGTGATAAGATTATAAAAAAAATGTAGTTGAATATTATCAAGAGTGATTTGAATTAGGTTAAGTATTAATTATCAAAAATAGTATGAAAACCAACATGGCATGTGGCCACCATCTTGGAAACAACAAGTGATAGAAACATACATACAAAAAGATGAAGTTTGCAGAAATTCGGGGGGCCAACAGCCAACTCCACTCACTCGCGTTCTTTTCAATTATCACAATAATGATACAAAACACCTCCCATGCGCCATCACCATTTCCATTTCCACAAAAGTAATCTCCAGATCCTTTTTTCTCACTTTACTTTCCTTCTTTTCCACACTTCCAATTTTACCAATTCGCTTTTACCCTTTCCGCAATTCACAATTCCATCGCAACGGTAGTTTGAATTCATCCAAACGGATCTATTAATTTATCAACGAATTGGGGGGTTTTTGATGATTCGAGTGCTTTACTGACTTTTCTTAAGATTAATCGGAATTGCAGCGATGGGGGGCGTGACGTCATCGATGGCGGCGAAATTCGCGTTTTTCCCACCGAATCCGCCGTCGTACAAACTGGTGCACGATGACGTCACGGAGCTGCTGCTGCTGAGCCCCTTCCCCCACCGCGAGAATGTGGAGGTCATGCGGCTGCCGACGCGGCGGGGATCGGAGATTGTGGCGGTGTACGTACGGCACCCCATGGCGAGTTCCACGCTTCTGTACTCGCACGGTAACGCTGCCGATCTGGGGCAGATGTATGAGCTCTTTATCGAGCTTAGTATACACTTGCGCGTCAATCTCCTCGGGTACCATTTTCGATTTACTTCCTCTTTTTTCTCTATCTGCTTTTTTTCTCTGTAATTTGTCGACATTCTTCCCCCAATTTTTGCAATTGGTCGTCATTTTGGAACGGAATTTGGTTAATTGGGTGTAGATTTTCATGCTGTTTTCTGGGCTTAATATGGATGTAGTTAGTTGTGGATGAACACTTCCATATCAGTAGGATAAGAAATAGGGGTTAATTGCATACTCCCGTTAGTTTAAAAATTGCACGAAACCCCTTTACTTTATTAAATCAAGCGATTTGATTTTTTTTATAAACGAATTAATAATTTTATGTATTTTCTCTATTTTAGAATAGATAAAATTATTAACTCATTTTTTTTAAAAAGAAATAATTTACTTAATTTAGTAAATCACAAAAAATTTCGCACAATTTCCAAAAGGAGGGGGAGTTTCGAGCAATTAACCTCAAAATAGTACAACCAGAAATATCAACTAAAGTTATCCTTTTTTTTCAGATTATTCTCATTTAGTATAATAAAAATCAAATTATTAATTCCATGATTTTTGTGTCTGATCAGCTATGACTACTCTGGATATGGACAATCAACTGGGAAGGTAATTCAAATGTTCTTGAAACTGTTTCTTTCATGAAAAACACACTATAGATGAGTTAGTTTTTTTTGGTTTCATAGCTTGTCTGCTATACAATTTGGTATTAAAAAAAAAAAAAGCAACCTTTTTAATTTAGTGACAACATTTGAAAGAGTTGTTTAATTTTGCCCCTAAAATGAAAGCAATATTGTTTTATATCACATGAGAATTTGAAAAATTTGACAATAGACAAATTATGAGGCCAAAATTGGACATCCGTGTGGCATAAAATGATCCTATTTCAATTTTACCGATTTGTGTCGAAATTGGACATATTTTTTAATATTTGGACTAAATTAAAAAAGTTCAAATTTTTGGGACTAAAATTGGATAGTAGACAAGTTAAGAGATAAAAATACATTTTTAACTCCACTGCAGATTAATCTTTACCTCTAATAAGATAAATCCTGAATGTGGTTTCATTGTTTATAGCCTAGTGAGCACAACACATATGCAGACATTGAAGCTGCATTTAAGTGCCTTGAGGAGAACTATGGCACTAAACAGGAAGATGTTATATTATACGGTCAGTCCGTCGGAAGTGGCCCGACGTTGGATCTAGCTGCTCGTTTACCTCGTTTACGGGCCGTTGTTTTGCACAGTCCTATATTATCTGGTGTAAGAGTTATGTATGCTGTAAAACGCACATACTGGTTTGACATCTACAAGGTAGAGTTCATCGGCCTTGCTATAAAACTTGCGATTTAGTATAACCTTACTTCCTTTTTTTTTTTTAATCTCTACTTATTTATTGTTTTGTGTTCTTTGTGCTGCAGAATATTGATAAAATCCCCCAGGTCAATTGCCCTGTCCTCATTATTCATGTAAGTATTACACTCACACATTTTGATTGTCATCATCTTAGAAAAAGTTTTAAATTCAATGTTTGAAAATTTATTAAATTTTGAAGTTTATATTTTGTTGCACTTTGGGAATGTTTACGCTATTTTGAAGAAGTGGTTTTAATTGATTTTATATAGGAAAATCAGAAGTAAGATTTTATGTTCAAATTTTCAAAAATAAAAAATGTTTGCTAAAGATCAATTTAAAACAAATTAAATTTGTCCATGTCTACTACTCTACTTTACAAATTTAAGGTAGAAACCCAAGAGTTGAGATGACAAATTTTTCTCACTCATTTATTTATGGTTCAAATTTGCTCAAACTGTGTTCATTATCAGTATAATGTGGATAATAAGTCATGGTTAATTTGACTTCAGGGAACTGCAGATGAAGTGGTAGACTTTTCACACGGTAAACAGCTCTGGGAACTCTGTAAGGACAAATATGAACCCTTATGGATCAAAGGTGGTAATCACTGCAACCTAGAACTCTATCCCGACTACATCAAACATCTCAAGAAATTTTACCTCAGGGAACTGCAGATGAAGTGGTAGATTTTTCACACGGTAAACAGCTCTGGGAGCTCTGTAAGGACAAATATGAACCCTTATGGATCAAAGGTGGTAATCAAGAGAACTCATCCATCAAAGTTCGAGCCATCTAGGAAGAGCACAGACATATTTGATGCTCCTAGGAAGAGCACCGACAGGAGAGAAAAACCGAGGCGTAGTTTAGACAAGCCAGAAAGATCGAAAAACCAGTCACAAAATGGAGATAAGATAAGGATGTCATTTGATCAAGTGGAAAGGTCAAGGAGAAGCGTCGATAAAACGTGGAATCATCAGCTGGAAAGAGCTCGAAAGAGTGTAGACAGGCTGGATAGAATACGTACTGGGTAAATTTTTGTTGTGTAGAATTTATTATGCATGAATATTGTGGTGAGGGGTATAGAAAAGTCTGAAATTGGGATTGGGTTCTTGATATTTGTGTGTTTAGGAAAATTATGTAAAATTGGGTGTGAAATCATAGAAAAATATTTATGAGTTCTTACAGAGATTTTGTCTTTGTGCTGGCTTATAATTATTTTTGTTAAAGTGTTTAAATTGCATCTCATTAAAGTGCAAAAATCGATTTTTTAGGAACATACGGGCATTGTTTAATTAAAGTGTTTATGGATAGTTGGTTTCGATAAACAAATTTTAAAAGTATTTACATTTTCACAAAAAACTCATTGTCATTTTAATTTTTAAAAGTTAGAACTTGAAATTTTATTAGTTGTTTAATTAAAGGGTGTTAGTTTGTTAACCACGATCATGATAACCATATATCGTTTAATTAGGATAGTATAACAAGGCCTAACTAAAGCAAAGTGAAAAGCACAGAACATGTAGGGACGGACCTGCTGCAATAGCCACAGCATTTTTCAACGTACCGCATAGTTCAATTCCTTCCACATCTTCAACCTATTAATATGTATACATTCAAGTCAATAATACAAGAAAAGAACACGCTCATATCGTTCAATGTTCATTATCTTATTTAGTTGATCTAGAAATTTACTAGACTTTTTTCACCTACAGCTGACACCCTGAAGTACGAGGTGTTGAACAGCCGAACCCATTTTTCCGAAATCTCTTTATTCTTTCTGTATCCAACAGTCACCTCACTAAACTTTTCCATAGCAATCTGCACAGGCAACAATATTAAGGAGGTGTCTGAAAACTCTACAAAATATGATACGATCACTTTTTTTTCTTCTTCAAAAGCTATTCCTCACAGCTTTTGAGAAAAAAAAAATTGATTCTAAAAGTTGTAAATTGAATTTGCAAACGCGCCCCAAGTAGGATATAAATGCTCGTCTAAGCATGAGAAATCAGACTATAACCTCACTAGCAATGTTTGCTCCCATTAGAACACAGCAGTTAATCCCGAGGTGTTCTGAGATTAGGGACGAGATCATCCGTGGACCGTCCCTTTTCATCTCCATTCCTTTAACTAATGAGATTGCTTCTGCATCTTTCCTTATCTTCCCTACTAAACTCCTACAAATGTCCTCCATAAACTGATGAGGAGTTGCAAATACTAACATGTTGGCATCTTTTACTGACCAAATTTAAAAATTGAACCAAATGAGAACTAAAATGTCACAGAAGAATATTAATCTCAGAACACCACCAAATGAGATGCCATTTTTTGCATACTAAAAGGAAATTCTACGATTTTTTGGTATCTCAAGATTAATTTTTTGTCTTCGACAACCTTCAAGGGATAAAAGATTGGATAAAGTTTAACTTTGTATTTTCTCATTACCCATCCACAAATCCCCCAACTATTAATCATGAAAAGGGTTTTTAACAAGGAGGGATAAAGCAAAGTAAAATTAGAACTAGATGCTAGATATGTTGAGCCACAATGTTTTTCAAGTACCGGATAATTAAATTGGGAAATCTTCAACCCTATCAAAGAAATTACTATTAAACAGAAGGAAAGATATCGTTTAATTAGAATTAGGGATCAAAAATTTACTAGCCTCCATTGGTTACCTACAGAGGGTTTTTCGGACGGAGTTTTTGTCCAATAATCTACTAGAATTTTTTTCGCCCCATGTTTTACCAACAGTCTTGTTCCTCATCTCCAACCCATCAAGGTATCTCATGAATCATGATCAAATTGGGCTTCTATCGTTTTTACAAAATAAAAGGCATAACAAAAAAGTGAAAACAGATTTACATTAGGGACGGATAAAAAAATAGCCACAACATTTTAAAAATATTTTTTCTTCAACGAAATTAATATGCATACTTCATTTCAATCTGAAATCTTCAACCTATGAAAAATTTCATTTCAATAAATACTCTTTTTCATTTTCATTTTCTTTTTTTCCCTCCTACAAATGTCCTCCTTTGATGATTTGAAAAGGTCTAACCCTAAAATTCCGAAAGCCCTTTTTTCTTTCTGTATCCAACATGATTTCACTAGCAATTTTGCACAGGCAACAATATTAATTTGTTATCTGAAAACTCTAGAAAATATTATAACCTTTTTTTTTCTCTCCCGCTTTTCTCTCTTTTCTCATCTTTTTTCATCATTTTTATCTTATTCATATTTTTCTTGTTCTTCATACTTTTATATAAAAATACTAACAGAAAAAATATTACAATTTACATTCCTTATATATTTGGAAAAGAAGAACAGGTGTTCTGATTCTTACATTTGGTATCCGAGATTTTTCATCTCCATTTTCTTTCTCATCATCTTTCCTTATCTTTGCTCTAAAAAACACTTTCGTTTGAAAGTGATACACCATGCAAAGACTAACATGTTGAAATTAGAGCTTAACTCTAATCCTAATTTAAAACCCTAACCCTCAAATGAGAAATCCTTGGAGAATCGAGTAAATGGAAATCTATTCACGATGATAAAATGCAGGATGCTATAAATACTATATGTAAAAAAGAATTGAGGTTGATAACAAGTTTTTTTGGTATGGTGGAGAACTATCCATGTTGGGAGATAAGATTTTGACAATGTTATCTGGAAAAGTTTTTTTTGCACAGACCCGTTAAAATAAAATTATTTTTTAACTGTGGAAGGGTTGATAACAAGTTTTTGAATATTTGATAGAGAAAAGGTGATAAAGGCTGAAATCTTGCACTCCAATGGTCCCCTACAAATGATGACAAAAAACTTTTTTTATTCATGTTGGGAAGCCCTAGTTTTGGTTTTTGGGGGGGCTCCCCTAAAATTTTTTCATGGTTCTCGCTCTTCAAATGGAAGGTTAATTCCCAATCCTACTCCTATTTCCATTCATCAAATTTTTGGAAGGTTCCTCTATTCCATAAAGTTGAGTTTCCTAAATTTGATGGATCTAACCAGGGGTTGGATTTTAAAAAATGCAACAATTATTTTCAATTAATCCCTAATGTTTCATCCGATCCCAAGAAGATTAACCTTGCTTCTATTCACTTTTGAGGGAAGTCCCCTCATGGTTTTTGAATTTTGCTTTGAAAAACCTTTTTTGATGTTATTTTGGGATGGGTTTGTGGAGATAATTTATGTGAGATTTGTAAGAGATAAGGGATATTTCTATTATTGTTTGAGTTTAATAAGCTTGAAGCAAACTTTGGAGCTTATATGGATTATGTGGAAAAGTTTGAGAGGAAAGGTTCGAGCTAGTTTGATTCTTAAATTGGGTGATCATTTTTATGGAATACTATTTTGTGGAGAGCTTCATGGAAATGGAAGGTTAATCGATAATCCTATTCCTGCAAGGTTTTGTATGCCTAAATATGTTTGCACCCTAATTTTTGGACAAAGACATTAGTTATTGGTTCAAAGCAAGAAACAGGGAATACACCATGGATACTCTAACTAGAAAGTTCAAGCCTCCTTATAGGGGTTTCTAACTCTAACTTTAACCTTAACTTTTGTTCCTTGGAAGAAATGGATTTATAATCCCACCTCTGTTAATTTGAAAACCACCTTTAAACTCTCTCAAACCTTCCATTAAACTCCTTACTCCTATATGGAAATGGTTTGCTAGAAGGGAGAAAGGGTTGTGTTATTTTTGTGACTATTTTGTGGAAAGCTCCCTAAGTTTATTATTGTCGAGTTGTAAATATTGTAAAACAAAAGATTACTTACATGATTTTACACCATGGACATTTCATATGAATCTTCACTATGTTCCTTACCGAGGTCACACAAAGGTGATCTCTAATGAAAGTGGTTAACCTTAACTTTGTTCCTTGAAAAGGCTTTGTATGGATATCCTCCTCATTCTTTCATTATGAAATTTTTATTAAAGAGGTTCCCATTAGATGACTTGATTAGAGATAATCTGCTAGAAGATAGGATGAAAGGGTTGTGTTCACTTACAAGGGGCGATGTCAAACAAATGAGGATTATGGTGAGGGATTTCATATGAATCTTACGACTACTATCGAGGTATATTGATTGATATGGAAGAGGTTAAATGACAATCACTTTTTTAAGGCACGCCTGTTGAAAAAGCTACAATGAGGAAAAAAGTTGAAATCGCATCTTTTCATATATCTTTCTCCTACCACACCTATTCTCGGTTAAGGTGGCAAAAAATGGGCAAAAGATGGTCATATAAAAAGCCATGTAAAACACAACTGGTGGATTCTTTTTGTTGGTTTATGCAAATTCAGCGATTTTCAATATCCTTTGAGATTAATGGATACTGAAAGTTGTGATTTGATTTTGGGAGGTGATTGGTTGAAATCTTGCACTCCAATTGAATTGGACTACAAGCACATGACAATCACAGTGTCATTACTTGGCAAGAGGGTTAAACTACAGGCACTTACTTCCACTGAGAATTGCCAACTCATTTCTCGAAGTTCTCTCTTTTCCAAATGTTACATTTGGACAACCCTAACAAAAAATCTTCTTTTGTCCAAGATTTCTATGTGGTCTACTTGGCTACTCCTAATGGGGAGAGTGATTCCAAATTATCTGCAATCTTAGATGATTATGCTGACATTTTTGAAGAGCCTACAAGATTACCTCCATCAAGGGGTGTTGAACATCAAATCATCTTGAAACCAGATAGTGTTCCTAAACAACAGTTTCCCTACAGGACTTCCCACTCCCACAAGAAAGAAATTGAGAAGATAGTGCAAGAGTTGTTACACTCCTGGTACTACTATACAAAGATAGCAGAGCCATTTTTTGCTTCACGGTCATTTTGGTCAAGAAAAAGGATAACAATTGGAGGATGTGTGTTGATTATAGATACTTAAATAATCTTACAATCAAACACAACTACCCCATTCCTATAATTGAGGAATTGTTGGATGAATTACAAGGTGCAAGGTTCTTTTCTAAGATTAACTTAAGATCCTGGTTATTTCCGGATCTTAATGAAAAACAAGAAAACATGTGTTTTTAACAACATTTAAAACTCATAATGGCCATTATGAGTTCTTAGTCATGCCTTTTGGGCTTTGCAATGCCCTTGCATCTATACTTTCCAAATCCTTAATGAATCAAATTTTCAATAATTTTCTAAGGAAATTTGTTCGGTCTTTTTGATGATATTTTGGTCTATAGCTCCACTTGGGAAGAGCATTTACACCATCTATCTATTGTTTTGGGTATCCTAAGGGCTAATCAACTTTATGCAAAAGAGGATTAAATGTAATTTTGGCCAACTTGAAATTGAATATCTAGGCCATATTATTTCTCATGTGGGTGTGGCTCTGAGACCACGAAAAAGATTGCTTGCATGGTTAATTGGCCAACTCCAAAAACTCTCAAACAGTTAAGGGTTTTTTGGGTTTGGTTGGCTACTTATAGAAAATCCATCAAGGGTTATGGCCTTATTAGCAAGACCACTCACCACCTTGTTGAAGAAAGATGGATTTCATTGGAATTGATGGAGAGGTCGATTAAAAAATTTTCATAATTTTTTTTTTTGAATTGAAGAAGGCTATGGTTTTCGCCTTTTTGTTCTTGCCCTACCAGATTTTTACTAAGCCTTTTGTTGTGGAAACCGATGCAAGTGGAGCGGGGATTGGAGCTGTGTTGATGCAAGCGGTAAGCCTCGGCATTCATGAGTAAGGTTTTGTGTCCCGATAGCGGGCTCTATCCATCTATGAAAGAGAATTTTCGGTTGTCATAACATTTGTCCAAAAGTGGACACATTATCTACAAGGTCACCCCAAAGGGTTCATTATTAAGACTAATCAACGGTCTTTAAGATACCTATTGGATCGGAAGATCATGACTCTCTCTCAAGTGGATCACAAAGTTTTTTTGGGTTTGGATTATGATATCAAATTACAAGAAAGGTTCCGACAACAATGTAGTTGATGCTCTATCTAGAAGATTGAACGAGGGTTCTTTGCACTTCTCTTACTCTCGAGTAATTTAAAATTTGTACCTAAGTGGATTGATCGGGTTTTATCTACTTATAAATCGGATGATTTCATTACTAAGGTCATTCTTTGCTAAAGCAATTGGGATTTCTTCTAGTTATCCTCGGTTTTCTGATTGTTAATGGGTTGGTGAGGTATAAAGGCAAGGAGTTTGTTATTGGAGATGTTCATCGATTTCGTGAAACTAATTGTTTTCGAACGAGATGCACCATTCGCTTATGGTGGCCATTCCGCATCTTAGGTACCTATATGAGGTTGAAGAGGGTTTTCTATTGGCCTAAGATGAAGGTTGATGTTATTAAATGGATTCAAGGGTGTGATGTGTGCGATCCCAAGAGCCAAACCCGATCAAGGTCCTTACTGGACTACTACGACCTTTACATGTTCCCTCTCAAGCTTGGACTCATATATCAATGGATTTTTTGTGGAAGGGCTCCCTAAGTCTTTGGGGAAAAGATGTTATTTTGGTAATTGTGGATGTGTTCACTAAATATTCACATTTTATTGCTCTCTCTCACCCTTTTGCCTCTCATTCACCATAAATCATCTCGCACAAACATTTAAGGCTAAGTGTTTTTGGATGTGATTTACAAGTAAAAAGGTGGGCTACCTATCAAGATTCTAACCGATAGGGACAAAATCTTTACAAGTTCTTTTTGGAAAGAATTGTTTCATCTCATGGGCACTAAAACTAAAGCCATGAATTCAAACCTATCATCCACAAATCAATATAAAATCAAACTTTGAGAGATTGAACCAATGCTTAGAACACAGATTACTATCTTAGGTGTATGGTTCAAGATACACCTAGCGATGGAATTTCTCCAAAAGAAAGTGGTTACCAATTAATTATTTAAACATACTTAGAATTTTGGTATAATACCAACTACCATACACATTTAAACAAATTAAATAAAGCTTGAAAACAACAGAAAAATAAACATATTAAAACCTTTCAAGCTTTGTATGGATATCCTCCTCCTTCTACCGACTATGGGATCTATTTGGACTCTACCAATCTAGATGCTCTTTTTTCGGGTTCAACAACGTCAATAGTTTTCGAGTTGATTCGAGATAATCTCATCAAAGCTCAAGATAGGATGAAAGGGTTTTAATGATAGACATGGCGCAGAACTATTCGGAATTGAATATTTAAATACAAATTTTCGAAGTGGGTGACTTTGTCTATCTTAAGCTACAACCTTTTAGGCAAAATTCACTACATCTGCGAAGGAATCTCAAACTTTCTTCAAAGTACTTTGGTCCATACCGTGTGCTTGATAAAATTGGTCGTAGCCTACAAACTAGATCTACCTCCTAATCCCTATAAAAATTCATCAGGTTTTTTCCGTCTCTCTCTGTTGAAAAAGAAATTAGGTGAAAAAAATTGTACCTTCTACAACCTTGCCTCCAAGGTGGACTTGAATGGTTTGTTCCACATCTTTCAAGAAAATGGTTGTCACTATGTATAACCAAGTGAGAGATTTCTTTGAATTTAAGATCCGCCTTCATGCGCCAAACAAGTTTTATCCATAGTTAGTGTTTTGGGGACTATATGTGAAGAATGAGATATTCATTCGGTGGAAGATCTGATTTTCGCCATAAATATTGTTTTCACACGCTGACCATTCATCTTAATCCTTGGGGACAAGGATTCTTCCCCAGGAATTAATTCAATCCACATAAAGACATTAATCTTTTGTCACAAAACGATTCAACATTATTAATGATGATGCAAATTTGGCGAAGGAGGAGTAAGCGTCTTTCTTAGCAATGGTGTTAGGGTTTTTTCAAGATATACTAAAAAAGGGAAAGAAACAACGATTTGTTGGTAGAAGAATTTTTTATCTGATTCAAGAAGATGGAAGACAAAACCAAATGCGCTCAACCTTTTGAAGGGTTTTCATTTCCATCTAGCTTTGAGGAGTTTTTAAACCACGGTAATTTAATTATTGAGCCTTGGTGGGGATAAAGGAAATGGGCAAAGTAAAACAAGTTTTTAAATGATTAGTGTTTTTGGCAGGATCTGTGAAGAATGGGATAAAAAGTGATTTGAAGAAGGGTTTTCGCCTCGAGCACGAGGGTTTTAAATTCGAGCCTGGGTGGGGATAAAGGGAAATTGGGCCAGAAACTTTGCCAACAAATGGGCCTGAAAATAATTAAAGTTCATGAGGCTACAACCCAGTATTTCATTTTAATTGTTTTTCAGTATCTTTAATTCCCTAAAATTGTGATAGCCCCTGTGGTCCCCACTCCTCTGATTTAGGGGACGGTTTGTTGCAGAATTTGTTATGCAGAAAATATTCAAACCTCTCACCTGTTTTCTCTCTTTTCTCTCATCTTTCTCTCATCATTCTTATCTTATTCATATTGTCATTGTTCTTCATACTTTTACCCAGAAAATCATACAAAAATATTACAATTTACATTCCTTATATATCAGTACACTACATAAAACAACAATGTATAAATCAAAATATGCCATAAATGAGAATTAATCAAACAAATTTCAATCAAAATCCTCATATATACCTGCATTTTCGAGATCTGTGTTTGCAACGACATTTTTTCCAAGCTTTATGCCTGGGAGATATTTAACATTCTCCTATAAAAATAAATAAATAAAGCTCTGCAGAAACTATGAATGTCAAGCAAAAAACATTTTACTTAATCAACCAGAAAACAAAAAAAATTAGAGATTACATTAGTTCGATTGATGATAGCTGAGAGCTTTTCACCGGTTTTCAATGTCTCCTCAAACACCCACATGCTCACTTCATCTGTTTCAAAGAGGAATCACAAATTCACAACTCAGAAATTCAATTCACAAACCATTACTTCGATTAGGTCACAGACAATGACAAATTAACAAAAATTGAAAAAACAAAAATGAAGAACCGTGAAAGGAATTGAGGTTAATTGTGTTGGAAGCAATGAGCTTGGCGGCGACGCTTCCCCAATTGCCGCAGCCCACCACCGTAACCCTAGACTTAATCGGCGGCATATCGGAAAATTTATAGAAAAGGCACGTTGATTCTGTGCATAGGATGAAATTAAATCACTTTAATTCATTTTTCATTTTTTTCAGTGTGGATTGGTTGATATGTTAATGCATATGTAGCGAAATTCTACAAAATTTGAAGTTAAATAAACATGAATGAAAGAAAATTAAAACAAAAATGTATTTTTGATGGTTGTCTCTCAGTATTTGGATTAGATTAATTGGTGTGGATGTGTTCAATTTTGACTAGAATTCAATTGGCCAATTAATAAACTCGTTTGAATAGTACTATATTTGGATTAGATTAATTGCTGTGAATAGTACTTGTTCTTTGACTGGTTTCAAGAAAAAAAAAATTGTTCTTTGACTGGAAATTCGCTCACTAGATTTGGAGCTCTTGCTGCAATGGCTGGTACAATATAGAGACCTGATTTCTCACTTCCTTAAACATGAAGACATTTTCGGATCAGACCACTCTCTGGGAAGAAACAATCTCATTCTTCAAAGATTATGTGTGATCATGATTAGTTGTAAAATATACAAGGGTGGAAAATCAGTTTTTTGCGAAATTTTAACTGAAATGAGTATGTCAAACAAATAAGAAATGCATTTATTAAATTCAAAGTGGATTCGGCCTCGGAAACGTTCAGTTGTGACAATTTAACTCGAATTGGATAATTTTAAAGGTTTTCAAGATTTTGTGAAAGTTATGTGTCTAGCGTTGTTTAATATAATTTGTTTTCTGATTGAAATGATTTGTCAAACAAATTTGAAATTGTGTGAAGTTATATGTCTGGTGTAACCGTGTAAGTTAATTACTTGTAAGGGTGTTTTCTGAAACCAGATTAGAAAGTATCTTTATATTATAATTCTATTTAATATGAACTTTTATGTGATCAAAATAAAATGTAGATGAATAAAATATAACAAAACAATGTAATTAAAGCAGTATATATATGTCACTTATCTAAATAGATCGGTTCGGATTTTAATTAGTAGTAGAAGTTTTGATATATTGATAATCAAGTTAAATGAGGTTTTGAAACTGGAAGTTGACCGTTAAAACAGGTTTACTAAAACAACAAAACACAAACCTTACCACACGATTAATTTCAAGGACATAATTTAACCCAAACATTAGAATGAATCTCGTCCGACCATCCACCACTATTCCGCCGCCCCTCCGCCGTATAAAACCCCCCTCCCACCCCTCAATTCAAACAAAATAATTTCTTCTGCAGTATTTCTCTCTAAATCTTTAATTTACAGAGAAGTGCTGCAAATATCCAAGAATCAACAAAATCGACAAAAAAAAAAATTAATTAAAATATTAGCAAATAAAATGGCACGACAAGTGGCTGCTCTCGCCGTGATTTTCATCGCCGCCTTCGCCGCGGTGGTCGCCGCCCAGGCACCAAGCGCCTCCCCATCATTATCGCCGGTCGCAGCCGCGCACGGCAAAAGTCCACCGCCGCCCCGGCAAAATCACCCGTCGCGGCCGCCGTGCCGGAATCAGCTCCAGTGGCTGCCGCTACCCCGGAATCCACCATCGCCGCCTCTCCCGAGGAGGAGCTCCCATTGTCACCCCTCCCATCGGAGGAACTCTCCGAAGCACCGGCCGGAGCTCCGACTCCGGCGGCGGAGTCTCCAGCCGATGCACCCACCGCAAGCGAAACGGTTGCTGATGGACCCGCCTCCGGCGCCTCCTCGTTGAAGATCTCCGCCGCCATCGGCACCGCCGCCGCCGCCGGATTCTTCTTGTTCTAATTGTTTGATTGGATCGAGTATATGCTTGAGTTTTTTCCGATTTTGTTGTCATTTGTATTTGATGAATGAATTCTTAGATAATTATTGGTAGAAATTACACAATAATAAAAAATTCTCTTTGATCGGAGGTGATCATTCCGTTGTTAATGAGGAATTTTTCAATCCTCTTTTGGCCTCGAAATTTTTTATGGGAAAATATAAATCAATTTCTTTCAATTTTTATATTTTTAATTGTTCGTTTCGATTAGATAGTTTTGTTATAGAGAGAACATTAACGTTGCGTTTGAAATATGTAGAAGTTGAAAATTGACATAAATATAAGTCATAATTCTCATTTGAAACTAAATTTAGGAAATCTGAATGCTAGATGTTTATAGGAATGAGATTACATGTTTTATAATTGATGTTTCATTTTGTATATTATGATATGCATGAGTGACACGTGGAATAATAAAAATATCCAACAAACCATCATATTTTAGATTCATCTGTTAAAAATTCAACAGTGTGAAACACTAATGAAATACGAAAAATGGAACAGGAAAATCGAATTGATGTTTATATATCACCCTTAATCCAAAATCCAAATACAATCTAAAATTTCTAAATACATTTTTTACCTAAATATATAATCACGTGCAAATTAATTCTGTACAGTGTTGACAATTGATTTGTTGAAGAGATGGTAAAGAAGATGGGATTGAGAAGAGAGTTTGAAAAATAGTCGAATATCTATTGTAACATACAAAGTGGCACAAAAAAAGGTATCAAAATTACGGGCTTATTGAGAGGAAGAAAATAGTATAGGCCTTGTCTCTCGTCTTACCGTAATTCACTCGAAATTACCAACTGAATGAAGACAGAGGAGATGTAATCATAAAATAAAATTGATTTAGGGTTTTACTATGTAAATGATAGATGTTTCAAATGAGAGTGGTCACAATCGTCGATGTAATCAGAAAAAAAAAAAAAAGGGCAATATGTCGATCTAAATTTGAATTTTATGACGAAAAAGACCAAAATTAACACCAAAAGAACTAAAATTGATAAAGTAAAAATTTATTGGGCTATTTGTATACATCGACAACGTTACATGACCATTTTTTATTTTCTCTCCATTTTTCGTGTTAGAAAAATATTAAATGTTATTTTAAACAATTATATATTTTAATTCAAATGATTTAATATTAAAATTTAGATTCTTAGATTTAAAATTAAATGGAGTTCACGGGTTGGCTCGTGAGACATGTCAAACCTGTCTCAAACTCGCCTCATTGCTAACTCAATTGACATCATTACAAGGCTCAATTAGTCCTATGAATGTGGTGCTTGGTAATGTTATTCAGGTTGATGATTTAGTTTTCAATTTTGAGTATCTTTCTGTTCGATTTTGGTCAGTCAGTAATTTCAAAGTCTCTTGCACAACTTCAATGTTATGTATTTAACTCTTGACACAAATATTATTATATTTTTTAAATTAGAAAATTAGTTAATTATCCAAAAAGTAATGAACAATTGCTATATGTATACACATTAAATTGACACATGTGTTGACACATTCTTTTCCTATATTTATACATGAAACCAGACGTTAACCGTTAAAGCAGATCACTAAAACAAGCGTCAACCCGTCCTTACATTTTCCTAACAAACCAAATTAATATCCAAAAAAATTGCATGAAATTTTATCCACCAATATACACACACCAACACACACTATACATAGATATATTTTCTCAACTTATTCCCTCTCAATTCTTCAAACCCACTCCTTTATTTACGTATTCAGTTTTTTCCACAATACTATTAAATACCCACCACCTTGCATGAAAAACAAAGCTTACAATAAAGAGCAAATAAAATGGCACGCCAAGTGATTTCTCTAACCCTAATTATCTTCATCGCCGCCGTTGCAACGGTTGTTTCCGGCGACTTGTTGTCGCCGAGCACATCCCCTTCATCCGCGCCGGCCACCGCCCCGTCAAAGTCAACCGCCGCCCCGAAAGCATCCCCGGTGCCGTCTTCCGCTCCGGTGCCGTCCGCCGCCAAGTCCGCCACCCCTCTGGCGGCTCCGGTGCCGGCGTCCACCATCTCCGAAACCCCCAATTTGTCTCCGGCGGGCTCGGTGCTGACCGACCCGTCGTCTCCGCCGTCTCCGTTGGAAGAAGCCCTCGGTCCCGTCGTCGGAGCCGCCGTTCCTTCTCTTGCTCCCGACGCCGCCGCGCCCGGCCCTAGCGATGTCGCTGCAGCTGACGCGCCGCCGTCCAGTGGCGCCGCCTCCTTGAAGGTCTCCGCCGCCGTCGGAGCCACCGTTGCCGTCGGAGTTTTTTTCTTCTAGATGTTTGGTAGATCGTTCATTCCGAGTTTTTTCGTTTATTTTTATTGGTGAATTAATATGAGTTTATAGATTAACTATTTGCTAGAAATTTATGAACACTTTCAATATGGGAGGATTCTTTTTATAATTTTTTCAATTCACTTTTTCCTAAACTCATTTTTTATATATGTATTGTCTGAAAATTTTTGTAGTTATTTTTTTCGTTACTTGGAATTAATATCTTCTTTTGCTATCATACAACAATATTAATCCCGTAGTCATTGACATATTGTATATGCATGATTAATTATCATGATTAGTTTCGATCTTCTATATATTTCAGACAATTTTTTTTTTTGTATCAAATTTTATTTTATCAGTACACACTCTACTAATTATACTTTAATATGACCTATGACATACGAATTTCATTATTCTTCCATTCCATTTTAGGCTGTTATATTACATTATTATCATTTTCCATTTTGAAAATAATAATACTCTACACTACTCGACTTTATTAATATTACACATGATCCCTTCATTCCATAATTGTTTAATTACCCTTTTTCTCAAACGGACCATTCCATACTTGTTTACCTGTTCCATAAAAGTCAATAAAGTAACTACAGTACCCTTTTTAATTCCCTCCCAATAACTTAAAATTACATCTCATGTCATTAATTTTACCTACAAAAATTCATCTATTAAAGTTGAAAGGATTATAATATCTTCAATCAAAAAATCACTTTATCCCTTTAAATAATACTCCTTCCTTCCCGGGATAACGTGCATCGTTACTGTTTTCTCGTGTTTTACCGAGCGAGTTTTTTTTATTAGTATCTGAAATGATAAAGTAATTTTTAAGGAAATATATAATAGATGAGAGGTAAATTTATCATACCCCTTCTTAAAAATTATTTTATCATTTCAAATAGTAATAAATAATTCACTAGTTAGATTAAACTCGATAAAAAAGATAGTGTGCACATTATTTTGGGACGGATGTAGTAATAAACAATCTCATATTAAAATTTGTACTTTTCGAAATAAAGAGGTAAACAAGTACAGGATGGAGGGAGTATATTCATAAAAAATGAGAATAACGAAGTTGGACGGAGGAAGTTATATCCTATAAAAAAATAGCTAGATCATGAAGAAATGGATCGTGGTCAATTAATACCTTGCCAAAAGGCCAGGACTTGAAATTATTTTATCCATGATCGTGACTATTAACATCTTTGTCACCTTTAATTTCTACTAATTATTTTAGGGAGTCTTTGGCGAAACTCTATAGTATATGTATAGTAGAGGGGCACAATAAGTTACTTTATCTCATGTCTCCTCGCAATTTTAAGTAACTTTATCTCATGTCTCACAATTTTAGTTTATGATTAAATGATTTTAATTAGTTGTAAGTAACACCCCGAAAACAAACGGGGGTGTGTTTGCAAACAATTGTATTTCTTTAGAATTGATTAAAATTGATTTTTGTAGTAAAATTAAAAGTTGGTAGTGTTTTAAAATAAAGCACTTTTAATCAATTTTACTTAAATTGAAGTGTTTGCAAAAAAAAAAATATTTTTTTTTTATAAATTCACAAAAATACTCTTATATAAATTATGGGTACATTTGGAATATTATTAATTAAGGGGGACAAAATTGTAATAACACTAATAAAATAATGAGAATTAGAAATAAGCAGAAAAAAGTTGCTAAGGTGTTGCTTCTTAAAAACTGCTTTTAAGTACTTTTATTAATTAGGTAGTTGAGTTTCCAAACACTTAATAAGTGATTTTGATAAAAAAATAATTTTAAGTTGTAAGTTTTGATTGCAAACACTCACGATATGTGTGATGATCCTTACTCGAAGATAGTCACGCGGGCAAATCATTTCGTTATTAAAGAATTTAGGTATGAAGAAATGGAATGGTAATTACCTTATCAAAATGGGATATTGATTTATTTTATTGTTTGGTTAGACTATTAACATCTTTATCATCTTTTGAGGTGGGTTGAGTAGATGGAGACAATCAAATTATTACTTCCATTCCCATTAGTTTGTTTTAAAACTACTCCAAACAATATTAATAGAATGATTCTCAAAATATTTCTAAATTATAAGTAAACCCTAATCAAGTTCTTCTAATCAGATTCAAAATTTAAAATGCCCGCATGTCTCCACTTTTTTCTCAAAAGGTTTGACGTACAATGTCGCATTCATATATAATTCCACCATATATATATCATGGAGATCAAATTCACGTGGCCCCTTTTCTCGAATTTCAGTGTGAACATCAATCACGCAAGAATTGGAGGCAGGAATACATGATATTTAACTTGATCATAAGTCCAAACTAGCTAGGCCTAATTGACTTATATATGCTCTTCTTAATTTCACACTACATATAATATAATTATACTTATATATATGGGGAGTTTTTTGAAGTAGCTAGCAATGGGACCCCTTTTTGCAATTAAGTGCACCTGCAGCCGTGGTGATTGAGCCCACAAGAGACGATGGCCTTGCACTTAAACTCGACGCCCTTGAATAAGTTGACCAAGCCCCGCCACCTGATTGCCGGAAATATGCCCCGTTCAGCATCAAATCCCCTTCCGACCGCCAATTCCACCGTCTCCACTCGCTCTCCGGTGCATCCTCGTGCTTCGTCACCTGCAATTGTCCATCCATGCATCACATTGTTAGGAAAATTAAATAAACTAATTAATTACATGTTTCTCTATAAGTTTGAATTTTTAGATAAAACAGAATTCTTTCGCTAACTATAATTTCCTCATAGCTAACGTGTATTAAAAGTATTAATGTGATCATCACATACGTACAATATTGTAGTGTCGTTTTAAAGAATTTGTATCAAATTGAACATGACTAATTTATCACTTTCTATACTATTTACTTTGTTTAATGAAAAAACAATTCTATATAGTATCTTATAGGAATATTAAAGGGTGAATTTAGAAAAAGTATGGAAAAAATTAATTATAAAATAACAACTTATAAACTACATTAGTATGAAAAGAATGAGTCAAGTCAAAGGTACCTCTTTCTTGACCATGTCACTGGGTGCAAGAAATCTGTTCCCCTGGCTATAAATAGTGGGAGAAGCACTCCCACCAATAGCATACATTTCCCAATGAGTATAATCATTGTTCACCACATGAAAATATCCATGTCTACATCTGCAATTTTAATTCAACATGATCTCTAACAAATTAATTAATTAATTTCCTACAATTATAATAAAGAAAATCATTACATATACGAATAAAAAAAAATTAATTACCTAGGCATCCTCTGAACCAACCCTTCTCCAAAATGATTAAAAGCAATAGTCACTTGCATATTCTTATCTTGCACAAACGCATCACTATGCCCTAAAAGCATAACCTTATCATGATGGGTGAAATAATTATTGGAAATCGTGATCGCCGTCGACCCGTGGATCGCGTCGATCAGCCCGTCGGCGCAATTCGACAACGAGCAATGATCGATCCAAATATTCCTTCCACCGAGGATGGCAACACCGTCGCCATCCGACTGGTCCCACCGCCCTGCATGGCTCGGGGAATCCCGGATAATGGCATTCGATGCCTGCAGTCGTGGATGTGGACCCCGTGGATGATGATGTTGCTCGCTTGGTGGATGGTGATGCACGGCCCATCAGAGATGTGGACGCTGACGCCGCGACCATCGATGGTCTTGTGCGAGTTCATCACGAGCTCGTTTTTAAGGCGAATGACCATGTCGCTTTTGAATATGATCCAGAGTGGCTCGTTCTGGATGACAGCGTGGCGGAGGGTGCCCGGTCTAGGGTTGACCGGGTCATCGTTCCCCGCGTCCGTGACGGTGTAAATGCGACCGTCACGGCCGCCGACTGCGTTCTTGCCGAAACCAATTGCGCAATCGGCTAAGCTCTGGCGGTGGGTTTCCCAATTAGAATTGCACCGCCAGCAGTCGTCAATTGGGTTACCCGTGGAACACGACAGGTAACCTAAGTTTCTTCTTGATGCATTAATCCTCCTAATAATAATAATAAAAAAATTATGATAGTGAATTAAATCCCATGTTCTTTTTTATTATTTTAAGAACATTTATTGTAAAAAAAAAGTCATAAGAAAAAATTTCATATATGAGATGGAATATAAACTAATTATAAATGAGACATGATATAAATTAACACAAATCAAAACTTATCACTTTCAAATTGTTAAAAACGTCTTTTGTGTGAACTAAATTATCATCATCTCTTTGATTTAATAAATTTAAATATATTCACGTTAGAACATATAGTGTAACATTGTTGTGTGCATGAACTCTACATTTTTTTGAGTAGGTCATAGGTCAAATTTGCGTTTGCAACTTGATTTAATAAATTTAAATATATCCACGTTATAACACATATATGTAACATTTTGTATATACAATATAATACGATTTGAGCACTAAGTAAAAAAAAAAAAAAAAAAGGAAACTCAATTCTTTCTTAGCTTGACTTGAGTTCAGCTTGTAAGCTCATGAAATACACTTTTTTTATATTTGGTAACACAATGCAAAAACAAGTTTGAAGAATACCGTATTTGGGCGCTCAATTTTGTTCCTCCTCATTTTTTAAATGAAATAATAATAATAATAATTTAAAATTAGAGAATAGTACTTACTGGTTTACATCTTGTACCACAATGTCTGGATCTTGAATTGATGGGGATGATGCCACAAGGATTGGATCAGTTGCAAGAATAAAAAAGAATAAGAACACAAATGGATACATACCAAACATTTTACTACTCATTCTCACTCTAAAAAGTGTAAATCTAGAGATAGAGGGAGAGAGAGAGTTTGTTTGGTGTTCGAGGAAGAAAATGATGTAAATGAGATTATAAAGGACTTAAATCCGCAAAAAATGGCGTGATTTAATTTACTGTGGGATTATCATAAGTTAGGGGTCTTTGTCTGTCGCCTGAATTTATTTGCAATGTGTTCACATTAACTTTGGTTTAAATTCTGGTTTTTCCAAACGTTGTCTTATCGTATTCCCACTTACCGTTAATTGTTCGTTAAGTTGGTTTTCTGGTGGGCCTCCTCACATTTTTTTTTTTTTGTTCTTCGTAAATTAATGTTTAATTATAATTTGAAAGGATATACAATAAATTTTTTTAGAAAGCGGAATTTAATTTAATTTTATTCTAAAGCAATACTCTTTAGACTTTAAATTTCTAATTTAATTATCATTTTTTTTTTTCACAAAGATTAAAAAAATCGTTAACTACCTATATTTATTTGTATGAAGTTACTAATGCATTTTATTTTAAATTTACAATGAGCCATTTACGATTGACCATCTATCACAAACATTAAGAAAATGACAATATTTGATTTATTTTAAGCTAAAGGCATGTTTTGTTTTTTTTTATGCTAAAATGAAAAATTGAAACAGATGGAGTAATAAGTACATACAAGTCATTTAATAAAGTTAACATTAAATATTTATAACATGAAATATTTATTACTATATCACAATATAATTTGACTTTCTTTCGTACTTGTCGGTAATATGTATTTTTCACTTATAAGTAGTAGTCAAAATTTTAAAACAAATCAGTGCCATAAATTATGACGAGTAGCGGAATACTTAAGTACTCCACTAACTGCGGAAGGTACTTTTGACTTCTAAAATTGGAGAATAAAAGTATCATTAATATACTATATTAGCCCTCCCAAAGAAAAAAAAAGAGTCACTATCCTGTGCACCGCATGCTCCAATTTAAATTGGTGTAATTGAATTCAATTTTAATTTTAATGAACTATGCATTTTTAACTTTAACCTCTAAACAATGAATTCTAAATCATATATGAATCATTCGGGCCGGGTGAACCATGAACCATTTGGGCCGAGTGAACCATGAACCACTCGAGTCGGGTTTGGGTCCGGGTCGAAGAAAAAAAAAACTAAAACTGAAATTAAAGTTAAAAGAAAACTGAAATTAAAAAAAAAAAACTAAAACTAAAAAAAACTCCTAAAATTAAATTGCACTAAATTGATTTGATGCAAATGGTGCACAAGAGAATTTGTTAGAAAAAAAAAAAAAACACCACCAAAAATATATGTAATAAGAATGCAGATGACTGGATGTGAGTTTTTCTTTTTGAATTTTCCCCGGTCCTGGTTCATTCAGAATGGATGAGGGGCTCATGGGATTAAAAAAATAATCATTATTCTAGTAATTAAAAAAATTCACCCTCTTGGAGGACTAGAATATATTTTCTTTTTTTCAAAGTGAATATCAATCTAAATCCAAAAGATCATAAATTTGAATCATCAATTTAATCTATAAAAAAATATGACGATGCATTCGGGCACCGTGCACTCATAGTGAATTTTAAAAATATGCAATTTATTTGCATTAAATCATACAACTATTAATATGAAAAAATAATTACACGATTCCGTGTAAACAAATTGCATCTTTTAGTATATCAAGTTTTATATTTTTAAAATGCACTATGAATGTCCGGTGCACCTGAATGCACATGTCATCCTCTAAAAATATATATCAGTCAATGTCATTGTATGCAAAAATATAATAGCTATAATAATGATAATAAATAATGCAACTAACATAACTAGTTTTTTTTTTAAATGCAATAAATATATATCGAACATTTTTTTCATTTACAAAAATAACAACAATAATAATAAATAATATAATTCACATAAACTTTATTTATTTTTAAAATGAAAGAAGGGCTTTTCTTTCTGTATTTTTTAAATGAACTAATATTTTTCTTTCTTTCTTAAAAATCAATTTCAGATAATATGTTTGACATCGAGTAGTGTCAAGCTTAAAGAGCCAATTCAATATGAAAATTTTAAGTTAGAATTCGACCATGTATTAATTGACTAGACTTTGAATTCCATTCAATTAAATTAAAATATTTTAATATTTTTTTTTTCCAAATTGAGCACACAGTGTAAATAAGTAATGTTTGAAAAATTCACTGCTTAAATATGAATGTCATTGTTTCTGGTTTTGAAAAAAAAAAACACATAAAATTAAATATTTTTTAAGTGACGATAATTTATATAATGAACAATAATACTTAAAAAGAACAGTTTATGTGAACTCGGATTTACATGAGACCTCTTCTTTTTATAATGATGTGTTCTTTTACAATTATGCAAGGACCTGTTATAATTTTGTGGGGTGAGAGAGATTTGCAAATGTTTGTAAAAAATTTGTAACAAGTAAATGTTAAGCATTTATTAATAGAATTAAATTGAGTAAAATATTATTGAAAAGCTAAAATCAAAATGATGCAACCCCTTCTAATTTTTAAATTATGATTTTTTTTTCCTTAAAAAATACCCCGAATCTACTTTTACTTCATAAAACCCCGAATTTATAATCACTTACAAAATCTTTGAAAAACCCAAGCTAAAATGCCGACACGTTTGTGCTATGGAGCGCCAAATGAAGTAGCACTTTAAACATGAAGTAGCACTTTAATTATTATACTCTATTTTCTTTGGTAAGGTCAATTATTGCGGCTGAAGTCGCAATAAAATTGACTAATGAAATCTAACGGCGAGTTTTTTGGGTCGTGGTTAGTGCAAAAATTTAACAACTGCGTGGGGCCCAGCGCATTGCATTAGATGGCGATTTTGTATTTATAATAAGTATGCACTCTAAAATAACGAAAGTTGAGGTGGTCGAGTTGGTCTAAGGCGATTAAGGATAAAAATAAAGTATAACAATCATTGGCCCAAATATTTTCAAGGTCCATTATTTTGATCCACTAGTAAGTTTTAAAAATAATAAATGAGCCCATTTAGCTTATTCTCACTCTTTGCCCCCTGCTTCAAGATACTCCTCGAATTAACGTTAGAGGACGTCTCGACATAAATCTCATTTTTCACTATGTAATAACTAATAAACAAAATCAAACAATGTGTTTCATAAATTTGGTGTGTTTTGTTTTTTTTATTAGATTAAATAAGTTATTATCAAAAGTTATAAGCTAAAAGTTGAAAGTGTTGTATTTTAAATAGCTTATTCTCTTTAGATACTATTAACTTTTTTCCCAAATACTATCAACTTCTTTTTGAATTATTTTACAAACACTATCAACTTCCAAATTTAATCAATTTTCCCAAAATTACTAATCTTAATCACTTATTTAAAAGTATAAGTTTTTGCAAACGCCTCTATTATCTTCATTAACATAAGTGTAAATCTTGGCCTCCTATGGATTCATCAGCCCCTTTACATGTCTGTTATAGGCCGGACCCATTTAAGAACCTAAAACTTCAAAGACAAAGTCTAGTGTGCAAATTTGTATAGATGCAAAAACTTTAATTTTCAACCAAATTATATAATTGATGAATGTAAAATAAAATTGAATGTTTCATTGGTTTTCATATGTCCCGACTAGTTCATGGTTCACTCAGTTCAAATAGGTCATAATTTAGGATTAATTATTTATTGTTTAGGGTGTACTTGATTGATTTAGGACAATTTCATATATTTTCATCTATACAAATTTGCACACTAGACCTACTCAACTTCAAAATGTCCTAGCTTTTTCAAGGTGTTCTCAACTTGGGCTGTTCTAACGCATGATAAGCTTTCTTATCATATTAAATTTAGAGTAGGTCTAGTGTGAAAATTTTTATGTATGAAAAACTATAAAATCGTCCTAAATCATGACCAATTCGAGCTGGGTGAATCATCTACACCCTAAACACTAAATAATGAACCCTAAATCATGACCTATTCGGGCCGGATGAACCATGCATCACTCGGGCCGAGTGAACCATGAACCACTCGACTTTGTCTTACATTCACCATATACATAATTTGTTTGTAAATAAAAGTTTTTTCATGTATGCAAATTTTCATACTAAACTTTGTCTTAAATTAAATATTAGACAACGGTAATAAAAGAAAATAATTAATATAATTTTGATAAAAACGTCTTATTTACCTAGTCGACATTACATAAGTGGTTAAAATTAATAAAAAAAATGACACAAAACTATGTCTCATGATTCAAGAAATAATATAAAAGAATGAATTACACATTCTCTACAACAAGTTCGAATTTTTAGATAAGATGAAATTCTTTTATGACATTGGAGCCAAAATGCTCATGTCCTAAGTTCGATTCCCACAAAAAATAACTCTATTTATATTAAATTGTCGACTCGATAGTTCTTCTTTAAATGATACGCTGAATTCAGCTCACCAGTGAGGGAGGGTTTTAGAGAAATAATATAAAAAAAAAAAGAATTCTCCTTTAAAAATTTAAACCTTTTAGATGAAATAGAATTTTTTTAGACTTTTAATAATTTTTTTATTTTAATTGTGGAATAAAACCTGTAATAAAAAAACAAAACAGAGAATTTAAGGCAGTTGATTAGTATTTGACTACATGATGGAGAAGCTTTGTCGTTTGTAATTTTTTTGTTTATGTTTTCTCCTCCGTCCGTATTTTTTTTTTATCCTAGTTCTATTGTGAATTACGGAGATTAAAAAAAATTGGAGATAATAGTATTAAGACTAGGTATCAGTATACTTTGGCATGCAAGATTTCATAGTTCATTTTAAAAAGCGTGCAACTTGTTATGTTAAAAAATGCGACTTTTTATTTTATCTGAGAAGAGTGCAACTATTAATATTGGAACATAGTTGCATGCTACATTTGAAAAATAATTGCACTTTTTCTATTTTGTATAACAAGACGCTTTAAAATACACTATGAAACAGTGCAAAATCCTGTGCACATGAGACTCACGCTAGTATTAAATGATGTAAAATGGGAAAAATTGAGTTTGGTGGAGGGAAATAATAGTTTTAAATGATGTAAAGTGGGTTTGGTGGAGAAAAATAATAATATTAAATAGTATTGAAAGTTGTTTTATTTCCTTTTTAAAAAATGGTTAAACAAAACTAGAACGATTATTTACGGAAAGTGAACAATCAAAATTAGGACAGATGTTAAATAGTAAATTTGTAGCATATCTTTTTGCAATTTCATTCTTCTCCTTTCCCCCCTTTTGCTTTTAGTTGGATTCCTAGATTATATAGAGAAAATTGTTAAAAGTAAAAACAAACATTTTTATAATTTAAAATGAAGAAAGCATGTTCTGTTACTTTTTGTACTAAAACTTTAATATAAAAATGTAGTACCTTTTAGCTTTCACCATGATGATAGCACGAGACTGACTCAATTGATAGTGACTTTTTAAACATATAAATATAGTCACATGTTTCTTGCCTTCTTGGTTTTATTCTTTCGAACAGAACATATCAGAGAAAAAAAATATATATATATTAGGAAGATACCATTTTATTTAGTACAGGTATATTACATGAGGTGAAAATTGAAATAATTGTAAACCAAATGGGTCAATCAAGATTTGTGAATAAGTTTGTCTTTTATAGGATGTATGTGGTGTAAAGTGTATTAATAATGTTTGAAAAAAACTAGTGAATAAAAATAAAATGAACACGTGATGTTGGAAAATGAAAAATGTGATTGTAAATGATGAATCAAATAATATATCGGATTGTGCAATCTCCAATCTTTCGGAATATTACAAAGAAAATTTTGCTCAATTTAAGCTATATAATTAACAAGGGAATTAGATTACCTACATTTTTTTTATAAATTTCTTTATAAATTTAAAAAGATATGAACACATTGCGTGGTTCCATAAGTAGAAAGAATGTGTATAAAAAAATTAATGCGTGATCTATATAATATTTTCTGTGAACAAGTTTAATAATATGAAATTAATATTATACATTTATAAAATAATATTATAATAGTATTAAATATTATGTGTATTAATTGATAAAAATGATAATATTAATTTTTAAATGTAATGATTTAAGCTTCTTAACAAGTTTCATGAAAGCTTGTAAACTAGCTATCCTTACATGATAGCTGTTGCAAACTTGGAATAAATTGAAATAAGAGAGATCATCAATATACTATTAAATAAAACATCTTCAACTCATATTTATAAATAAAGAATCGGAAAAACCTCAAACTACCTAAAATCCACAATCATAGATAAAGTCAAAAGACAACAAGATCCAAAAAATTACGAGCCCCATTTGTGAAATTGTTGAAACTCTAATTAATTTAGAAACACCCTTGCATGAGGCGATGTTAATTACAGTGAGAGTAAATATAATTTGAACACAACATTTTAATATTTTTGGAGGATAAGTTTTGATTTAGAGTAAATTTTTTGTGCACCTAAGTGCACCGTGCACTCATACAACTGAATGACTCATCAAAAAATATATTTGACTCATTAAATATATTAGATATATTCTGTGGATATATGGGTAGGATTGAGGCGAGTGCACGAGTCTTTATCTTTGATTTATGCTAATTTTATAATATGATTTTTTTTATTAATTTAATACTCTTACTTTTAGTAATATGAATATATGAATCGAGTTACGATTTATAAAATGATAAATGAAGAATAAAAAATAAATAAATAAAATAATGTTGATGTCGCCGTGTCGGTATCAAATCTATCCCAAGAAATCCAAAAAGCAAGACCTTATCTTCAACTTCCACCAATACCATCCGTCCACGTGGCGATAGAAAGCTACACCACAACTTATCACCTCCTTCGTACATGACATTTACACACACTGATCCCTCCCCCCACAAATGCCAACACTTTTTCCACAAGTTTTAAAAACTTGCACAACTTTTTCATCGAATGCAATAGCAGCATCAAAACGACACTCACGATGAACAGGAAACGACGCTGCATCAAATCTAAGCCCAAAAAGCCCAAATTCCTCAGCCTCCGCCACCAGTTCCCGCCCAACCAAACCAAATGCTCCACCGCCGCCGCTGCCGGAGATGCTGATTCGCGGCAGCTGAATTTATTTCCTCTTCATCCGGAAAATGATGGGGAAGTTCAGGATCAAGCTGAGAATGTTGCCTTGTTTTTCTCCGCCGCGGACGGCGGCGCCTCCACACTTACCGGTCTTCTTGACAACTCCGCCGCCGCCGAGTCCATCTCCTCCCACGCCGACAACAATAGTTCCCGGTAATTACATTAATTCCCAAGCTAAGCGATCGGATTTAATATAAAAAATTGTCCCAATTTTAATTTTGGTCATTCAATATTAATAATCGTCCTATAATTTAAGTCATGTCTAATTTTAGCTTGTCAATATTTTTGATCGCTTCGGACCGAATTTGGGAAAGGTTTAGACATATAGAATTAAAAATTGGACGCAAATCCGACAATTTTGTCTTATTTAAAAGTATGAATTAAAAGAATATATATATATATATATATATAATTAATTCAACTATATTATTTTTTTCAATTTTAATTATTTTGGTGTCAATTTGCAGTGTTAAAAAACTAAGTACATGATTAAAATTGAATACACGACAATTCTTGGTATATGACTTAGCATTTTGGTGGGTTTTCAGGGTGGAGTACTCGTACGCGTCGATGGAGGATAGGGCGGCGCTTGTGCGGAACGCGCTGAGGAGTCGAGAACACGACTCCAGCGACGAGAAGTGGGTGTGCTACTCTGAGGTGGTCGAGAGAAAAGTCAAGGAGGAGGAAGTCACCAGCTCCGCCGTCGACCTCCGCCGCCCACCGCCGCCGGGACGAGTGTCGCTGAAGCTGGATTACGAGGAGATTATAAACGCCTGGTCCAACAAAGGCCCACTTTATATCGACGCCCTTGACACTTGCTCTCACATTGTCCCAGATGTTAATTACGACGTAAGAATATTCATTATTATTAATCTCACTCTTTTTACTCTAATTATAAATTATAATTACTACACTTTTAGCATGAGGCATGAGCTTAATTAATTCATAATCATTACTTAACGTGGTTGATTACGATTTTATTAAACACAACTACAACTACTAGGACTAGGAATATTAGTTAATTGTGTTACCTTGAATATATGTTATTGCATTCAACGTAATTCACGTGGTGATTTATGAACTAGTATTAAATTGAAATTGGGGACCGCATTGTGTTGCACTGTTGCTGAATAATAGTGTGCCACGTTATTAATTTGCTTTATCTCCTATTCTTATTATTATTATAATGAATAAAATTGATCAATCAGAAAATGTAATGTATTTTTCCAGAGTTGTGACAAGTGCATTAATTATTTATCAACAGCCCTAGTGTTGTGGCCTTGTGTGCATTAAATGTGGATGCAGGAAAGATGGACCATTTGTTTCATTTTCGCCTGCCACGTCTAATCCAATTTAAGATTCTGTAATTTCTCAACAGTTTGTAGAAAAAAGAGTGATAAAAATAGTACTGATATACTTTGTAATCTAATTAATTTGGAGACATGGTTAATTTTCATCACGATTTTTAATTAAAACTTGAGCACTATTCTTATGCCAACTCCTAAATTCAGAATGAGATCCTCTCTTATGTCAATAATCATACTGTTTTTATGTGTATTAAATGGTATTATTATTAATTAACGCGTGATGCGTTTAAACCCAATTAAAACTAAAATGGAACATCAGAGTAAAATAGGCGATCCTATCTGAATAAAATTTGATAAATTCGACACTAGTATAGCATCCCAAAAATATGGGGAATGGAGATATTAGGAAAACTACTAACCTAGTATGCTCTCATTCTCATTTGATCAAAAGTTAATTTGGAGTAATTTGCATGTTTTAGATTATGTTGAATTTTAGTTGTCAAAAGGTGGCATAATGCATGAAATATTCCCCCCCAAAACTACCTAACTTTGTGTCACACCTGTTGAATGAAAAATTTAATATATATATATAATTCTACTAATCCTAGTTTGGTATATTTGTTAATTTGACAGGGAGCAATGGGGGGGTGTAATGTAGGGTTATGGACAGTTCCAGAAATGGTGGGAGATGATAGAACCAAAAATGAAGAGGAAATCAAGAGTGTGGGAAATAGAGAAGCCAGTGTATTGAGATACAAGGAAAAGAGGCGAAACCGTCTCTTCTCCAAGAAAATCCGGTATCAAGTTCGAAAACTTAACGCCGAGACTCGCCCTCGTCTCAAAGTAAACAATTTACTTTTCGCAATTTGGCAATATCCTTTCTATAATTGTTTCGGGATTCAGACTTTATATTACATAATGGTATAATATCTTCTGTTATATTATATTGTAGATAAACGACACATGAAGCTAACGAATTAATTAAATATAGTTTGATTATATGTAATTAAGTATGTGTCGTTTGTCTATGGTATAATTGGAAATATGTACCATATTCTTGATGAGTGGGTCTCATGTGCATTCAGATGCACAGTGCACTCATAGTGCATTTTAAAATAGTGCAACTTGTTATTCTAAAAGATGCAACTTGTTTATACTGAATCGTGCAACTATTAATATGGAAACATAGTTGCATGTTTCAGTATGTACAATTTGCATTTTCAAGATGGCAAGTTGTACGATTTTAAAATACACTATGAGTGCACGGTGCATATGAATGCATACAAGACTTGACTATACATGATATAATTATTATCATACTACACATTTAGTTTATTTTAAATTAGTTAAGAGGATGGATCTTTTTTTTTTTTTTTTTTAAATTTCGGAGTTGCTTCTTCTTTTTGCAGGGTCGATTTGTGAAGAGGAGTTGAAATTTACCAGCTTTGGAAAATCAACCTCTCATTTTCTCTTGTAGATGCCCGTAAATAATAATGGATTTTATTGATCTCAGTTATGGCTTAGAAAAAAGAAAATTAAAAAAAAACATCTATCATATTCAGAAATCTATGGTAAGTTATTCACGTCTTATATTATAGTTTTCCTGTATATTTATTAAATTACGTGAATAATATAAATATATATATATATATAATTTGTTTTATTCAATTACGTGAACGATATATATGTATACTTGTGTGGCTATATATACACACATTCTTCTTTGACTGGAAAGCATGCTGCTGTTATGTGTTAACTAAAAGCATGTGTAATTTGAATCAGGGCCCAGCCCAATATCAGTTGATCTGGATTGTTTCAACTTTCAAGTTTGCCTGTGGAAGGCCCGATCAAGTTTCCAACATGGCGACGAAAATATTTTTTATATTATAGTACGAAAATAGATTTTAGAAACGATTCATTTAGGGGTGTTTGGTTCATGATATTGGATTGATTATGTGTGATATGATTGAGTAAGATTTAATTGATTGGATTGGATTTATTTGAATCAAGATATGCGTTTGGATTGTAGGATTTAAGTGAGGGATTTGATGGGATATCTATTACAATGTCATGAACACCCAGAAATTGAATTGAAACAAAACACTTCATTCTTGTGAATTTATTCAAATAATAGAAGAATAATTTGTAATTTTGCACTTGGGATATGTTCTATCTCACCTTTCACGTGGGATTGACATATCCATTCCATGGAGGGATTTGATACATTTTATACCCGGATTTGAAGTATATCATGAGTCTTCAACCCACAAATCAAACGGTATATTAGTTGGGATTAAAATCCTAATCCTAGCATATCCCAATCAGTTCCGCGAACCAAGCGGGGTCACTTAGGTGGTCTAAATTCCTATGATCGAGTCGTTCTGGCCCCTGTGAACATCTTTTTTTTAATGTATTAAAGAGGGTCTCTCTAACCGTGAAAAGTGGTGGGTGCCCACCCACTACTTTGGCTCGGCTCCGATAATGCAATTCCGGGAGGAGTCGGTAGTTGGACACTGAATTCCTTCGGACCTGGAGAACGTGTGACGCTGGGTCGGAGTTTGGTGAACCAACTGGTCGCTCCTCTAGTTGAAGTATCGGGCCCCTTTTTCGTTAGGGTGTTTTGCAAAAAATTATCATTTTGAAAACGTAATTAAAATTAGGGACTATGAGAAAATTAATTAATAATAGAAGTTGATGGTGTTTATGAAAAATATTAAAGAAAAATTAATAGTATTTGTCAAAAAATTTAATAATACTTAAAAAATACTCATAAGCTACTAAAATCATTCACCTTCAACTTTTAGCTTATACCAATTTTTAAGAATTTATTTAATCTAATAAAAAAGAAATAAAACACTTCAAATTACTTATATATATAATTTTAAATAATTATAATCATTTATAATTTCTTGCAACACCCACTTAAATTACTTTTAAAAAAAACTTATGTCTATTAAATTATTAAACGCCGTTTAGAGTCCTATACGACAAGCTCAAAGTCCATTCATCACTTTTGAAGAATCAACCGAATTATAATTAAAATAATCCAACGAGAGTCCTTTATAATGATCGCCACAAGTAATTATTTAACTCCACGAAACTTACTTTTTAATATACCTACTTAAGCAACCGCAAGCTTCACTATAAAAATCGTACTATATATATATATATATATTTCTTTTATGTGCACGCCTTAGCACATATCATTGCTGGTCCCTATGCATATTAGTACTCCCCATCTATATGTACACCTTTTCGGGCATAATATTTTTTTAAAAAAAATAGATAAAAAAAAGTATTATAAAGCATTGTGAGATTCATTTATAGATAAAATAATTGTTTATGAGTAAAAAAAAAACAATTGAAGTAATTAAATTATGGTTGAAGGATAAAGATAAAATGTATATATTCATAAAAGGTATGAGAATAAATTTGGTGGACAAATAAATAAATAAAGTATGAATAAATTTAGTGGATAGAGGACTATTAATTATATTAAGATGTGATCATTTGGATATGTTCAGTATGTACCTCCATGGCTCCATTACAATCTGATTTTATTATCCAAGTTAAGTTATATTTCAAATTCATGAATTAGGTAATGCATGCAAGAGTCATGAAGTACTTCATTGCCAATTAATCTGAAACGTTTATATATTCTTAATCAAAATTTAGGTTTCTATTATGTTCAAGCTTCGATCTAGACAGGGACTGCTCATATACAAAATATCTGAAATATGAACTACAAGTCTACAATATAGCAAATTTTCTGAGAATATATAAAAAATCAATTAAATTTAAAAGTCTATTTTACCTAGCTCCAAAGTTCATTCATATTAGTTAGGGCATGTTTGGCTCAGCTTGTAAGTTATTTAAAACAGCTTATAAGCTATCAAGAAATTTATAAGCTCTTTAATTTTATTTGGTAAAATAAAATGTTTAACATTTTATAAGATTTTACAATTATAAGCTCAAAAAAAAAAAAAAGGATATCCCAATTTATTTTATTGAAACGGTATAATCTATACCCCATCCATCACCCCAACTCCAACTCGGCCCGATTCCAACCCGGCCCGACCATCGCAATATATAAGAATTATAACTTGTTTTTCAATATAGAAAATATAAAAACATCTAAGGCTTATATTAGTATTGATTAATTAATAATTCATTAGACACTGATTGTACGATAAGGGGGCCCGATGACTCGGGTTCGGGCCAGCCCGAGAAGCTTCCTCTCTTTGATAGCCGGATCTTCTAACATGAGAACTTTGTCCTTATCTTTTACACCAACCATGTGCAAGTACTCATCATCTTCTCTCTCTTTGCCTTTGAACAATAGTCTTTGCTCTTGTGGCTCCAATTTTGTCAATAATGATAATAGGATCTTTACTTCACCTATAAAATAAAATTTAAAATAAAATTCAAAACTCCCATAAATAAATAAATAGTAACTCTACAGTAAAATTTATTCTTAGTATTAATTAATTGATGCATATGGTTCAATAGAAACAAGTAATAATGTTTAGCGAAAATTGCCAATACTGACTAAATAATATTGTTAATTAAATTAAAATAATTAATATTATTTAGTGAAAACGAGTAATAATATTTATTGAAAACAGATGATATATCAAGTCTTCTGGTGATGATTATTTTAAATTAAATATATAATTAAAATCGAAGAAAAGTAAAAATATGTGAAATTTAAGAGGGGTTACCAAATGTTGAGGTTGCTTGAACAGAAATATCATGCCATTTTGAGACGGTTGAAACCCTAATTGTGATCATAACTTCTTTATCGGAGTTTTCTTGATTTTCTCTTTTTTGAACAAGCATGCCACCGGGCCTAAGTTCCCATTTGATCTCACCACCGCCGTTGGTGGCGGCGCCGCCAGTACCTCCGCCGCTGCCCAGCTGCTTAGAGCTGCTCCGGGAGAACCTCTTTGACCTTAGCTTAATCATATCTTTTTTGTTTAATTTTCTCTCTCTTGTTTATCTTGTCTCTCAAATAAGGTTAGTAGGGGAAAGAGAGTGGTATGATCAGATATTATATAGGAGGAGAGAGATAATACGTGAACAAATTTTGGGATTATTAAAATGTAATGTAATTAAGCAACTTTAGCTTAATTTACATAAATCAGATATTGGGCGTATATTATTTTGAATATTTTTTTATCATATACTACCTCCGTCCCGGAAAATCGTGCATACCACCTTTATTATCGAGTTTTTGTGAGCGAATTGTTTATTAGTATTTCAAATTATAAAGTGATTTTTAAAAAGGAGTATTATAAATATACCTCTCATCTATTACATGCATCTTTAAAAATTATTTTATCATTTCAAATACTAATAAAAAATTCACTCGCAAAAACACGTGAAAACATTAAACGTGCACGTTTCTTTGGGACGGAGGGAGTACTATATAGTTTTTATTATTATATATATTATAATATACTGTATGTCTATTAATTTTGTACATGATTGTTGAGGATTATCAATTAGTTATGACAAAAACTCATATTAGACGGTCGCACAAATCATATCCATTCATCTAAAAGTGTTAAAGCGTCAATGCCCAATTTATGCACAAATCATATCCACTCCTACAAAATTTTTCTATAAAATTAATTTGGTCCATAAAAATTGAGGGATGTCTATGATTTGTCTATCAATTTTTAGAATATATATATATATATTTTTTTTAAATGCCTACACAAATAATTTTCTAGACAAACAAATTAACTACGAGCAATCAACTTACACATTTGTAATTTTCGTAGACAAACTTACATACAAAAATAATTTTCTAGAAAATTTACATTTTTGTGGGCCATTATATTTATAGTTTAAAAATAATCTAATATAATTAGAAACTTTTGCAGACAAGTCTTACTATTTAAGGATGAGATTATTTTTGTTGAAAATTTTGTAGGTATGTAATTAGAAAAATATTGAAAAAAAAAATTTTTAGGCAATACATTATTTTCTTGTAGTGTGCTATATTAGACATGATAATCAAAATTAATGTAATTTAATCATATGATATTATATAGAGTGAGTCTCTTGTCTTGTGCACTAGATGCACTGCTCAATTCAATTATATATTTTAATAAAACAAGTTATATATTTAAAAAAGAACTTGAATTGCATATAAGATTTTACCTCAGCACGTGGAATATCATGCATGGAATATTGATAACTCAATTTAATGGATTAAAAGTAAAATAGAAGAAATTAAAGGAAAATAAAAGAATTAAAATCTAATATGTGTAAGTCTCTTCTACCTTAAATTTATCGGGCAATTTAAGTATATTTTTAAATAATGCTCCATCTGTTCCAATGTTAACTACACTATTTCCATTTAGGTTCGTCTCAATCTTAACTGCACATTTTCTTAAATGAAAATACTTATTTTAACTCACACCCTTCAAACACCCACTTATTTACCATATGTCACTTTCTCATACCCTCAACACTTTATCATTTTATCACCTTTAATAAATATTATTCCACTCTTTAAAAAAATTAAATTTCTCTTTCTACCCCCAACACTTTATCACTTAAAATACTACTCCCTCCGTCTCAATCTTGACTGCATTATTTTCATTTAAGGCGTCCCAATCTTACTGCATATTTCCTTAAATGAAAATGTCAACTTTATCACTTTATCATTTTATCACATAAAATACTACTCCCTCCGTCCCGTACTCGATTGAACATTTCACTTTTTGGCTCGTGTTTTATTGAGTGAGTTATTTATAGTATATGAAATGGTAAAGTAACTTTTAAGATATTGTAGGATAGATGAGGGATATCACTATTATACCCCACCTTAAAAATCGCTTTATCATTTTAAATATTAATAAAGAACTCGCTTGCTAAAACACGAATCAAATAGTGAATGTTCAAACGAGTGTGAGACAGAGGGAGTAATAAACAACTCTTTCAAACCCCAATACTTTATCACTTTATGACATAAAATATTAATAAACAAGATTGGGACGGAGGGAGTAATAAACAAATCTTTCTTAAACTCCAAGCACACAGTAAACATGCAGTTAAGATTAAGACGAAGAGAGCATTAATTATTTTTACTGAATAATATTAGTCGATTACATTGAAAAATTATATGGTGCGCACAATTAATTATATTGTTCAACAAAAATTAATAAAAGTGTAACATAACCAATTAATATCATACAAATATGCACATGAGTTTGAACGTTGCTCTCGACGCATGTAAGATTATAATTTAATAGTAATCTTAATTAGTAATAAAATATATTCTCTCTGTCCACTAAACTTATATTTGATGAGTCAGACACAAATTTTTTGAAAAAAATAGGCAAAATAGATAAAGTAAGAATATTATATGGTGTATTGTGGATTACATTTATAAATATAAAGTGATTATGAGTAAAATATAATGACATTTAAATTAATGAAATGATGATTAAAAAATAAAAAGTATATTTTTTTAATAAAAAAATGTATATAAATTTAATGGACAAACAAATAAGATAAATGTATATAAATTTATTGGAAGGATAAAGTATAAATTAAAAAGATACCTTGAGATTCTGATACGGGGACGAATGTCCATGGAGGAATTTATTTTCTTGTCCTGTTTTTATGGGGGTTAAGGCACATGGGGTGGGGGCAGTTTGTTTGTTACACGCTTTGCTTGATTAAACGGCCTTATATATTAGAATTTAGAACCTATAACTATCAAATCAAATAGTCGGTTCATTGTTTTAAGGAAAAATGTCAATTCAGGGTCTTAAAAATGACAAAATTATCAATTTAAGGCCTTAAAGATTTTTCATATCGATTCAAGGTCTGGAAGATATAAAACTATCGATCCAGGGTCTGAAAGATAAAAACTATCAATTTGAATTTCACACATTTTAAGGTCATGTTTGACACTTATATTTTATATCTTTATTTCATGTTCTTATTTTTTTTATTTTTAGGGGTTACGGTTCAAGGTTTACGGTTCAGGAGATTTAGGGTTCATGGTTCAAGGTTTATGGTTCATCGTTTAGGGTTTAGGGTTTAGTGTTCAGGGTTTAGGGTTTTAGTGCCAAACATGACCTTAAAATGTATAAGTCTCGAATTGATAGTTTCTATCTTTCATGCCCTGGATTGATAGTTTTCTATCTTTCAGGTCTTGAATCGATAGGAAAAATCTTTCAGGCCTTAAATTGATAGCTTTACCATCTTTCAAGCCCTGAATTGATAAAACTCCTTGTTTTAATTAAAATTAAATACATTGACCATTTATTTAAAAATTAGTTCCAATATCCCCCACCTCCGCCTCCCATTTGCATCATATTAATTTTATTTTTTGTATCATTAACAAATATAAAATTTTATGATGATATTATTAAATTCTTCAATTTATTTTTGAAAGAGAATTATCTTTTAATTGATCGATGCATAAATTAAAGTCTGAGTGGATCTCATGTGCACCTGGGTGCACCGTGCACTCATAGTGCATTTTAGATGCTTGCAACTATACAAAACAAAAACATGCAACTATTCCAAACAGAAGCATGCAACTATGTTCTCGTATTAACAGATGCACTTCTCTGTGTAAGTAAGTCACACTTTTTAGCATAATAAATTGCACTCTTCTAAAATGCATTATGAATGCACGGTGCACCCGGGTGCATACAAGACCTAGCCTTAGAGTTTTCAATTGCGACAAATGTAAAGTGCTTTTAGAGAACATACACTTGGCTTAGGGATTGTCAAACAATTCTTTTCATTTTTATGGCTTAAAATACATTTTCTTGAGACTTTATCACATATTAATATTATAATTAGGTAGTCGTTAGCGTGCCTAATTTTATATGTATTTCTGTTACGGTGGTTGGCTTAATCCAAAGGGTATCTTTTCATGTGCTGCAAGACATTAAATTTCCTCTCATACTTATTTTTGTTTAATTACTTTGAATTGTTTAATGTGATTAAAGTTATATGAATAGTTATGTATTAATATTTATAAGATAGAACGCAAGAAGAGTTGAAGAATGGAACAAGGGATTCAATTTAATTGGTTGAAAAATATAACCTTTTGAATACTTTGTTCTTATCGAGTTCTCGTTTCATTATATATATATTAAATAAATATACATTATATACACTAATATAATGACAAAAACTTGTATGAATATGAGTTCACCATAAATTTAATATTTTTAGTATCATTATTATATATAAAATTATCACTGTTATGCATAAAATTTATTATTGTTATGCACAAAAATTCTTACTATTTAAAAATATTTTATATTTTTAAATAGTGATTTTTTTTGTGTATAATAATGATAGTTTTTATACATAGCAGTGACAAAATTTATGTATAAACATTGTTCAAAGGAATGTTAACCTAATACAAATATACAATATAGACTTATAGATATATTGTAGTTGAAAATATAAGACTAGCTTTACAGTTATTATCGTAAGTTTAATTTTATAATTATTTTATACAAATTATATGTATAACTATAAGTAGTATTATACATGTAAAACTCATAAATAAAATTATGAGAAGATATGATAAATTACACTTATTTAAATGTTATTTTTCCTTTATAAGGTGGCCCATATATATCAATCAATCAGCCAATAACTTGCCCTAAAGCAACATCAAATGGATAACTAATGTTCCCATTTGTGGGCTACCAAACCAACTGCAATTAAGTATTATGTTTTGTTTAGTTATAAAGCAATGTTGTTATGCTTTAAAACTAAAGGTAAGTGATATTACAGCTAGCTGCGACTTCTCATTTTCTACGTTGTTTTTTTTTTAAAAAAAAAGTACACCCTCCTTCCCAATTTTTGTGGAATTGTGATTGTTCATAAGCATTTAAAAAATGTATTGTTTATTAATATTTTATGTGATAAAGTGATAAAGTAATAAAATGTGCAAGTAACTTTACCATAAAGATTGAGACAAAAAAATGGATACTTTACCATAAGATAAGATTGGGACCGAGAGAGTATTAATTAATTAAAAAAAATCTTTGTAATAGTGTTTAACTTGTCAATATAGTGTTGGTTGATTCCAATAGAAATTATATAGAAATTTCATCAAGCTTTTGGTTAATCAATCATTTCATGATTCATCATGCAATGAATTTCGAAAATCTTGAGCTCTCGCTATTCTAATTATTTTTTGAGGCATGGGGATAATCTTAAAATATCTCAATTTAAAAACAAAAAAATTGGGATAATTTTAACAATTCCCGCAAAACTAATTAATAGATGTATATGTTGGGATTATACTGTAAAGTATGTTTTTACTTTGTATAATCAAACTGAATTTCGGTCTTATTTACTGAAATAAATTGTTTATCACTAATGCTTTAAATATCATCGAATGTTACATATACTTATTGCATAACTGTTCAATAAATAGTACGTGTTACATTGTAGTTAATTTAGTGATACCAGATCACAGAAGATTAAATTAACAGTCCCTTGTAACCAAAAGTACACCATTCACGACCTAGATGGAAATGAACAATCCATCGTGAAAGGTTGAAGTGTAAGGCTCAGATTGGCTTGTCTTGACCAAGAGATTACACTAGTGCATGTTTAGTGCACTGAATAGGACCTACAAGAGGACAAATTCTTCAGAACTGAACTAGGAAGAATTAGACCTCAGTGGTTCGTTATTTCTTAATCTCTGTCCCTTAAATAGGATCGCGTGTGGTTAGTAATTATTGTTTTGACTTATTACGGGCAGAGAATCAACGAGATTCAATACTTTATATCTTGGGCAATATTATTGGTCACATGCGATTGCTAAGATTAATACGGAGAATCGTGTGCAAGTACGCTTGTTCGATTTTTCTCCTTGGGAGGTTCATAAGTTTTATCATATCAAATCTTGCAAGTGGAACTAGTTTCCGGTATGGATAATAATGTTGAACCGTTCTTTTACCAAGGATAAAAGATATTAATTAATGGAAAGCTATTTCATTGGCTTGGATTAATTAATAGGCTAGATAATCTTAAACACGAGAAATAATAACCAGGAGACATATTGACTGTAATATGGGTTAAGATGGATAGTGCAATATTAATTATGTAGTGTGATTAATTAATATTTATGGGCTTGAATAATATTGTGGCTCAATATTGATAATTCAAGATCCATTGGAAGGTTCAATCTTAATTTTCCTAAAGGCCCCTCAAGTAGCCTAACATAAAGTCCAATAACTGAAAAGGGTGTTTAAAAATAAAATAAATTTTGTTGCTATTTTTCCTCATTAATTTCGAAAAATATAAATAAAAGGGGAGAAATATTTTCTTTGAATTTTGTTATGGAATGAAGATATGTATTCTTGAAATACAAGATTATCTCATTAAATTCAAGAAATCTCCCACTTGGTTATTTATATGTTATTTTCGAAAATTTTGAAAGAATAAGGGAAAGAAATATTTTCTTGATTTTTTTGAAAAGATATTATGGAAGATATGTATTCTTGCAATACAAGTATATCTCATAAATTCAAGAAGATCCAAATCTTGGAATCTTTATCCTTATTTTTTCGAAAATAACCATAACAAGAGAAGGTGAGATTTTATGGAATATTTTAATTATGGAGAAAAGAATATAGGAGATATATTCAAGATTTCTTGGAGATCAAGAAAATATTTTTTCCTCCCTATTCCATGACAAAAATCGGCCACCACCTATCTATAAATAGGGGATGATTTCTTCATCCCTAAGTACAATTCCATGTGCTGGAAAAATTAGTAAATCCAAAAAGGTGGTGCAACAAATTTTTATTTTGCCTTTGTTAATTGTTCGCGAGCTTCCTTCCACCGAATTGACGAGCAAGGACTAGGGAATACTTGGGAAGGCTCTTTGGTGTGTTTTTATCGACGAGACAATTGTCACTCCAAGAGGTTAGTTCACGTAAACCCGTAGCAATTCTACATGCGTAGGATTTATGTGAACTGTTTATATGCATGATTTGTTGTTGAATTATTATTTGAATTAATATAGGATTAATTCATGCTAGTAATAATTGTTAGAATTAAATTTGTATTTAAATATTCATCCCGAATAGATCCGGACAATTAATTCCCCAACAGTATATGCTTAGTCGAACCTCTAAACTTTATGGATGAGCTTCTCGACATGTATCCTTTTTGCGTGTAATTTTTGTTATGTTTCAAAAAACAATAACATTCCTCCAATTCCAAACACCCAATTGCACCTCAAATAATGTGAAGATACATATTTTTTTTTTTGCCCGTATGGACGTAGCTCAGTTGGTTCCTGGGTGGCTGATTGCTACAAGGACGCAGGATCGAGTCCTGACAGCTGCAGTGTGGGAGTTTTATCCCTCCAATGTGGGGGATAGCTCCTTGTGGGCACCAGACACTGGTCCTCCCATCTAATGGGTCGTTGAGTCACCATGATTTACCACCTCCACCATTCCTGTCGGGCCGGGGGTGGGGGCCCTGGGGGCGAGAGCTTCGCCTTTTACTACAAAGATACATATATTTTTATTTTACTCACCAGACATCAACAAGTATGAATATTTATATATGTATACAAAAGTTCCATATCAAAATATTTTGAGTCCAAACGACCTTACCTTGGTGTCCCATTTATGGATTTTCTATGTCGGTTGGAAAACCTATTTGTGACTATTTGCAACACAAATGTCACCTAGCTATTACTACTATTATTTGAAGTATGTATGAAGTTAGAATATGTCCAACTGGTAGGGTAGAAAAGTGGACTAATATTTGGGTGCTAGTTGCACCATGCAATTGAAATATAGTTATTATTATTTATTGATGGAAACAATTAATAATATTTAGTGGGATTAATTGATACTGACCAATTAGTATCGCTGACAGTTAAATTGCATGGTGCAGTTGATGATTATAACTATTTGCCTAGTATCAAATGTTAGAGTATATAAATTAAATCTTCTTTTTTACGTTTTATTTTATATATGGAGCAAACTCACGTACAAGACTTGTCCAATATGATTTACCTTTCTCATATTATGAGACACCATGTCAGAAATGAGAATAGTAAAGTCGTCTCACGATCTAAATTATTGTAGAGTTTTTTTTATTTGTCATTTAAAATACACAAACTTTTATATATCCATATAGGGATGGGGCGGGTTTAAACTCGGCCCCGCTTGAAATGGAACCCGATCTAATAATTAAATATTTTAATAATCTGAAACCAGAAAAATCATTTTCTCTATATTTGCTCAAATGCCCATAATTTATGTGATCCGAAATTCCAAATACATGCACATGTCCACATGATTTACGCCTACGGTCCAAGGTTATTGATAATTATTGATTTTGTCCTTCTAATTAAATTAGTATATCAGGAATAATCTTATCTTAATTTGAGGATTAATGCATAGATTATTGCAAGATTCACATGACACTGCCAATCTTAGAAATTAATTATCGATTAACTAGATAATCCCCTAATTACTGTGAATACTATCATTAATTTTATATATACTAATTATCAATCAATCTAGTAGCTTTCTTTAAAATAGTACTATTTCCATATTTTATTGAATATATATATATTACATACAAGTGGTATGATGTGAAACTTATTCATCGTAAAACTGATTCATTTTTTACTGGCATGATACTTCAATTATCATGATTAATACTCTTTTGTAATATAAATCACATCCTTCAGTTATCACTATTAATACCACTGCTTTAATATAAGTCACACCCTTCAGTGTTATGAGTAATATTCATTATAGTAAAAAGTCACAACCTTCAATTATCACAATTAATACCGTTTAGTAATATAAGTTACACTTTTTAATCAATTTTATAAATTCATGTGTGAAACTTGTTCACCCTATACTTTGTCATTACATGCCCATATACATATTAACAGTGGCGGATCCAAGAATTTTAAACAGGGTATGCACAATTATAATATTACTAAAAAAAATTAATAATAAAATTCAAAATGTAAAACACGTTCTAAAAACATAAAAATTCGTATGAAACGATCTTACACATGAGACGGGTCAACCACTCTTTTCAAAGTGTAACTGTTAAAGCGTCATTATCAATTATACTCCGTCTCACCATGAGATCGTCTTACACAAGTGTTACTCCTTAAAAAAATTACAAACAAAATATAAACAGTTGAAAATTTGAAAACATATAATATTAAATAGAGAGGGTCTCATGTGCACTAGGTGTACAGTGCAGTCCATAATAAATTTTAGAAACATACAACTTGTTACACTGAAACATACAACATGTGTTCGTAAAAAAATTGCAAGTTTCAATGTAACAAATTGTATGATTTTTATGCAATAAGTTGTATTCTCTAAAATATATTATGGAGTGCACAGTGCACCTAATAAATACAAGACCTAACCTATTAAAAATTATAAATTAAAATAAAATATATTTTTTGTAACTTAAAAATCAATATATAAACTAAATACACTATATATAAAAATTATTTAGCAAAAAATACCCTTTGATCTATGTGCATCCGCCTCTGCATATTAATAACATGTTTTTATGCAAGTGTTTATCAGAGACGTAATCTATGGGTTGGGTGCTAATCTTGGAGTTGAACCAAAAAACCTTTCATTTCGCTTTGTTAAAATTAATGGTGCAAGAACAAATTAAGTCAATTTTTTTTTGTTTCAGGTTTATGTCAAATCAAGAATCAAAATAAGAGAAACAAATTAATTAATTGGATCAAATTAAGAGAGAAATTTCAGCAGGTAAAAATCACTATTTTATTGTTGATTTATATGTATCCACAATGTCTCGAGTAACATGTTACATGCATCGCAATTGTACTTATGACAGTGAAATTATATATTTATTGGTGACAAAAAGTAGTACCTACCCATTGCAGACATCTATCTATCATTGTGATTATTGTTGATGATATGTCAAAATTATGTTATAAATTTTAGATTAATAAAAATATTTTGCTACTTTATGATTTGACACATTTAATAATGGACAGATTAATTAATATGTGCCCACAATAGGTTCATGATGTGTCATCATTCGATTCAATCTTGTATGGCTGATGGCTCTGAATCAAAATAGACTTTGACAATTTTTCACACATTAAATATTGTTGAAATTGTTAATTTTTTCGTTATAAGATGACACAAAAATTAAATACTCCCTCTTATTCAAAATATAAGATATTTTGATTTTTTCACATTTATTAATAAAAAAAAATTATACTAAAATTAATCTTATTTAATGATAAATTATCTTTAATGACATAACATGGAGGAAAACAAAAAAGTAAATAAAGAATATTAAATAAGAAAAGTATAGGAAAATAAAAGCCAGGACATCAAATAAAAAATAAATAATTTAATAAATCAAAACAACTTATATTTTGATTAAAATAGAGTATTTGGTTTCAAAATTTTCCCTTACGTAGGGTTCGGGAAAAAAAATCCCCTACGTAAGGATATTTTGGTCAATTGCAAAATATTTAATTAATACTTTTTGTAAGAAAGTTGAACTATAATTTTTTTTTAATGAAAGGAGAAAGGAAATTTAGTTGAGCAGTATGGAAGGAGTAATATATGCATCTTTATTTTCCTAAAATAATTAAAATTAAATACTATAAAACCGTAAAATTTTTAATCGACCTATTATATTTTGTGGTTGGGCTTCCTGGTTTTCCTTGTTTTGCAATTGAATAATTTAATTTTTTCGACTTGATTTCAAGATTATTATGTTAAAAGAACAATTGAAAAATATTGGACCGACCATATTTTTTAAAGACAATCAATTACAATAGTTTCCTAACATAATCAATTACAATAATTTTTTCTACCATCGGGCACATGACAACATCATTTCATCTCGCCAGAAATCAGAACTTAATCACCACAAGAGGGGACCACCACAAGCTCAAGAACTCCTGAACCAAGAACCGCAAGACTACAACCCAACAACAAGGAGACCACCACCCCACAAGAGGGGGACCACCACAAGAGGAAATAATATTCCCTCTCCGTGCCTCGAACTAAAGACCTCAAGGTCTCAGGTTGTGGAGCTCTAACCACTTGAGCTATTAGACTAACTAAAAAGAATCATTAATTTTTTAATTTACACAATTTTTTCTTATAATATCACAAACTTAATCATATTTTTTTTTATAAGAGTACGTAAGTTTCCAATTAAATTTGTTTTATCGTATAAAATTTACACCATTAGATGCGATCAATTTTTAAGATGATCGGTCAGTGCATACAGAGTTTTGTTCTGACTTGAAGTGAGACCCCAACTAATGGACGATGGGTTATGGTCCCCCGAATTAGTCGGTCTTTTAGACGGATACCAAATTATCAAAAAAATAAAAGTTATACCTGTTGCGTACTAAAATATCGAGTTAAGAATAATGTAAATGTGGCTAATTGATTCTAGTAACACAAATAAATAATAATCGAACGAGAAGAATGCGGGAACAACTCTTGAGAGTTATTCCCTTAAATTTGGTATTGTATAGATGATGAGAGGAAAATGAGAGCAAGATTGGGAGGGTCCATCCCCTTACAATGAGGGGTGTGGTCCTCTATTTATAGAGGACCAACCCTAAAAGCTAAAATACTATTATATTCATCGTGACCCTTTATCGTAGGGTTTTATTACAATCGTTGATCTAAACAGTAAAACTTTATCTATTATATATATATATTTTACATCAAATGCTCTTGTCATGTCTCGTAAAAGTAGACGCTCGGCCTCGACTTCACGGATTATCTTCTCGTCTTTGCTTGTTTGGTTTTTGCTAGTGGAGGCGACCTGGGAGGTAAGCATTTCGGATAGTCTTTTTTTCTTCTCTTTCAGAGGCCCCTTTTATGGGTCGCGTCGCCGAGGAGAGGTCGCTCGTTAAGGTGAGGTTGGTCCTCTGCATTTGCCGGGTTGATTGGGCCTAGGGGGGCCCTACCGGCGTGTGGGATCGCAAGACACATATCGGTTTGATTTGTGCTAAACAATAGCCTAAAAGGTCGGGGCTTTGACTTTGTTCGGAGCTCGATCTTGATCCATACCTAACCGATCGTCTGCGGTTATCATGTTGCCCCGAGCATGCTCGAATGTCATATGAGGTCTTGATGGTTCAAAATGAGCATTTGGTTGAGAATTTTCCTATGCTGGTTATCGATTTTGTGTGTGCTTTCGTACTCAAAGGTGAGCCTTTTTATGCAGTCTTTTACGTGCTTTTCGTACTCGAGGTGAGCTCTCTGTCTGAGTTTTTTTGTCTTTCGTACTCCGAGGTGAACCTCATGTACAAGTCTTTTCTATGCTTTCGTACTCGGTGGAGGTCTCTCTCAGACAGTCTTTTTCAGGTCTTTTGATACGAGGTGAGCCTCTTTTCATGCAGTCTTTTCATCTTTCGTCTTTCTGAGGTGGAGTCTCTGCAGATGAAGTCTTTTACGTGCTCGTACTTTGGGGTGAGCCTCTTTAATGAAGTCTTTTTCATCTTTCGTCTTTCAGGGTGAACCTCTTTGTGGCCAAGTCTTTTTTTGTGTTCGTTACTCAGGGGTGAGCCTCTTTTGTGCAAAGATTTTGCCAGGCTTTCGTGACTCGAGGTGAACCTCTCTGACGAAGTCTTTTTTCGTATTCGTATTCGAGGTGAACCTCTTTTGACGAAGTCTTTTACGTGGGTTCGCCGAGAATATTATTAATTACTTTCGTCGAGAGCCGGGGGATTGTCGAGGCGGAGCTTCTTGGCCGAGTCATATTGGTTGCTTCGTCGTCGAAGCGGGGCTCGTCGAGAGTATTTTTTTGGTTGCTTTCGTTGAGAGATGGGGCTCGTCGAGAGTCTTTTTGGTCTTTCGTCGAGAGACCGAGCTCGTCGAGAGTTTTTGGTCGCTTTCGTCGAGAGACGGGCTCGTCGAGAGTCTTTTTGGTTGCTTGTCGGAGACAGGGCTCATCGAGAGTCTTTTTGGTTGCTCGTCGAGAGGGGGGCTCGTCGAGAGTCTTTTTGGTTGCTCATCGAGAGAGGGGCCTCGTCGAGAGGCTTTTTGGTTCCTCATCGAGAGACAGGGCTTGTCGAGAGTCTTTTTGCCGTCGCTTCGTCGAGAGGGGGCTCGTCGAGAGTCTTTTTGGTTGTCTTCGTCGAGGGGTTCGTCGAGAGTCTTTTGGTTGCTTTCGTCGAGAGATTCGGGCTCGTCGAGAGTCTTTTGGTTCCCTCATCGAGAGACGGAGCTCGTCGAGAGTCTTTTTGGTTACTCATCGAGACGGAGCTCATCAAGAGTCTTTTTGGTTGCTTTCGTCGAGAGATGGAGCTCGTCGAGAGTCTTTTTGGTTGCTCGTCGAGAGACTCGGCCTCGTCGAGTCTTTTTGGTTGCTCGTCGGCAACCCGAGCTTGTCGAGAGTCTTTTTGGTTGTTCGTTGAGAGTTGGGGCTCGTCGAGAGTCTTTTTGGTTACTCATCGAGAGCCAGGAGCTCGTCGAGAGTCTTTTTTTGGTTGCGTCTTTCGTCGAGAGTCTTTTGGTTTCGTTCGAGAAGCCGGACTCGTCGAGAGTCTTTTTTGGTTGCTCATCGAGAGACGCGGCTCGTCGAGTCTTTTTGGTTACTCATCGAGAGACTAAGCTTTCGAGAGTCTTTTTTTGCTTTCATCGAGAGACAGGGCTCGTCGAGAGTCTTTTTGGTTGTAAATATTTTTGTTTGACCGTCTTACGTGTATGTAGTTTATTTTGATTTGTCATCTTAATTTTCTTTCAACTGGTCGTGTTATCGTTTTGTGACTTCTAATGTCTTAGAATTATTTGTTATTTGTGATTTGATTGTCTTAAGAATTTTTTGGCTTGGCCGACTTTGATATGACATGCGACCGAGGTCGTCTTATAGATGGTATGCAACCGAGGTCATTTTTGATATGGCATGCGACCGAGGTCATCTTATAAATGGTATGCGACCGAGGTCGTCTTTTAGATGGTATGCGACTGAGGTCGTTTTTTATATGGCATGTGACAGAGGTCGTCTTATAGATGGTATGCGACCGAGGTCGTCTTTGATATGGCATGCGATCAAGGTCATCTTAAAGATGGTATGCGACCGAGGTCGTCTTTGAGATGGCATGCGACCGAGGTCGTCTTATAGATGGTATGCGACCGAAATAGCCCTCACATGTTCTTGGCTTAGCCGACTTAGACTCGGTATGCGACATATTAGCCTTCATATGTTCTTGGCTTAGCGACGAATTTAAACCGGTATATCTGACATACTACCTTCAAACATTCTTGGCTTAGCGGAGACTTAGATTTGGGTATCTGACATCTTAGACTTCCGCGTGTTCTAAGCGTGGGACTTAGATGGGTATGCGACATCTAAGCCTTTCATATATGTTCTTAAAACTTGGCGGGAGCTTAGACTGGGTATCGCGACATACTAGCGCCCCGTGTGTTCTTGGAAACTGATTTAGACTTTTTTTCATTTGTGAATATATCTTTGTCGAGCTTCGTGAGATGTGGGGGACGATTCCCAAGTTAAATGTATAAAAAAAGAGTCTTCAAGGAGGAGGGCTCGTCGGAGAGTCGATGGAAGAGTGCTCGGGATGAACAGATCGTCGAAAGAGGGCTTCGTCGGGAGAGAGTTCGATGGAAGATCTTCCGGGATAAGCGGTCGTCGAAGAGGGCTTTCGTCGGAGAGAGCTGATGGAGGCGTCTTTCGGGATGAAGCCAGATCGTCGAAAGAGGGCTCGTCGGAGAAAAGCTGATGGAGACATCTTTCCGGGATGAAAGCGGTCGTGAAGAGGGCTTGTAGGAGAGAACTTTGATGGAAAGGTCTTCCGGGATGAAGCGGGTCTTGAAGATGGCTCGTTGGATAAATGAATGGGATCTTTCCGGGATGAAGCGGAGTCTTGAAAAACTCGTTCGTGAGAGCTTCGGTAGGATCTTTGCTTTCCGGAATGAGCATGTCAAGGGGGCTCATGAGAGGCTTCGGTAAAAATCTTGCTCGGGAAAATCTTGTCTTGAAGATCGGGATGTTTGGGGTCCAGAATGGGATCTTGCTCGGGATTGGAAGGCTAAATGGAGAAGGCTTCGGGGATCTTTACTCGGGATGAGCCAGTCTTAGGGAGGAGCTTCGTGAGAGAGAGCTTCATAAAAAATCTTGCTTTCGGGATGAGTGGGTCTTCTAGGATAGCTCATTGGAGAGGCTAGAGATGGGATCTGCTCGGGATAGGCGGTCTTCAAGATGGCTCTTTGGTGAGGCTCATTAGGATCTTTGCTCGGGATGAGCAGTGTGGGGGAGCTCGTGAGAGAGGCTTCGGTAAAATCTTGCTTCGGGATGAAGCGTGTCTTGAGGGGGCTTCGTTGGAAGGCTTCGATAAAATCTTCTTTCGGGATGAAGCGGGTCTTCAGGGGGCTTCGTGAGAGAGGCCATTAGGATCTTGCTCGGGATGAGCATGTCTTCTAGGGGAGCTCATGAGAGAGAGCTCGGTAAAATACTGCTCGGGATGACCAGGTCTTCAGAGATGGCTCGTTGGAGAGAGTCTGATGATCGTCGAGAAGGGCTCGTGTGAGAGAGCCTGATGGGAATCTACTCGGGATGTGCAGATCGTCGAGGAGGGCTCGTTGGAGAGAGCCTGAGTGTATGTTAACATTAATGGGCAAATGATTGCCAGTAGATTCTTTGAGTAGCCTTCGGGCCTCCGGGCGCTCGTATAAGTTTTCTTTTGTTTCAACTATGACCCATGTTTCCATGATAATTAATTATATCAATCTGTATCGTTGCATAACATCAATCATGAAAGGTGATTCTGATTCGTGCGCATTCTTATCTGCATTTCCCTCGAACTTGGAAGTTTTTCCAATGCGGGGAGTCATGATCAATTTCCTCACAAGAAATAAGCAAATTGTTTAATATCACGTTACCTTTATCCAATCTGGATAGTTAATATATTAAACATGTCAAGCATTCAGAGGTCACATTCATGTTTAACAAAATTCAAGGATATAATCGTAGGACATTTTTCTAATCACCATTATTATCATGTATGAAAATTATCATCAAATATATTTACTTCATTTCAAGATTTTTCACAAGACATGTTCAACTGACAATGCTTTGATTTAGTGAGCAATTTCTCATAGAGGGTGAAGCTAAGCATGGTTCTTTTAAGCATTTCATCAAGTAGGTGGTGAATGCGATATTATACACTAATTCGAGAGATTAATATTCATATATGAAGTTAAATTATCAACTTAATGATGAAAGGGAATTCACAGTTTACTAATTATGCCCCCGCCTTTTAGTGTATACGAAAATATGCGAGTTGCGATATATTAAAAGGGAGTTAATAGAATAAACCTGAAGAAGTGAGCAAAAGGACTGTTCGTAGATTCTTTGAGTAGCTCGCGAGACTCGGGTGCTTGCGCTAGTTTCTTTTACGAGCTGCTGCCTCTTTTTGTTTTGTTAGGGCCAAAATTATTATATTTTGGCCTAGAAACGTAAATCCCAACAGCCATTTTAAACTATAGGCTAAACATATTCTACTGGACCACCAAATAATTAGGCCAACGTGAGTAAACAAGTAACCAGCATGTTGGTGAACTAAGGGCCCAACAATAATACTTCTGGGCCGAAAATTTATTTCAATAAACCCTTGGGCCTAAAAATTAAAGAAGACAAAAAACCAGGCCCAAAGATTAAAATAAACTCATTCCTGGACCCAATCTACTTTAAAACCTGTATGTTATGTTAATAATAAAAGGCCCAACAATTTATGAGACTTGGGCCCAATAACTTATATTAGGTCAAGCCCAACAAGTATGTACCCATTACCTGTTCCAGCGGCAGAAAACCTTACTGTACGGGCGCCGCGAATATCGATTTTTAGCGTGGGGCCTCAGCGTTGTTGCTGCAACGGCGGAGCTGGGGCGATGCCGGTGCGGTGAGGGCGCCTGGCAAAGGCGATGCCGGTGCGGCGATTTCTGATGGCGACGGCGAGAAAGGCTTGCGGTTCCGAGAGGTAGAGTCGGTGAACTGTAGAAAATTGCGGTGGGGCGCGCGTCAACTGCCCGACTTCTGAGCAGATGTTGCGGCGTTGATGTTGAAAGGCCGAGCTCCATGTTGTGGTGATTTGTAGGTGAGCCATCTTGAGTGATAGATTCGCACCATCTCAGTCATCAAATTCGAAAGGCAACCGAGAGCAGCGGTGTTCAGCCGGTGGAGCTCTGCAGACTCAATGCAGCGGTGCTTCGGATTCGAGCTTAGGCGGTTTCAGGAGAGTGGCATCGAGTCGGTGGTCTCAGATGTTGGTGTACTTCAAATAAAAGTGTATGTATATGTGCAGTAATGTGTAATGTATAGATTTCAATTGAAGGTGCATGTATATGGTTGTTTTCTCTGGATTTGGGTTGAGAAATAGGGATAGGGCCTTTGCCAGTTTGTTTTTCTTTTCCTATCTTGAAAGAAAAGCAGGCTGCTCAATTTTTTGTGAATAATCGTCCCAAAAAAGCGTGAAAATTTGGGTATTTTTGTTGAGAAATGGAATTGTTGTTCTTGTATGTGAAGGTTTTTTGTGTGTTGGAAATAATTGGGCGGTGTAGCCCCAACTCTTATATGCATTGAAAACGTTTGGTGATTTTTGCGTACAGAAGGATGAGAAAGCTTTGTATAGATTTTTTGGGTACAGAGTTCGACTTTTCTGGATTTTTTGTTTGGAGATTTGAAGATTCATGTATGTAGACTTGAAGATGTGAAGGGAATTTTTATTCGAAGGTTTGAAGATTTGAAGATGGGGTATGAAAATTTGAGGATTTTTAGGTGTTCTTGATGAATAGTGAGTGTTCATCAAGACTTTTCTTAAAGATTTGATGATGAAAATGGAAAGTTCTCGAGGATACTCCTATGAAAAACATAATTTGATTCTTAAAGAGTATCATTCTTCTAGCGCCAATTGTTGCGTAATAAAATATCGGGTTAAGAATAATGTAAATGTGGCTAATTGATTCTAGTAACACAAACAAGTAATAATTGAACGAGAAGAATGTGGGAAGAACTCTTGAGAGTTTTTTCCTTAAATTTGGTATTGTATAGATGATGAGAGGAAAATGAGAGCAAGAATGGGAGGGTTCATCCCCTTACAATGAGGGGTGTGGTCCTCTATTTATAGAGGACCAACCCTAAAAGTTAAAATACTATTCTATTTAATGTGACCTTTTATCGTAGGGTTTTATTACAATCGTTGATCTAAACAGTAAAATTTTATCTATTATATATATATTTTATATCAAATTGTCATGTCTCGTAAAGTAGACATCGGTTCCTGACTTCGCCGGATTATCTTCTCGTCTTTGTCTTTGTCGGCTTTGCTTTCGTGGAAGCGACCTCGGGGAGGTCGCCCATTTCGGATAATCTTTTACTTTCTTTCTTTCGACCTCGCCTATGGGTGCGTCCTCGAGGAGGTCATTTCGTTAAAGTGAGGTTGGTCCTCTGTCGGGTCGGTCCTCTGTCGGGTCGGGTTGATCCGGGCCTAGGTGGGCCCTGCTGACGTGTCGGATACGGGCACATATCCAGTTTGATTTGTGCTACAACAATACCATTAAATTTATAAGGCCAAATAATTAAATTTAGCCCATAATTTTTGGATTTTCATCAATTCTAGCACATACTTTTTTCTCTCTTCAAATTTAGCACATACTTTCACTTAATATTTAAAACATCATGAATCACTATTTTCGACAAGGTTCTTCTGATATGATCGCAGGGATCCACCTGTATCGCTGACGTGTAAATATTAAAATAATAAAAATAAAAAATATAGCCACATAAGATTAAAAAACGCGGGATATAAAAAGATCTCATGTCACTAGTTTTAATTTTAGGTAGTGATATTTTTAATTTTTTAATTTTAATATTTATACATCATCAAGACAAATTAACCCGAACGACCACATCATAAGAAACTTGCCGAAAATTGTGACCGATGATGTTTTTAAACATTAAGTAAAAATATGTGTTAAATTTGGAGAGAAAAAAGTATATGCTAAAATTGATAAAGAATCAAAAGAATGTGTTATATTTGATTATTTGGCCAACTTATAAATTAATATCAGTACACTTATCAACTTGTACTATTACATTATAACTATAATGATATAACTAATATGTTATATCAGTTTATAAATATAATAATATCAATTTTATACTATGTGCAAGTTTCGCATCAGAGTTTGTGTTCTTTATAATATCAATTTTATACCATGGATAATTTTATAATATCATACACAATTGTATTTTTTTTATTGTCAAAATTGGAATTATATAATCATTGTAAAAGTTAAAAGCTATAATCAGATTGCAAAACATAAAATAAAATTACAATTTTCGAATGATATAATTATTTGATGGGGTCAAAAGAAAATTTAATTTCTAGGAGACCATGCAAGAAACACATTCTGCAGATACAAGTAACAATTAATAAAGAAATAATACTGCTTTCAAAATATAAATAAATAACACCCTTTACAAAAGTGCATATATTTATAAAATAAAAAGATAGTGTTGCAGGTTTGATGCACGCATGCGGTTTTGTAGCAAAAGGTTGATGCGTTCACGCTTTCGATGAGATTTACATTTCTTCGCATGCAATTCTTCTGATTTTACGAGAGATCCTATGGACCAATTTCTTCTATCGTTTTTCATGATTTTTTATATTTTTAAATTAATATAAATTCAGTTGGCATATTATAGATCTAGATTTTCAACTAAATGTGTGGGTCAAACTCATTGTTCTAGGTACTAACAAATTGTCCAATTTCTTTTTGTGATTTTTTGATTTTCATGTATTCTTGAATCCATCAATTCACATTATTGATTATTCATTATTTCAAAATGAAGATATTAGACGAAATAGAGTAACTTTAATGGTTAGAACATCATTATCTATGTAGTGGGGTCATATATTCGAGTCACCATATGTCCGATAAAAAAATGAAAATAACAAAAAAACATACTCCCTCCGTCTCGGTGTAAGTTCTCTTTTCTTTTGGGCTATTTGATTAAGGAATAATAGTAAAATAATAAATTATGCCGCTTTTGTTGAAAATAATAGTTTGGGGAATTGAGAGAGAGGAAGAAGTTGTGTTGAGTAATGACTAATGAGTGAAGTAATGAGTTATATTTTTGTAATATTGTGTGAAAATTTAGGATAAAAATTATAAGTAGTGAAGTTACTTTTTTTCATTTATGAAAGGTAAAACTTATTGTGGGGCGAATAAAAAAGGAAAGTAGAAAACATATAGTGACGGACGGGAGTACAACACTAGTTGGACCCAACAAGTCATTGGGCGGGGTCTCGTCTCTTTGATATTTTTGGCAGGGCATGTCTTAAAACAGGGCAAATTCGTCTCAAACCCGTCCCATTTTCATCTCTAACCCGTCTTGAGCCTCAAATCTCACATCCTTTATCCAAGCTTTCAAAAGAAAAAAGAGGTAAACAAATTGCTACGAGTAGATGGCTAGGAGTCGTGTGGCTGTTTTGGAAATGGAGGAATGATGTTGTTTTTAAGAGTGTTGTATTTTCTAGTGCTAACTTGATTGATGAGCTCAAGATCAAGGTGTGGAGTTGAATAAGTGTGAAAGATAACATGTCATCTAAATTCTCTTTTAATAATTGACTCTCAAACTCGAGAACGATTATCGATTGTAATTTGTAAATAAACTTGTAAATTTTGGGTATCTTTCTAGCCCATCCTTATATAAAACTTTCTTTTACTGATCCAGATATTAAAAAACAAAAAAAGTTATCTCTAATTGTAATATGAAAAAAATTCAAAATAAGATCGGGTCAACTATGCACCATGGGCTGATGGTCCAAGATGGATGTACAAGCCGAAGAAGCACTTCTAGTTATTAATTGTTAAAATTCAAAGGGTAATTAAGTTCTAAATTTAAATTATCTCAAATAAATTAAAGTTCACCAATGCATCGAGCGTTTAATTGCATAATTAAATACGAGTAAATGTAAAGCCAACAACGAACAATTAATTGCATAATTAAATACGAGTAAATGGATTCTCAACTATGGTATCCACGTAATTTTAGTTTACTAATGTCGTTTACTAATCTGTCGAACTTTGAATCCCCGAGATAAATTTGCTAGGAAAATTCTAACTTAGAGATTTTATGGAGAAAATATGAACACCCGTATTATGAATTCTCAAGAGCTCATATATATAGGAAAGGTCTAGCTTAAATCTTAAGTTAATCTGATTGGGAAATAAAATCTCTAATCTTTATTTAAATAAATCTCTTAGATTTATTCCCACATATAAAATCTCTACGGATTTAAATTCCATATATGACAAATTTCTACGATTTATTTTCTTATATATTAAATCCTACAATAATATTTCAAATATTATTATTGAGAATTCTTATTTAATTAAATCAAATTTAATTAAATATTAATAATAATTAATTCCAAATTAATCTATTATTAATTACTTCTCCATCAATTAAATATTAAATCTAATTTAATATTTAATCAACCAACTATAATTAGTAAACAATCATTACTTGTTGTGTGACCCATAGAACCTCATATATCGAGCGATTAGTCAAACTAACGGTCTTAATTGAACTCTAGATAATAAATCAGACATTCTCAGTATATGAGGTACGTTGCGAGGAAATGTGCAACTACCTGTAACTGAAACATGGCTTATTACGATTTCCTCCTTTCATTCGCGAATACTCGATTAAGTGTTGAACATGGTGAAATGTCTATTTAAATAACTTAATCATTTTATCTCTAATCACTAATTGATCACTTATGTCACACTTGGCCACAAAGTCCAAGTTGATGTGCATTGACCAATGACTTTGATCCAATTATGATGAGAAGATGAGTATTCTCTCTAAATCCACTTTGAGGAATGAATCTTTTTCTTGGCTCAACTACCACGCACATGTACTTCGTGATGAACCCAATCCAAGCCATATCTACCCATAGACGGGTGCAAGCTTCGGTCATGGTCAAAATTCATCACTCCACACATGTCGAGCGTATTGACCTCAAGTCAAAGGAGTATCACATCGCTCCCACTAAGAAGTCCGTAGACACTTATAGTGGAAATACATCAAAAGGTTTCTCGGATGGGTATACCAATACCCTCTAAGGTATTTGTGCATCTATCATGAGATACCTAGTATCTCGTAGTAAGTGAGATCTTACTACACTCTCCAAGAGTATGATGCAGATCGTACACCAATCTCAATTGCATCATCAATATCCCTTTCTTGATGATCCTTGATTGTGGCTATTTGAAAATTATGCTTAAGTCATCTGAGTTCTCACATACTCAATGACAACAGTGATTCAGGGGAACACAAATAAGAACAAATGCAAACAATAAAACATAATATTCTAATAAGTGTAATGCCATACATTTAATATTAAATAACCAATAATATTAAACCAACACTGAATATTATCTGAGTATTATGTCCTTACAATATATTGTCTCTAGGACACTAACACTAACACATACAACTCAAAATATATATTAAAAATATATAATTTATTGTATTAAAATATATATATTTATATTAATACATACAACTTTTTTTTTTTTACACATACTACATGTTTTAGTATAAATGAATTACATGTTTTGATACAATAAATTGAATATTTAAAAAATACATTTGATTTACACGATGTACAGAGAAGACCTACTCTCTTTACATATATTTCCGTGCAAGGAATTAACTGTAGTTTCAATACTAGCTAGTATCCAAAATACTCCCTCCATCCTATGGTTAATTGAACATTTATCGTATACATGAATTTTAAGAAAATAATTATTTATTATTATTAAAGGGGATAAAGTTGGGGGTTAAATGTTAAAGTAGTGGCATTTATGTAAATTAAATGAAATAAAGTTGATTTTAGCTTAAAAAAATAATGACATTGAGTGTAATATTGAGGTGTTTAAAGTGTATAAATAAAAGAGAAAATGTTGTTTTATTACCATTTATATAAATATTAAATTGAGTTTGAGACGAACTTTTTTTAAAAATGTTTAATAGAGTTAGGGAACGGAATTAGTATGTTTTTCTAAAGAAACTATTCAAGGTCCCCTAACATATTACTTTATATGGTTAACTACTTTTTTTTTTCAATTTCAGTTGATGTCAATGTTATTTAAACACAATTAGGACATACTTACTATTGGGCTTGCAATGGGCTTTTTAACTTGGACTTCCACTATGTATTATTTATCCACTGTGGAGTTTAACTAAGCTTAGCCATGCTTTTCTTTATTCGTATTTTGGTGTGACTTTATTCCATATGGGCCGAGACCCTCATTTACGAGAGTGACAGCCCAATCCTCATCAAAATTTATAATCTTTTGGAACAATTTTTTCCTTTCAGAAAGACAGTAAATTGGAACGCATAATTATGATTATAAGGAGTATTTTTTATCGGATAAATGGTGACTCGAACTCATGACCTCACGACATAGGTAGTGATGCTCTAACCACAGTTGAGTTATTCCCCACTAAAACATTTACTCATGAAAAATATGGCCCAACTCCTATATTAATTGCTATTTGCTGGTTCATTATTATAAGTTATTAAAAGAATAACTTTTTGTTGCCCCTATCTTCCACTTACAAGTCAGGCCCAACCCAACTTATATATTAATTAGAATGTTATAATTAGAATGAAATATTATATTAATGTTATGGTTATATGTATAAATAATTTAATCCATATACTTTCAACATTGTTTGAAATCTTGAATTCAACTAGTAAATGCCCATCAACCATGAATTGGGTTTGGGCTTTATGATGTCACTTTTTTGTTATTGGGCCAGATTTATAATTATTATGAAGCGCAATTCTGAGTAAATTAGTAGTGATAGCCAACTACTCGATAATAAAAAAGCCCAAGAATGATTTAAAAAAAAAAAGCTCTTTCTCTGGACAGTGTATAATCTAAATTACGAGACTTACCGAAAAGAAAAAAAAATCATATTTCATTTTATCAAATACACGTACATACTCCTTTAAAAAATAATTACACGTACATACTATAATTACGAGTAGTTGGCTATGTATTTATTTATTTATTAAAAAAATTAAATTTAGTAGAGTTTTTTTTTTTTTCAATCTTTAATTAGCTTTAAATAATTATTTTGAAGATGAAGACACTTTATATTTAAAACGATGCCGTGGTGAGACCGATATAATTTTTAGCGATTGACGTTTTAATACTTTTTGGCGAGATGTGGGTAATTTTTGTCTTTAAATTCAGATTAAAATGCATCGTGAGGCAAATCGCCTCATATAATTTTTGTCTTTGAAGATTTTTGTTTTTATTTTCAAATTTAATATATTTTTTTAAATGATTGAACGAAAAATGTCACGTCAAGCGTTACAGGATAAATTAACTGTAATATTCAGTCGTATGATCAAATTTAAAAGAATACTACAGTTAGAGAACAAATTTTAAAGTGCAAAAATTATGGGATTGAAACTAAAATTGAAACAAATTAAGGGGATATTTTTTTTTTCATTTTACTCTCTATTTACATGAAATCAAACACCTGATTTCTAACAAGTAACACAAATAACTATCTCAAGCTTAAATAAATTCAACATTTGAAACTAGATGCATGTTTATCTATCTCGGTCATTCATCATTTAAATTTTAATATTTATCATTTATTTATTTTATTATATTAGAGAATATTTGTATTGCCTCATTTCTTCTTTTCTTTCTCAAGAAGCCAATTATATATACTATATGTCTTTTTTTCTTAGGTTATCTATTTAGATTAGAAAATTTCAGTTGATGTATACAATTCTCTTTTTCTATTTGAGTTTTTTTGTTTCTTCATCTTTGAGTGAGAAATATTTAAAAAACACACTTGATTTGTTATCTTTTAAAAACTGCATTTGTGGTAAACAAATCACACGCTAAAATCCGTGCCAAAAGGGTAAACAAGTTTATGTTTTAGATGAGAGGAGTATAATTTTTCACTATCTCTATTTTGCACAACTCATAAGTTATCTCTAATTTAAAAGTATAACTTTAAAAAATGGTTAACTCTTGTATTCACCAAGTGTATTACACACTCTATAATATATTATAGAACCATGTAATTTGTTATAATGAAATATGTAATATGTTTACATTGAGCAATATAATTATTAATATGAGAAACAAATTGCGTGATTCAGAGTAAATAAATTGCATATTTCAGTGCAACAAATGCACGGTGCACCTGATGAACACGTGATAGCCACTAAATCTAAGAAAATGTTTTTCTTATGGCAGGTTTATGTGATTATGATGGCTTGAGCTTGATTAATTTTAAATTTGTCGTTTAATTAACTCAAAACTATCTTTCTACCTCTTCCCTTGAATAAAAAGGTTAATAATAGAATCAATTCGCTTGCCCACACGTCAACCCAATTGACAATTGGTCACATTCTTCTGAATTTGAGTTGATTAACAATCTAACCCAACTCAATTACAAAATTTTAAAGTTTAGATATTATTTTTTTGAATAGTGTGGATTTTATATTCATTCGGGTCCGTCTGTTTCATATTAGATTTTAGAAAGTAAAACTTTGTTATATTGAAAGATATTTATAACTTATTTTCTGTTTGGAATAGTCTTAACTATTAATATGGAAAAATAGTTGCACGATTCAGTGTACAAAAATTATATTTTTTAAAATAAATTGTATGATTCTAAAATGCATTATAAATGCACGATACATGGATATTAAAATTTTTAATAATAGTACTTTATATATACCCCAACTAATATATTCATTGTTACTTTATGGCCGACAGGTGACGGGTGTAATTTGCTTTACATTTGAGTTTAGGCTTTTAATTTTATAATGATAATGAAGATGTAATAATATAGCGATGCTTTTTAAAGAATCAAACTCTATTCTTTGCTTCAAAACCTCTGAAGAAAACTGCTACAGCAAATTTTAAGGGTTTTCCAGCGATGATTCAACGAATTCACGATAACCCCCATTAAACATTCTCCGTATTCTTGTCCTGTTTCAAATGATTTTCATTTCAAACAACTCAGAAGTGTTTCTTTAGAATAAAGGCAGGGAATCATCACAAGATAGAAACCCCACCGCACCTGTCATTGTTTTGGGTGGGCATCTTTCTGGTTCAACAACTAGTGTTACAAGTAAAAACAGGGCAACTGTTCGTTTTGGAGCATTTCTGGGGTTTTATTGGATTGGATTTGAGTTGGGTTTCTGCTGATTGAGTGAAAGATCTGAGAGGGAAGAATGGAACCTCCCAGGGGGTTGTGGGCTTCGTTATGGAACTTCATCCGTTTCTTGCCTTTCTTCATTGGCCTTCTCATTCTTGGCTTTATTAAAGGTGTGTATATCTTGTTGTTCTATTTTCTTTTATGAGTTTTTAGTTGTTTAATTTAATTTGTCTGTATTGTTGTGTTTTTTGCACTTTGTATGAATTTATTGAGGTTGGGTTGGACAATTGATGATGAATAAATGGTAAAAAAAGTTCAACTGTGATTTTTATGTTTGTGAAAGGGGACGTGCTTTAGGTGTAAAATTCGTTCGGGCCAAATCGAGATTTTCAACTTTGGAAATGTAGATAGATAGATATCATTTTCAAATAGTTTTAGGGGTTCATTTACAAAGAGTTTTCGAATAGTTTTATCAATTGAGCACATTTTGGGAATTTTGTTCTTTCAGAGAAGTTGAAATGACAATGATGTGTATTCTTGATATTCTTAACTCACTTATCATTGATTAATGCATCACAGTAGGTGTATGCTAAAAATTGATTATATTGATGAACTTTTGATGTTTATTTCACAGGAATCATCATGTTCCCGGTGATATTTCTCTTAATTGTTTCTGGTATCTCCACAATAATAGTTGGTCTTTGGCCCGTACACTGGTTTTATACATATTATTGCATTTTAAGGTGTGTTACATTTCTCTACTTTTTCATACTAACTACTAACTATCGAACAATCTTCATTAAACTAATGTGTTCATTTAATGCAGCACAAAACAGTTTGGTCCAGTTTTGAAGATCTTGCTCTGCTTATGTATTCCTATCATCTTAATAGCGTGGCTACCTATTGGAATTGTCTGTAGCCTCATAGGTGGGGCCGCTTATGGCCTTCTTGCACCAACTTTCGCCACTTTTCAGGCAGTTGAGGAAGGGAAGACATATAAATTTTACCACTGTATTTGTGTACGTATATCTTGCAGATTGTAACTCGTATTTCCCTAATTCTATGGAGTTTGAGTTACGAATTTTGTTTCACCTTTTGCAGGATGGTATATGGAGCACTGTTAAAGGAAGCTTTACTATCATTAGAGATTTCTTGGATGTTTGTTACCATTCTTACTTCTCGATTATGGATGATCTAAGGCGTCAAGGGCCTTCAGAGGGGAAATATTATGAGATTAGGTCTGTCTTTCTATCTGCCACTAATTAGGACTTTGGTTTCCTGGTTTATTGATAGGTTTAATAACTCCTTAAGTTCTTGAATTAGAATTAGAATTAGAATTAGAATTTAGGGAAAGGTTTTTTCAGTCTTGTAAGTTTGTCCATTTTTCCTTTCAGGACACTCCACTTTCCTGAATTAATTTTTGTCCTAGTAATTTTCGAAATCCAACTTTTTAGGCCTTTGACCGCTGCAACAGGTTAGTAACCGGTTTTGAAAGTTAACAGGACGAAATTTTAAAAATATATTAAAAAATTGAAAAAATTGCAACATCATCTGAATACCGGCTGGTAACCCGCTGTAGCCGGTCAAAAGACTAAAAGTTGAATTTTGAAAGTTTACTGGACGAAATTCAATTCGGGAAAGTGAAGTGTCCTGAAACAAAAAAATGGGCAAACTTCCAGGACTAAAAATAACCTTTTCCCTTAAAATTATACACAAAACATGATGTTTCTGCTCATGCGTTGTTACTATTATTGTCTTGTTTATCTGTTCACTGATTCTAATATTACAATGTATATGATGAAGTTATTTGCTGCCACCAAGTGTCAAAACGTCAACACCTCTAATTACAGAATCAAGCTAGTTTAGTTGGAGTTCCTAATTTTTTTATTTGTATTTACAATAGCTGATGAGATGCATATAACTGCAAATGACTAGATGCTAAAAGTAGAATCCTTTTACTTGCTTTGAAAATTTGTGTTTGTCCTTCTACTTATTTCTCACATAGTCAACATATTTATGCTCGATATTTGCAGATTATTTTATGTTCCCCTAGCTCTTATAGCTGGAGTGCTAGGCGTGATAGTCGATTTTCCAGTGATCTCGATTATAGCCATATGTAAGAGCCCCTACATGCTCTTCAAGGGTTGGCATCGCTTGTTTCATGATTGCATCGGACGTGAAGGGCCGTTCTTGGAGACTATATGCGTGCCATTTGCAGGCCTTGCGATTTTACTCTGGCCTTTGGCCGTTGTAGGGGCGGTATTGGGCTCAATGGTATCGAGTATCTTCTTGGGTGCTTATGCAGCAGTTATCGTGTATCAGGTTGAAAATCCTTAACTTACCTCTTGTACCCCCACCCACCACCTTGACAAAAATTGAAAAGAAAAGTAGGTAAAATTACCAAAAAAAACCCTTGTCGTTGGAATAAATTACCAAATACTCCCAAAAAGACAAAAAGTTGTTTGACAGACAGGCGAATAATGCAAAATTACGACACAATCTATTGATACAAACATGTGGGAAACACAATAACTGAAATGATTTTGCATTTCTTGATCTATTAAATAATTATTTTGATCTTTTTATGGGGTATTGGTAATTATTCAAATTGCAGGGTACTTTAGGTAATTTGGGCAAACCTCAAGGGAGTTTATAGTGATTTTCTTAAAGAAATATGGTGAAGTAGGCTCTTTTACTAAAGTACGGAATAAGAAAAGGTTGAAAGACTAAGAGAACTTGGTTTAGTTGATGTTTTTTTTATTTAGCTTAGAGTGGCTTCAGCCGATTAAATCTTGTGGGATTTTGATTTCAGGAGAGATCTTTTTGGTTTGGACTTTGTTATATTGTTACTTCATTGTCTATCTACGATGAGTACAGCAACGATGTTCTTGACATGTCCGAAGGATCCTACTTTCCTAGGTTCTAACTTCTTTATACACACAAATACACACACACACACACTTATATACAATACATTTTAAATTTTCAGAATCATTTACAATATGTGAAACAAAAATTGGCTCTTATTTTTCACATTCCTGCAGACTGCCCTATAGAAAGAAGACTACATCACGAATGTCCTCATCTACATCTTTCTCAAGGGGCTCTTTCAAAAATCCATCGCGTACAAGTTCTATAAATGCCCCTATGCTCGAGTTGAAACCACTTGAGGTATTCAATTTGTGCTTAGTTCTAGAATGCATACTTTTTTAGTTGACCAATGCCTTGTAAGAATTAGGAAAATGTTATTTTAGACCTTTTAAGTTTTCCCATTTTTGCTTTCAGGGCATTCTACTTTCCCGAATTTAACTTCGTCATGTTAACTTTCAAAATTTAAACTTTTTAGTACTTTGACCGGCTACAATGGTTTATTAATCAGTTTGAAAGTTAAATATGATAAAATTAAAAAATATATATAAAAAATTGAAAAAAATTGCCATGTTAGCTTAAAGCCGGTCCTAGGACTAAAATGTTGAATTTTGGAAGTTAACGGGACGCAATTCAAGTGGAGTAAGTGGGGTGTCCTGAAAGAAAAAAATTGACAAGCACACTGGACTAGAAAAAACTTATTGCCCAAGAATTATTACCGGCTAACTGCAAGATATTCTCGTCTACAATTTCTGCAGTTAGCTGATGCCTTGTTCAAGGAGTGTCAACGCCATGGGGAAATTATGGCATTGAAAGGGGTAATAACCCGAAAAGATATTGAAGATGCCATTAATAACAAAGGCAGCGGTGCTGTGATAAGCATCGGTTTACCTGCATATTGCATTCTTCAGGCACTTCTACGGTCAGCAAATTCCAACTCGGCTGGTATATTGCTAAGTAAGTGAAGGGAAAATGTTTATTTTAGTCCTGTAAGTTTGTCCATTTTTTGGTTTCAAAATACTCCACTTTCTCGAATTGAATTTCGTCATGTTAACTTTAAAAATCCAACTTTTTCTTTGACCGGCTACAGAGGGTGAGCAATCGGTTTTGAGCTGACATGACATTATTTATTTTCAATTTTTTTTATATTTTTTGAATTTTGGATTATTAGCTTGTTGTAGCCGGTCAAAGGACTAAAAAGTTGAGAGTTAACGGGATAAAATTCGATTCGGGCAAGTGAAGTGTCTTGAAAGCATAAATGTGCAAACTTACAGGACTATGATAAACTTTTTCCCTAATAAGTGAAAGCTATCTTCGATCTTCTTCAATAGTTCCGAATCTTTTGTTGTATTCTTTGAGATCACAGAAAATTATTATAATTTTTTTCTCTTGTTGATCCAGGTGACAATGTTACTGAAATAACTTCATCAAATAGGCCTTCAGATACGTTCTTTGAGTGGTTCCTTAATCCACTGTTGATCATTAAAGACCAGATTAAAGCCGAGAACCTTTCTGAGTCGGAGGAGGAATATCTTGGCAAGTTAGTTTTACTGAGTGGCGACCCCGAAAGGACGAAGAACTCAAATATCGACCGGGCACCTGAATCCGAGCTTAGGCAAGCCGAACTTGATGCATTAGCTCGAAGGTAAAAGTCTTTAGTTTTCTTTTCAAATTCTTTAATATTGTGTTTGATCACTCAAAAAAAATAGTTTAGACTGCATTTGGGATTGAAGGATTTAACATGTCGCCTCTGTTTTTCATTCGACTTCTTTCTTTCATCAAGACTTCGAGGGATCACTAAATCCATTACGAGATATCCAACGTTTAGACGTCGGTTTGATTCTAGTACAAAGTGCATTCTAGAAGAGCTGGCCAAGAAGAATGGAGGTAGTACAAAACCTAGCACTAGCAGCAATGGTCCTCAGACCGTTCAGATATCAAAAAGTATGTTTGGTAGAATTTTTAGCCAGAAATCTTTCAATGGTAGAACGAACGACGATGAAGAGGCTCAGATGACATCTGAAATGACATCTGAAACAGACATCGAAATCCGATAAACAGGTGACAAAATCAGTTTAATTTGTTGTTTCAGCAGTTACCTCCGTAGATCTTACATTTAAAGAACTTGTTTGGATAGTCCTAGATATGTTTAAATCGTTTTTTGTTTTCTAGAATGCATCATTGTAGTGAATCTCTGATCTCTCAAAATTTATGAGTGCTCATTTCTAACTAGGCAAACAATGAGCTTTGTGTCTACATATTGATATCCGACATACTACACCTGGAAAATTACACGAACGTGATTTGACATAATTTGTGCTGGCCCATGTAGATGTGTATATAAATGTTGGGGAAAGAAAACCTTCTGAACATTGTATATTGCCAGTTTACCAACAGACGAGGGAGTTGCAATTGATGTGTGTATTTTCTATTAAAAGGTATTAGCCTCCCATTTCATTTGCTTTCCTCAATGAGAAAGTATTTGTTTGTTAGTAGTATCAGTTGTTTTGTTAAAAGTATTGGTTGTGCAAATGTTGGATGTTATAGATACCACATACTGTATTAATCAGTATTATCACATGACGTGTATTAAAGACAATGAAACACATGATGAAAGAACGAATCAGAGAATAGGGGATCCTCGGTTTTGTTTTATTTCGACATGTTTGGATGAAAACGGTGAGTCCGATTCGCCCTATTTTCGATTTTAATTTTATGGATTGTTGTGATTTATCATCATATTTGTAGGAAAGAGATTTGCAACTACTTATGAATGTCTGAACATGAACCATTCATATTTTATCTGTACAAGGTTACCAACAGACGAGGGAGTTGATATCCACTCTTAATTGATGTGTGATCTGAATTTGCTGCAACTATTAATCAACGGCTCGGAATTTAAGTACCAAGCCTCCCATTTCATTTCAGCCATCTGATTTGCCATATCAATGACGAAATGTAGATTTTCTACTTGCTGATTAGGATTTGGATTTACTCTCTCATATTTACTTGCCTTTTTTTCCCCATATTCCAATTTTACAAATATGCAACGATAGATGTTGGTTTTGATATATTTTATCGGGCGTAACATTTGTAAAAATGTAAATTTTAAGTATAGTGCATAATTGCATGGGTTAATAACAAATTGCAACCCGTACTATTGTTATTTTTACAAATTGTAACATGTCTTATTTTTTAAAATAAAATGTAATATATATTAATAAAAATTGATAAATTCCAAATCCGACTCATTGTTTTTTAAATCTTTCTATCAAATTTCTTCAATTTAATGTTTGCTACGATATTCTTTAGCATGGTCGTATATACAATATATCATTTGTAGGTTATATTTATTCGGAAAGTTTCGAAAAATTTGAGTCTAGCGTTATAATCAATTATTTTTTATTAGTACAGGTTGTATTTTGACATATGCTTAATTAAATTTGTACTCAATGCTATAATGTATGTCTATGAACACTTTGGAAAAATTGGAAATTGGAACTCTCATTATGTTTATTAAAATGATGAATGATCACAAACCTCTCGAACGTGTACACAGATATTACTATCAAGATTATTTTTTATAAATAAAATATAAAATGAAATATCATATGTGTATATATACATGTTAAATAAATAAATATAACCCTTTAGAAGACAAGTGCAAAATAAGTCTGGTTTTGACTTCATCCTGAATTATCAAGAAATGAATGTGCCACCACTATATTGCCAATTATGGCGATATGACTGCATTTCAAAGTCTAATCATCTCATCAAACGTTAAGTTACACTACTAAATGAAATTATGATGTAATGAATAATTAATTAAGAGCGTGCTTTATAACTAGAGAATGAGGAAATTGGAATATAATGATTGAGTAACACTCCACTAAATTAGGTATGTATATACATGAACTTTTATCACTGTTATATACAAAAATTATCATTTTAAAATATAAAATATTTTTTAAAACAAGAAGATTTTTAATATAATAAATAATAGTTTTGATACATAATCGTGATAGTTTTTATGCATAATAGTGATACTAAAAAATTTGAGTTCGTCGTAAACCCAGGTTCACCCGAATTTTTATCCTAATGATTATGATAGTATATATATTTTTTTTTGGTCGGTCAAAGAAACAATTTATTAATAAACGAAAGGATAGGTATAAGAAATACCCAGTACATATAAACAGAAAAAAGAGATCTAACAACTTAAGAAATATTATGATAGTATATATATATATGAGTGACTTTTATTTCCTTAATAATAAGTATTAATGTATGATCTATTCCTGCAGGTTCCTACAAGTAGAATATTAAAATCTTATTTTATTTTCGTTACTCACCATAAATTACCATTTATCATTCCATTCGCATTAATGCATTTTCAAACACAATAAAAAAGCCATGTTTATTAGCACTACAAATTCAGTTTCTATAAGTTTTGGGCATACAAGCACCAACACATTTTATAATTACAATTTTAGGGATTGTTGTCGCCCTCTATTTTCTTTTTATGTTTATACATTGAGATTTATGATGATGTAAAAAAACAACAAAATAAGACGAAAACGGTCATATGTAAGAACAGCTATATTGGTTAAATTTGATTTGTTTTAAATTACTATGTAAAATGCCAAGTGTTAAATTTGTATAGCATTAGTTTAGTGAATGGTCCATTGGAATTAAACAAACTGACTAACTGGAATTTAGTCAAATAAATTACACAAACCTTCTAAGTAGATTAAAATATAACCTCATGTATTACACCGGTTAAAAATAAAATAAAATCATATTATATAATATTATTATATTTTTTAAAAAATCAACATGCTATATAATTAAAAATACATTATATTTAATAATACATATTATTTTCAAATTAACAATGAAAACATGATTATAAATAAATTGATTGAATCAAATTAAATAAAAATTTGAAATATCTAATCTAAAATGAAGTTATTCATGTAATATTTTTTTTTACAAAAGTTATGAACATGAAAGGTATTTTTATACCCTATAAAATTTATTGAAATATCTAGATTAGTCATAATAAAATTAATAATTTAAATTAAAAATGGAATAATAAGAGTTATCTAGAGAGGTGAAATTGATTTCCAATTGCTAGTTATACAATAAGATAAGATATTAGGTTATTGTGATTGGGGACAAACCTTTGGTTTGAATTTGAACTTTTAAGGAAATTTCCATTTATTATATTTGAGAATGCACAATAAATCAATTTTGCTTACCATAAAATTTCCAAAGGAAAAGAAAATGAAAAAATATAAAAAGAGGAGAAATGAAAACAAAGCCCCTTTCTTCAGAATTCGGGAAAAATCAGGAAAAAAATAATTGTGCAAAGCCAAACGCGGTACACGAATACCAACCCATCATCAAGAACAACCCCCAACATATTGCTTTTCTTTTTTTATTTCCATTTTTTCCCTCTTAAACCCCATTGCAATTTGCACACTTTTCCTTTCTCTATCCACTTTCTCTCTCACTCGGGGGCCTAGTTCAAGATTTTACCTTCCAAATACACTAAATTTCCGGCCCCTTTTGCTTCTTTTGCTTTAGTTTTTCAATCAAAATTGAAATAAGCTGTGTGCTTCAGTTTTTCATCAATGGCCCATAATTTTTGCGTAATTGCCTCCATGTATAGCAAGAAGTGTTTAGGTGTTATTGTATAGTTTCATAGCTAAACTTTTGTTGGGCTCTAAATGGTTTTTAGGTGTTTATGTATGGTTTCAGTCGTGTGAACCATTTATAAGCGATTGTTTGGAAATAATGTTAGCTGGTTTTTCTAGATCGCGCCCAGATCTTGAAACGTCCTGATCCGGTTGAGTTGTTGGGATTTTTTGTGAAATTACGAAAAAGGAGAGAGATGGAGGTGAGTTCTCAAACTGGCATATTTTAATTTGATTGTTTGCGGTTTTTTTTTTTTTTTTTGTGTTATCAAAGTATGTGCATGTCAATTTTGTGGGATCTTATATTTGTTGCTTTTTAACTATTTTAGTTGATTTTAGTTTTAGCTTGATTTTTACATCTGGGATTTGCATAAACAGTACGAAAGTGACATGCAGATTATGTTAGGAAAATGGTCTATTGATTATTAGAAATGTGGAATTTGCTGTTATTGTCTTTCTTTGAAATGAAGAGGATAATTTTCCTCTTAGTTCCATAAATTGACCAAACTAAAATCTTACCAGTTCTATCATTGTGGTTTGGCCCTTTTCTCATTTTAATTTTGGCTTTTGTTTCCTTTTCTTTGTTAACAGATGAATTTCCTTGAATTACGCATTGCTCGAAAACCATTTATGATGGATCTCTAGTTTCGAATCGTTGAGATCGATTGGTAACAGCAGTTGAATTCACTTGAATAATCTCGCAATTTCTGGGCCTAAGTGATGATCAAGAAAATTTTCAATAAGCTTCCTCAGAAACAGATCAAGTCAGCAGATAATCGGGATGGAGGATCCTCTACTTACCCTTCAAATGCCTCAACTACTTCAAGAAATGCAGGTTCCCGCTCAGGCAATTCGAATACTGCAGTTTCTGGGACGAATTCATCTTTAAGCTCGGGCGCAAATTACAGAAATAACCTTCAAGACCCATTAAATACAAGGATAAATGGGAATGCAGGATCGTACGAGGCTCTCCCTAGCTTTAAAGACGTCCCAAATTCTGAGAGGCAGAACTTGTTTATCAAAAAACTGAATATGTGTTGTGTAGTCTTTGATTTCACCGACCCCACGAAGAATGTGAAAGAAAAAGACATCAAATGGCAGACATTAGTCGAGCTCGTCGACTATGTGGCGTCAGCAAACGGGAAATTCTCAGAAACCGTCATGCAAGAGATTGTTAAAATGGTGTACATAAATTTATTCCGTACGGTCTCAACACAACCTCGTGAAAACAAAGTTTTGGAAGCCTTTGATTTGGAGGAAGATGAACCCTTGATGGATCCAGCGTGGCCCCACTTGCAAGTCGTCTATGAATTTCTACTAAGGTTCATCGCGTCCCCAGAGGCAGATGCAAAGCTAGCCAAACGTTACATTGATCATTCGTTCGTCCTAAAGTTGTTAGATCTTTTTGATTCAGAAGATCTTAGAGAAAGGGACTACTTAAAGACTGTCCTCCACCGAATATATGGAAAGTTCATGGTTCATCGTCCGTTTATTAGAAAAGCGATCAATAATATATTCTACCGCTTTATATTCGAAACGGAGAAGCATAATGGGATTGCTGAGCTGTTAGAAATTCTGGGTAGCATTATAAATGGTTTTGCATTGCCTTTGAAAGAAGAACACAAACTTTTCCTTGTTCGGGCCCTCATTCCTCTTCACAGACCGAAGTGCATTCCAATGTACCATCAGCAGCTTTCTTATTGCATAACACAATTTGTGGAGAAGGATTGCAAACTTGCTGATACTGTTATTCGAGGATTACTCAAATATTGGCCAATCACAAATAGTACTAAGGAGGTAATGTTCTTGGGTGAGATAGAGGAAGTATTGGAAGCAACTCAGCCTCCTGAGTTCCAGCGTTGTATGGTTCCTTTGTTCCGTCAGATTGCTCGTTGCCTGAGTAGTTCCCATTTTCAGGTTGGTGGGACCCCCCCTTCCAATTTATTCTCATTATAGTTGTTTTGATTTGTTATGCCATATGTGATGTTTGTCAGTTTGTGCTTTCTTTTAGCTAATATTTTTCTTTATGAGTAACACTTGTCTGAACATGACCTCCTATTTTTGACCCATTTACAGTATGGGTTTAAAAAAACCTTATACTACATCTGTTTAACAATAATGTTTTTTTTAGAGATTTATAATAAAATCAAGGAACATAAATAGACATGTTTACCCCCAGTCAATTAAAGGAAAGATTAATTTGAGGTATATGAAAGATATGATAGATAATCGAAGAATAAATGTATGAGATGCAGAATTAACATATCCTTAATTAAAAACTACTAAGTGATCTTTTAGGTGGGGGTAAACTGGGATGAAATGAGAGAAAAATAGGTGAAAAGACAAATAATTAGGAATGGAATATAAACTCTAAAAAACACTTATTGCGAAACGGAGGTAGTATATATGATCCATTTAGGGTGAGTTTGTTTAAGATCAATGGAGTTCACGGATCTCAGATTTGTGAACCAGGTTCATACAAGTTTTTGTAGTTCATTATTATTTTCTGCATGCATCTGATGACACGTGAATACGACACAAGTCTTTGTTTTAAAATTACTCATTTCTGATCTTGAACATTCTTTACTCTTCATATTTGGCGTACATTAATACCAAATTGAGATTTTTCCTTTTAGTTTTCGTCACGTTCTATTGTTTTATATCACGTCATCATCTTCTTTTTCTCTTCCCTTTCTTGTCTTTTCCCCCATTTTTCAGTTTCTTTACCTTTCCTTGAACAAGAGGCATCCACTTAGACTTAATATTTTATCAGCTTATCTTGAGTTAAATGAGAGTCTTCTTTTGCAGCAACATTCTTGATTGAAATTTTGTATTGATGATGAAATGTCTAATATTTTACTTGGGGGATTGTTTCCATTGAACATATCTTATTGGTCAGAGTATAACGTGTTTTAAGATAGTGTAACGGTCAGAAAGGGTTTTAATTTTTGTCGTTTCCTGGAATTTTACTTAATTTTTCAAATTTAGATTAGATTATACATTTGATTAAACCTCTTTCAAAGTGAATGTCTGTCTTACTCGTACGAGTACTTTTACCGAGTACGATGTTGCAGAGAAGTTTCCATTTGTCTTTTACAGAATTACATGGATTTTTTTTAAAGTGAAATAATTTTTATTATTATTAAGTTGGACGGATTCCTGGCTTATACTACATATATTTTCTTAAATTGAAAGCAAGCAGGATGATGGGAGCATCCATCTCTATATTTATAGAAAATCGAAAATAAATTGGCTTGCTTAATTAATCTCTTTTCACATCTGTGTTAGCTGCATTATTTCTCGTCTTGTCATTAAGCTTATACATGCAGTGAGACAATTAAAGAATTATTGGATTTTGGCATATACTCCCTTAGATTTTGAGTTGATTTCTGGGAAGCATTTGCAGATTCAAATCGATACTATGATTTTCCCAGATTTAAATTTAAATACCAAATCGTTCATTCTTTTTCTTGATCTGTCTTATTGTGTATGCATATGCACGAATTAGACTTCTGCATTCTTTGCTACATTGCATATTTTTTTTGTTTTCTTCTTTTAAAAAATGATCACATGTCTTTATATATTTGTTCTTTGAAGAGATATGAAAAATAAGGAATTTCATGACTTCATGGATTGTAATGTGAAAGGCACAGTTCGACTCGAATTTCCAAACGTTAATTTTGAACAGCCAAATGAAAAAAAAAAATCATTACCCCAGGAGTGTAACCGCTTCCTCTGGTTGCAGCACATAGTTTTTAACTAAATCTTGAAGAAATTGCTTTACTAATGTCTAATTGAGCCGTCCTACATTATCTGAAAACTTTGATATTTGTGTTCTATTTAGTTGTCCAAGTGGCAAAATCAGTAGAGCCGTTTCTTAACTGTAATTGTTAGTGCTACCTTAACTTTGCAACTATGCCTTCTTGGATCTTAATAAGTACTGCTAGTATTTTGCTAATATATAGCTAAGTTGTTTATTTCTGGTTTCAGGACACTCCACTTTCCCAAATTGAATTTCGTTTTGTCTTTTTGACCTGCTACAGTGCATCAGCAACCGGTTTTGAGCTGATGTGGCATTTTTTAAGTTCTTTTATGTATTTTGAATTTCGTCCTGTTAACTATTCCGTTGTAGCCGGTTTAAGGACTAAAATTTTTTATTTTGAAAGTTAACATGATGAAATTCAATTAAAAAATGTGAAGTGTTCTGAAAGCATAATTAGACAAACTTACTGCACAAACATAAACATTTCCCGCTAAGCAACTGTAACTTTTAATGTAATGATTAAATAGTACAGGTTTTAGGGAGTGACTAGAGATCCAATTTGGCCATATAGAGGTCTCAGCTGAAAATTTCATGATTTCGGGAAAACAAGATAACTAGAATAAACTTACAAAGTTACAATTATCCTATCCATCTGGTTACCTTTTGATTCTATTGTGTTTGGAGGATGAAACTCTTTTATGCTAGGATCTTTTTCCTTTTGATTTTTATAGAAGGCTGATCATCTTGTATATTGTGGATTTTCCAGTATTATTAGATTGTAGATGTCATGTGACTTTTTGCTCTTGTGCTTTATTTGATAAGTAGATGTGATTCCGTACATTAAGGATGTTCATATGATAGTTACTTGCTGTTTTTTGTCCACAGATAATATGTTTATGGGCTGGCAAATTTTGGGCATTAAAATTTAATTTTCACACATTTAGGCCAAATTAGCCCAGAATACGTGACAAATTAGCCTGAAATGGGCCAAACACGTGAGCAACACATGACAAATTAGCCTGATTTGCAGTGTTTCGGGTCAACGTTGCCTAACTATGCCAGCCCACAAATATAATGTCCTACAATTGCTACTCCCCTAAGTTGTGGGCCTTAAAAAAAATTATTTCCTGTTCTTGTACGTGCAGGTAGCAGAGAGGGCTCTGTTCTTATGGAACAACGATCACATAGAGAATCTGATCAAACAAAACCGTAAGGTTATCCTCCCGATTGTCATTCCTGCATTGGAGAAGAATTCAAGAAGCCACTGGAACCAGGCGGTACAGAGCTTGACCCTCAATGTTCGTAAAATCTTCTCCGATTCTGATCCTGAACTCTTCGAGGAATGTTTGCTCCAATTCCAAGAAGATGAAAAACGGGAAGAAGAAACCAGAAAGAAACGAGAAGCAACATGGAAACTTCTAGAAGAAATAGCCACAAGGAAAGCTGCTAGCAACGAACCAGTGCTCGTTTCTCACAGGGCTGCCACCAGGACGCCATCTTGAATGCTCTCTTTCTTTCTCGTTTTTTTTTATTTTGGGTCGAGCAGGGTGAAAGAAACCGCTACCTGGGTATGATCTTGTTTTGATTGTAAGAAATAGTGAATGTGTAAATATAAAATTGGTGGCCAACTACATATGGTTTTTAGGATCTTCAGTGGATGAGAATTTGTTGGCAAATTGGCCTTTTTCTTCATCTTTTGCTCTTAGAATTATGTTGAATTTAAGAGTTAATATATTTTTATTTCTGTCTAGGGATTTTTGAACTTGATTCCAAGTTATGTACTCTCTCATCTTCAATTATATATATACAAATATAATATTGTATCACTTAGTTATAGACTTATAGTTAGATGATGATGCTTAGTTTATTTCTGAATCTTTTATATGCAATTATGTATAGATGAATTCAATGTGTCAGTTCTATTCATTTAACTAGAGTTTTAATTTATTAATATGAAATGGTTTGACAAGAGACAAAATGGAATAACTCAAAGTGGTTAGAGTGCACCACTACCTATGCTCAAGTGGTTAGAGTGCACCACTACCTATGCTGCGAGGTCATGGACTCGAGTTATCATTTACTCGATAATAAAGAAAAAAAAATGGGTTGACAAGAGATTATATGTGAATATGTAATGATTTCTATGCAACCTACTCAACTTGAGTTATTACGTTGGGTTGGTGATTTTAGTGGATCTGGTTTGATTAGCGATCTAATTGGTCAAACACTACTACATTTGTTTTTCAAAATTTGTTATAATTGATGGGTAAATTAGTGTACTAAATCTTAAAGTATGCAACACTTTGGGGGCGTAATTTTGATCCATAAAATTTTCCTAAGATTTTTTTCATTAATCATAAAAAAAGGATAAAAAAAATATTATATAACTTGTTAATTTATGATCTTAGTTTGTAAAAATGATGTACACATATAACGTGGAACTCAATTCTTGTGTGAAAATCATACTGAAACAAGTTCAATTATTGTGTGAAAATTACATGACATAAGTTAATCACATGGATCAAATCCTGCACAAGGAGTTCAACCAAGAAAGTACTCATTCAGAATTAAAGAAAATCAATTCACCTTCATTGTAGTTAATCCGTCCTTGAGAAATTTGCACGTTCACTATTTAATTCGTATTTTAATGCGAATTTTTTTAGTAGTATTTGAAATGATAAAATAATTTTAAAGAAGACGTTGATAGAAAAATGGTAAGACTATCATACCCCACATTGAAAGTCACCTTATTATTTCAAATACTAATAAACAATTAGCTCGGTAAAACACGAGAATAAAGTGAGTGTGTAAATTCCTGTGGGACGGAGGTAGTACAAGGTATTAGACTCAAAATAAATTAACAATTACACATTTTGATTAACTATATATCCACTATAATCATTTATCCTCAACAATTTTACTATTCAACAATTAACAATTATTTTTTATCTCAACGTATTCTGACAATACATTAATAATGCAACCATCATTTTATTGAAGTGCACTTATTGTAAAATATCATTACAATTTTTATTGAAGAATTTAGGAAAAAATTGTATTAGACAATAGTAATAAAGAAAAAAGGAAGGGTGTTGTGTTCTTAAGTGACAAAACAAACAGGATTATGCTTTCCATCACAAACAAGTTATGCAATTTGCTGGGGCCTCTTTTGCCTAATTTTTGCATTAAAACCCCTAATCCCATCTATGAATTACCAAAAATAGCCCCCTTAACCATAATTGAGTTCTCAATTTCCAATTTTTCTAGATGGCCCTCCTACCTAATCCAATTTGATCTCCAACATCTGGAGTATGTGATCCCCCACCTTTCACGCTTCCTTCACTTGTACGTTTTGACTTTGCGTAGACCTTCTCGTAGTGTACAATCGCCTAAAGCGGGAAAAAAAACCCACCTGATCCTAATCATGGTCTAGCTGGCACGCGACATATTTTATATTTAATTGATACAAATGAAAAAAAAGGAAAAAAAAAAAAAGAAAAAACAGCAAACCTGCATCTGAATCTATCTCAAATTTTGATTTGTTCGATTATTTATTAGCACTTTGTATTTCAGTATTTCTCTCTCTAGAGCTCAACGATTCAAAAAAAGTTTTGGAGATTTAGGTTTTTTCTGAAGCAAAAACCCTAATTGAATCTAATGTGAAATCGCAGTAGCACTGGTTTCGAACGACATTCAATCAGGTGATTTTTTTGGATTGCATGAGCTGTGGAGGGCGAGAAAAACATTGAATTTTGTGCATAAACTTTTCGAATTGTTCTTCTGTCTTATCTCGGGAAATGCCAAGTATTGGTGTGAAATTGTACAGCGTCTTCTTTAAATTTATGCTGAAGCATCGTTTGCAGAGCCGATTGCAGGCGCCGGAGAACGATGCAGTCGGCGGCGGCGGCTCCGAATCCACGCTTCACTGATGGTGTCGCGACGAAGGATGTACATATCGATCCTATAACATCTGTATCTGTTCGTGTTTTTCTTCCCGATACTTGCCTCAATTTCCCGGATGCGAAGACGAAATCTCGATTAGATCAGAATCAGGCTTTAAGTCGTCGTTATAGCTATGGATCGTCGACGGATAGTGTTGTTTCTAGCAGCAATGACGTGGTTGTGAAGCGTGCTCAGAAGGTTGATAGCTTTTATAGAAGGAGTAGTTACGGATGTACTATCGATGATGCGAATTTGAAATCCGACAACGGGATTTACAAAGGGTATAATCCGATTGGGAATAACTGTCGGAGGTTGCCGGTGATGTTGCAGTTTCACGGTGGGGGGTTTGTTAGTGGGAGCAATGATTCAGTGGCTAATGATTTCTTCTGCAGGCGGATTGCCAGATTGTGCGATGTGATTGTGTTGGCTGTGGGGTATAGATTGGCACCGGAGAATAAGTATCCATTGGCGTTTGAGGATGGGTTGAAGGTTCTTCATTGGCTTTCAAAGCAGGCAAATTTAGCCGAATGTAGCAAGTCATCTGTGGGAAATTCGAAGGGAGGAGCGGTGGATTTGAGGAGGTCAGAGGGTAATTGGCATGTTGCTGATGCATTTGGAGCTTCAATGGTGGAGCCTTGGTTAGCTGCCCATGGTGATCCATCTAGGTTAGTTCTCATCTTGATAACTTCCACAATTGCTTATTGATTTCATTATAATGATTTGGTAGCATTGGTTGGACTCTATGATATATGAGTACTGTATATGCATTGATTGGTTGAGTTTACTGGTTGGATGGTGATAGAATTTCATTGCTGCTTTCTTGAATTCAAAGTCTTCACCTTGTTCCATCCAGGCACTGGGATCTATATATTGGTGGTGTTTGCAACTACTACTCTAGGTGTAGAAGCACTTTTTTTTTGAAAAAGTTGGGTCACACCAACTTCTCAAATAAGTGCTTCTACACCTTTATGTTGAGAATGCAAACACCACCATTGTCTGATGTCAAGTAGAAACAGTTTATTTTCTTAATGAGTGACTGAATTATGTAAAGAAATGAATACTACATCGAATAACATCAGTTGTACCAATGCCAAGTGACCTAATCTATAACAGCTGTTTGATTTTATGGATCAGAGTGTTGGACGATTACACATGAACGTGGAAAAAAATGAGGGCATCAGTAACACAAATGCTGAGATGGATTTGTGGACATACTACATTAGATAGAACAAGTAATGGATGCACTTTAAAGTAGGGTGGGATTGCCCCAATAGATGAGGAATTCGAGAAACAAGATTAAGATGGCCAGACATGTGCATAGGAGGTCTTTAGATGCATCAATTCAGTGGTTATAAAGTAACGAATCATTACTCAAATAAAAAATGGGAAGGGGAAGACCCAAAAACTTGGAAAAGAAACTATATTTAAAAAAAAAAAAAAGACTAGTTATATTTAAACATTAATGAGAGCATGTTCCTGGACCAAATACGACGGAGAGATATGATCCATATAGCCGATAATACATAGTGGGATAAAGACATGTTTTTGTGCAACAGCTGTCCAGTTTGTCTTTCCCAACCTAAACTTGAAATTTAACTCCTGAATGGTGTTGCTTCAGAGTTTTTTAGTTTTTGTTTCTTAGGTTACCTTGTCAATTTTGGTCCCAGTATAGTTCATGAAGCTGGTTGTGTTACGCTTATTGATGAGTTAGAGGATACTTATTCATGCTTTATATGAATTTCATACCTTGGTTATGATGAATCTATTCAATTTGTTGAAATCCTGCTGTATGTGATTTGAAATGCTTGTTAAATTTGTTTTGCTATCTCCCAGTTGATCCATTTCATCAAAGGTGGAACTGGGAAGCAGATTAGTAAATTAACTAACCAGGAGAAACTGATGGAGTAGATATGATACATTAAAACTAAGGCACACTTCCAGTTCAAAAAATTCTTGAAGAATGGTGCAGTCTTCTCATTTAACAAAGTTAGGACAAGTCTAGTGGGTACTAATTATCCAGTTGCGTTACAAATGAACTCATTAAAGTTTAAATTCCCTATGCCTAGAGTTTGTCCTTCCTCTCTGTTGCTCTGTCTTTGATTTTTCCATCACATTTTCTTGCATATTTTCATAACCCTCACTTTCCTTATTTTTCCTATCATTAGTAAATACTTGTATTCATCAGTTGCACCGTGTAACTCAAGTGCATTTTAAAATGGTATTAATTGTTTTCTAATGGTATCAGTTGCTCAGTATTAGTTGTTTTCCTTGATTAGTTGTGTGCACCCAAGTATTAATCTATCAGAATTAAACTTTGCTGTAATGGTTTCTAATTCTAATCTTACACGGACTCAGATGTGTACTTCTTGGGGTGAGTTGTGGAGCAAACATTGCCGACTATGTGGCAAGAAAAGCTATAGAGGCCGGTAAACTTTTGGATCCAGTAAAAGTGGTTGCCCAGGTTTTGATGTACCCTTTTTTCATCGGGAGCGTACAAACACCTTCCGAGATAAAACTGGCCAACTCCTACTTCTACGATAAGGCCATGTGCATTCTCGCATGGAAACTTTTCTTACCCGAAAACGAGTTCAGCCTCGACCACCCAGCTGCCAACCCACTAATATCAAATCGAGAGGGTCCCCTCTGAAGAAAATGCCCCCAACACTAACAGTGGTGGCTGAACATGACTGGATGAGAGATCGAGCAATTGCTACTCAGAGGAGCTTCGAAGGGTCAATGTGGATGCCCCTGTTCTTGAGTACAAAGATGCAGTTCATGAATTTGCAACACTCGATATGCTTCTCAAGACTCCTCAGGCCCAGGCATGTGCTGAGGACATTGCCATCTGGGTCAAGAAGTACATCTCGTTTCGTGGTCATGAGTTGTCCTACTGAGTTCAATGTTTAAAGATCGGATGGGTGTTTTGGTCATTGTTGTACCATTTGTATCGTATATGGTCCTTGAAGATGATAGGGGCAGCATTTGTTGGTATGCTCCTTCCTCTGGTTCGGTTCGTTTTCGTTTGAGATGTACCAACTTACATGAGATCTGAATCTAGCTGAAATCGAGCTGTGCAACATATCTGTGGAGTTCGTTCGGTTTGGTTTTCGGTGGGCAGTGTATCAAACTGTTGTTAATCGCGGATACTTTGTATTTTTGTGGAGCCTATAGGTGTAGAATTACTACAAGTGATGATGAGTTCTACAGTTATGTAGCATCTTGACTGCAATGAGAATCGCCTTTTGAGAATTCCTTTCTCATTCTCAGAAACTGCTTAGGTTATATTTCTTCTTTATGATGATAATTCTCAGATTTATTTATTATTACCACCGAGCAATTCTACCCTCGTATGTGTTCTTTATGTATGGATTTTGTATAATGTAAAATTTGAAAAAAATAAAATTAATTGAACCATCAAGCAGTTGTTAAACATATTATTCAATTTTGCCAAATATTATTTGGTGCAGCCAATATCTGCTCTGACCAGCGTATGTTTCTAATCAGTTAAAAAACGTTCAATTTTTTTAATGATGTTTCAATTGTGATTAGGTATTTAGGTATGCTGATATAATCAATTCATAAAGTAAAATAGTATCACAGCTTCTCAGAAGTCAGAAGCACAAGCTGTTAAACCAGGTTTAAGATTTCAAATTAGATGTTGTCCAACTGTCACGAATTTGCATTTAGTGTTTGGTTGTTGACTTTAGAGGTGAGGCATGAGAGTGGAATCAAATATAAGTGTTTGGTTAGAAACTTTGATTCCATGAATAATACTTTGATATCTAGAAAGTGAGGAATGATAGTGTTAGATTCATTCCTCAACATTTTGGGGGAATGAAAGTGTTTGCCCACTTAATTAAGTTCATGTATAATTTTTTTATTTTTTTTAACTTCAAAATTAATAATTAGTATTATTTTATAATATTTAAACATCATTAATTCATAAAATATTTTTTTATTTATAAATAAAATAATATGATAATTTCTATTATTAAATACTTTTTATTATCCAAATAACATATATGATAATGATAGTTATTCATATATGTCAACCAAACAACTCAGTGATAATGATCATACCCATTGTTATTCCTCACTACTATCATTCTCATTCCCATCCCATTCCCTATTAGCATACCAAGCACTTTAGTACTTTTTTGGTTCATATATTCGTGTTTTCCAGATAATTTTTTATTTTTAGTTAATTCATTCATCAAAGATATAATATTTCATGAGTCATCAATCTAACGTATGTCCATCCATTTATTTATTATTTTAACTTACCCAATCACATCTTCACATTAAATCTTGTATATTTGTCATGTTATAAACTATTAAAGAAATGTACTTGACTTTTTAAATAGAAATAATTTTCGGACCACTACACGATGATGATACGTCTCATTTACGTGTTTGTGAAGAATGAAAGAGTCGGTAGTTGTTATCATGGAATATTATATTTTACAAGTGCACACAGAAAAATGATTAATGGTGGATGTTTAAAATTAAAATCAACATTTTTTTTCCTTATTTGGGTCTTTCTGCCGCCAAAATTGACACGAATTTTTTGGAATAAAAATGTAAAGAATCCAAATTCTAGCAAAACCACATTTATCTGCAAAATGCAAATGCACCTTTCTTTTTCAACAACAGTTTTATCTACAAACAATGAATCATTTAAATTATGTGTACAAATTCAGCACCCAGTATTATGAACACCAAGAAGTGAAGCCAAAGCTTCAACCCATCTCAGGCTGATCTTCCCATGGCAACGACCCAGTTACCGGGTCGGTAAACATCTCATAAACCCGATCCTTTAACCCGGTATCCCTAACTTCACAGAACCCCGTCGACCAATCAGACGGCTCAACAGCTTTCGTCCCTAAACCCGGGGCCCGGTCCTTGGACCCCACATTCCTCTCCTGCTGCCAATCAGACACATAAGTAGCCACCCTCCTATGAAACTTCTCTTTAAACACTTCCCATACTTGGTACTTGTAATGATTGATCACTATATCACTTCTATTCACATCAACATGCTTGAATCCAGATTGTAGACCAAAATGATGCACCACATTGATCAACGAAGAATGCAGTGATTCGGGCCTCACAATGCTCTTGTGCCTCTCTGGAGCAGCAAGCCTGCACGTGTATCCCGCCATAACCCCGTTTTTGGGGATGCTTTTTAGGCCAGACGGGCCAAAACTACGGCAGGAAACGCGTATTTCAGCTACATCGTTAGCCCTAGAAACGTTTACCACAACATCGTGCAAAGACACGCCTTTAGGCAAGTGAAAGAACTCGTCTACGTCAATGAATCCAACCCATTCGCACGACTCCCTTGCCCTCAACGCACAATGTGCGAGCCCCGCCTCTTGAGTCTTGATCCACGGCCATAGATGCCGTGTGACGTTGTAATTGGAACGAACGAGCGACCCCACAACGTCCTCAATGTTGTCATCGCTGTTGTTATCATAGATGAAAAATTGCTCGATTCCCACACGAGCGTGGTACGCGATCCATTCATGCAAGAATCGAGCTTGGTTCCTCAACATCGTGCACACACACATCTTATGTCGCTTAACATGATCAAATTGAGGGCTCGATTGATGATGCTTCAATCGAGCAATCGAATTCACAGTCCTCCTACCAAGAACACGAACCGAAACCTTAAACGAATCGAGAAAAGCGGCGCTGAATCGATGAGGGCTGTTCAAGATACTCAAAGGGGTTCTACACCTCACAATTTCTTGAGCAACAGAGACTACATCAGCTCGTAATACAAACTTCTGCTTCTCCAAATCCAATCCAAAGATGCATTTAAACTTAGAAGGATCAGCAATTTTCCCCCCTCTTAAATTAAGCCCTTTCACAAAAACTAAAGTCGTGTTATCTCTATCAATCATGGCTTCATAAGCTAAATAATCCCATCTATACACAGGGCTCGGAGCGAGGTTACCGTTATGTTTAACAACAAGCGACAGGATTGTGCCACGTGGCGGGAGTCTACACCGTACGATCTGGTGGTTCTCGTTGTAGAAATCGAGCGACGATGGTGAAAGCTGCAGCTGCGGCTGTGATGAATTGGGCGGCAAATATGTACAGCTGATGGCATCTTTGGTAAATAGAGACGCTGATGGAGGGTATTTTAGGAAAACCACCGCCACGTCCGGAAAAATAACCGTTTCTCGAATTGAAATCGCCGTCGCCGGTGTTGCGGAGGTCTCGGCTGAAATTACTTCCATCGGCGCGATTTTCAGTTTTGATACTACGATTGGGTGAAATCCTCCTGATTTAAAGCATATAAAAGATGATTTTAAATTTGAACTCGGAGAAAAGTATACGAACGGGGGAAACTATAATCAGTAGCAAAACTAATGATTTTCAGCAAATGAAAAATCGATTGAATGATTCAAATCACCTGTATAAACTGCGAAATTTCGATTAAAGCGTACAAAAAATGAATTTAAATTTAAACTCAAGCGAAAAAGTATACGAACAGGTAAAACAAAATCAGTAGCAAAATAATGATTCTCACTCAGCAAATGAAAAATCGATTGAATGATTCAAATTACTAGTATAAATTGCGAAGTTTCGATTAACGCATACAAAAAATGAATTTAAATTAAAACTCAAGTACGAAGAGGTAGAACAAAATCAGCAGCAAAAAACAATTATTTTCAGCAATTGAAAAATCAATCGAGTAATTCAAATCACCTGTGAAGAAAAGACGAACAGCGGATGAAGTAAAGCAGGCGAAAAACAGGAGGAGGAGAGTGGAGAAGACGACTCCCCATGATAAAACCCTGCGGTTCCTACGGTTCTTCATAGCCGACCCGACTCGAATTGCAGAGAAGCCTGGAATTTGCTGCCTTCTCACATCAATTCATCAGTGGGTAGAAATGTTTAATAGAGCAGCGATTTTTCGTTTTTTAATTTCAAATTGATTAGTGATGATAATTATAATAATCGAAGAAAAGAATATACATTAAGTGTGTTTTGGTTTGGGAGTCTTATTGGAGTGGCGTTAGTCGTATTTTGGGGGGTTGAATTTTATTTGTTGGGTCTCGATCACTCTCTTTCGTCGACATTGAAAATTATATATTGGAATTGGAAAAAAAAAAAATTCTCATTAGGGTGGCGTGCTATCATTAAATGTCTTTCTTTTTCCTCTTAAATAAAGACAAAAACTTGTATAGCTCTGGTTCATGTTATTAATCGTATTTTTAATTTATGACAGTTGATTCTATTTAGGGTATAATACGGGTTAAGTTTTGTGATTTGGAAAAATATATTGAAAATAAGTAAAATGAGTTAAATAATCCAAGTTCATAGCATAGACCTGATTTATGGGAGACCTAACTCTAAATAAAATTGTGTATCCTTAAAGATGTATATGTATATATATATATGTTTATTTCAGTGGGCATTCTATTAATATGTAAGTGATTTCTTTGCTTTTCTTATTACTTAGTTTGATGGATGGGATCATGGGAGGCTAAGTTTATTTAATTTGAATTCCTATTGAGCAACACTCATGTAAATTAGATTTATATATAAATTTTATATTATTATACATAAATATTATTATTATTATGCATAAAAATTATCATTATTTAAATAATTATAAATTTTATGTATAATAATAATAATAATAGTGTTTTACGTATGATATTAAAAAAAATAGAGTTCACCATAAACTCAGGATTATGGATACAACCTTTTGTCATTCCTTTTATTTAATTTAAGAAGATTTTTTTATATTCCATTATATGTTAGATGGAATAGCCCAATAAATTATGGTACAAGCTATCCCGAAAAGAAGGGATTTGAGTCATGTGCTGTGCAGTAGACCCGTACGAGTCTATAACATATTTAAATTTAGTACAACATAGAATTGTGTTATTCAACTAAAACACACTATAGACCTGCACTTGCACACAACACGGTGCTGTACATCACAGGATCCCAATCCGAAAAGAAGAATAAAAAAAAATTAAAAGTCCACTCAGTATAAGTTGAAAAATGGTAATGTGTATCATTGAAAGATCAATCATTATGAAAATATTGATTGCATTGTTACTGCTTAGTTTGAAAATTAATAATTGATATAATTTGATGAAGGTTGAGTGATTGATTACTGGGGTAAAATTATGTAATGAAAATAGGATAATCTATTACTCACTTCTATTTTTATTACTAGTGTATCAAAAATTGTCAACTAATATTAATAAATATGATTCTCTTTTACTTTCAATCATGCGGGTCCAAAATAAGTCTTTAGTATGACACATGAATTTATAAGGCTCTAAATAAATTTTAAAGCACAACATAATTTAAATATAAAGGTGAAGATCTACCCCACATAAGTTTTTCTCCAGTTTAATTTGTGGAGAAGGGATCATCTCAAAACATTCTTAACATATAATTGAATTGATTTGAAACCACCAAATCATTCTTTAAAAAATAGAACATTATATTCATTGGTAGTTGTCAATTACTTTAATTTCTTTAAATATTATGTTATGAGATGTTATATTTTGGAAGGACTAAGGAGCCGACCATGAGCCACCTAATCATGTGTTGTATTTTGTGTAATTGTATACCAAAAAAGTAACGACATATTATGTAAAATTATGAATATTGTGAGGATAAAGTTTATGAAAAACTTTAAACTTATAAAATGCGCAAGTTATTATGGGACTTCCCAAAAAAAATAAAAAATTTGCAAGTTATTGTGGGATAGGGTAGTACTAGCAATCACTCTCATCAATATCAGCATTATTAGAACTAATGAAATACAAACTATAATAAAATTTCAAAATAAAGTGATAAAACTAAAATAAATGTTACAATTCAGTCACTAACATTTTTTGTTGAAGAGTGGGTCTCCTGCGCACCAGGGTGCACCGTGCACTTGGATCCATTTTAAAAAATGGTCCGCGCATCCCTTCTAATTATTATTATGTTGAATAATTTTTAATAACAACTTTCAGCCTAGCGGCTGAACTCCCTCTCCTCAAACCAAAAGGTACTGAGTTGAACTCCCAAGTAACAAGAGTGACTAAGAGGGTGTTTTGGAACTCATCTAGAACCCAAGAAACACTTTTTTTTAAAAAAAGTTAGGTCACACCAACTTCAAAGAAAAGTGCTTCTAAATAAATTTTAAATCAAGAGATTCTGGTATTATTGGTCGGAGTTGTTTCCAGAAATTAGCAGTTATCTTGTGTCGAATACGTTTAGACACACGACAAGGTTCAACGGTCAATTGTTGAAGAGCCCCAACATTTTGGATGATGTAAGTAGCAAATTTAAACTCTGTTTGGCTTCCCAGGTATCCCGACAGCTTCACCTTGTTCAATTTTGGCGATGCCTTTCCCATCCAATACAATCTATCTCCTACCTCTCTAACACCAAATTTCGTGCCTTTTACCGTGTTCCGACACCACTCTGACTACAAAAATGATTGAGAATCAATCGAATAATTGGTCAACCGAATATTTCACCTACTGACAGACAGTAACGTTAACGTACCTTCATCTAAAGTTTCTCTAAGGAACAACATGCTACAAGCAGCCTAACCAATTGTCGGACATCGCGACACCAATCAGGACTATGACATTCCATCTCCAGATATTTCACATTTATCAACTTGGGCAACCGGAACTCCTAACATTAATAATTCATGTCAGAAAAGATTATTATAACTGAATATGCAAGTAGAAAACTTACATCAATATAGTAGCAGCTGGCCGAAGATCGTACTACCACTAGTTGACTGCATATGTAAGATGGTAAGTTAGACAAGATATGACAAAGTGTGCTCTCGTAAAAACGTCCCTCGTCACTAGTGTCGAGCTCAATAAGCTTAGGGAGATTATCGAGCCGTGCAAATCCAGATCGCGATAGCCGCAACTGTACACACCTCAGAGAGACGAGGTTGGGCATGTTTTCGATCTCGATGGATTCAAGATCACGTGGAAGACTTATACCAAGGTGCTGCAACTTGGAATGCCCTACAATCGAAACATTTCCCGGCATACAAGTACAGTCCAGAGAAAAGCATTCGAGATGAGGAGAATTGGAGAGCAAAAGTTTGATCTCTACATCACCCGCATCAACATGACATAGAGACAATTCCTTTAGACATTTAAGGCCTGTTTGGCAGCCACTCTTTATTAAATTCTCGAGTTGAAGATTGTAAAAATCATCTTCCCATACATGATAATTAGTAAGTATATCTAAAATTTCAACTTCCCTAGACAACTCAAACTCGAAGCACCTCCTGATATTAGCTCCGTCGATACGGAGCATGTGTACCCTGAACTCTTTCAACGTGTGTCCACCCTTGTATGAATCAAGAGTATGATTGATCGTCTTTATGTATTTTAGAAAGTTTTGCTTTAGTATCAATGACCTTTTCTCTAATTTGGTACAAAACGGAGGGAAGATGAGACTAGAGAGGCGAGTGTGGAGATGATGCCAACAAGTTGAAAGGACACTAGTGGTTGTAGCTTCTCTCAGTGGGAGACGAGAGATTATGGATACAAGAATATCATCCGACAATTCGCTAATTATGTCCGCCAGATTCTCATCAGGCTGTGCCGCCTCCTGCTATTCACCGTGATAGTATATATTAAGACATGAAACATATACATAAATAGTAAGTACATGACAAACAAAGATGTTTCTTCCAACAAAAAACAAACATCACCTCGTGTACAGGTACATGTACATGTTTAGGCTTATTCTTCTTTCTCATACGCCCTTTGGTTCTTTTCGTCATGCTTCTTTTATATACACACAAAAAAACGCAAACAATCAGAAAACCAAGCAATTACATTTGATGAACTCACTACATGAAAATTGACACAGAGCATTAATTTGAGAGGCTGATTAACTTGTAAAGTAATAAAAGATAAACATATTAATTAATCCATAGGTCATTCCACAACAGTCAGGTCACAAGTCAAAATTGACCTTCAATTCAACAAACATTCAAACAACCAAACTCTCAATATCAGAGTCTCTACCAACCAAGAAATCAATCCAATAATTACTATTCATCATTGAGTACTCTGAGTCTGAACACAGCAAAGATTACTTTTGAGATTTGATTCAGCGCAATTCAAGTAATTGAAGTGAATGACACAATAATTTGAACAAAATAGAGGACAAGAGGCGAGTAATTTGAAGCAATGAATATATATAGAGGTTGAAGAATTTGAGTCCAATTCGATTACCTTACAAATTTGGGAGCCCTTCGGAGCGCCTATGCAAGAGAGAAAGAATGAGGGAAAAATTAGGGTTTACAATATGATTCATTCATATATATATTACTGATGATGATATGATAAATTAGGCTAATTCTTGTTCAAGGATCCTGTATTTCTCGGATTCCTTATATATAAACCACACATTCCATGAAAATTTAAGCATTTCGTCTACTTATTTCTGGATCCTAAAAAGAAAATATATATAGAAACACGAGTGTTTAAATAATTATAAATTTTGTTAACCATAAACTAGGGACACAAATTTTTGTCATTCCTTTATTTAGGGCGTGTTTTGAAACACTTAAAAAGCGGTTTAAAAAGACTTATTTTGAAGCTCCAATTTTTAAAAAATAAGTTTTACGAAATTTGTTTTAAGTGTGTGTTTGCAAACAATTGTGCTTCTTTAGAAGTGATTAAAATTGATTTTTATAGTAGAATTAAAAGTTGGTAGTGTTTTAAAATAAAACACTTTTAATCACTTCTACTTAAATTGAAGTGTTTGCAAAATAAAGCACTTTTTTTATAAACTAACAAAAATACCCTTATAAAAATATCTCTACACATTTTCTTTCAATATTATTAATCCCTTATTTATTTTATTCACTACGCCCACTCTTCATTCTCTTCACCAGCGAAATCTGATGAATCTCCTGCGACATAAGCAAACAATCTCCTGTGATATATAAACATAATTAATACAGAAACATAAGCAAACAATCAAAATTCCTTATTTATATATAAGTTCAAGATACTTCATGAAGACCCAAATCTTTAAAAAAGAAAAAAGTTCATTAATCTGCCCATCTATATCTGCACATCTATATTAGCAGCAGAGGAGCATAGTATCTCAATAAGAAGAAAGCAGGAGGCATTAAGTCACAAAGGAAGAAATTAAACATGACTAATAAAGTGTTTGTGAAATGCAAGAAATTTCCCAAAATTCACCATTATTTCTCAATTTAGAAAGAATGTAATGGTGTTAGAAATTGCAAGCAATAAACTGTACGCCCAACCACTTATACAAATGCACGCTCAATATGGATGGAAATCCTACCAAAAGCTTGTGATTAACATGATATATGATAAAAGAATGAAGACTGATTCTGAAATAGAAGAAGACATCTCTCGTTCTTCAAAGACAAGAGAGAAACAAATATGAAAGGGGATTCCATATGGTCAGAAAAATTACAGTGGCTTTCTCTGTATGTACTGTGCCTCACTATCTCTGGTTCTTCAATGATCGTTTTTCAATGGCCACCGTTCTTCAATGGCCGCCGTTCTTCAATGTCGTTCTTCAGTGAATTGGGGGTGTGAATTTAGGGCTCAATATAACTCAGATTCTATAAATATAAATGATGGGTACATTTGGAATATTATTAATAAAGTAAGGACAAAACAGTAATAACACTAAATAAAATAATAAGAATTAGAAATAAGAAAAAAAAGTAGCTGAGTTGCTGCTTCTCAAAAAACACTTTTAAGTGCTTTTAATAATTGGGTAGTAGAGTTTCAAAACACTCTATAAGTGATTTTGACAAAAAAATAAGTGATTTTAAGTTGTAATTTTAGTTTGCAAACACTCCCTAAGTGTTTCAAAACACGCCTTTAATTTAAGAAGATTCTTGATTTTCCATTATATGTTAGATGGGATCGCCCAATAAAGAGTGGGTCTCATGTGCAATAAAGATTGGGTATCATGTGCACTCGGGTGCATCGTGCATTTATAGTGCATTTTAAAAACTTGCAATTATACAAAATAAAAACGTGTAATTATTCCAAACAGAAGCATGCAACTATGTTTCCATATTACCAGTTGCACTTTTCTGTGTAAATAAGTCGCACTTTTCAGTATAACAAGTTGCACGCTTCTAAAATGCATTATGAACACACGGTGCACCCGGGTGCATACAAGACCTAGCCCCCAATAAATTATGGTACGAGCTATCCGAAAAGAAGGGATTTTAATCATATGTTATACAATATTGTGTTGTGCTGTAGATTTGTTCGGGTCTATATAACATATTTAAATTTAGTAAATTACAGAGTTGTGCTATTCAATTAAAAACACATTATAGACCTGCACGAGTTTACTGCACAACACATCACATGATCCTAATACGAAAAGAAGAAAAAAAAAACCAAGGGTCCGCTCAATATGAGTTGAAAATGATAATGTTTATCATTGTGAGATCAATCATTATTAGATTATTAATTGCATTGTTACTGTTTAGCTAGAAAATTAATAATTGATATCATATGAGGAGGATTGAGTAAGTGATTAATGGGGTAAACTTATGTAATGGAAATAGGATAATCAATTACTCACTTATATTTTTATTACGAGTGTATCAAAAATTGTCAACCAATACTAATGAGTAAGTCTCCAGTAAAATTTATTTATAGTGTAAAATTTATACTATTAAACTTATATATTAATATCATTATACCTATCAATCGATATCATTCCATTCATGAACTAAGATTATAATATTGAATGTTATTTGTATTAATTTAGAAAAATAGATACATCAATGTATAAATACAATAGTAGTATTAATTATTAATGACAAAAATTTGTATAAACTTGATTCATGATATGAACCTTATTTTTAATTCATGACATTTGACCCTACCCAAGGTATAATACGAGTTATGTTTCATGGTTTAGAAGAATGTGTTGGAAATGAGTAAAATAAATCAAATAATTCAAATTCATAGCACAGACCTGATTCGTGGGAGACCAACTGATTAATAATTATGAACATATTTTAAAGAAGAATTTACCCTAAAAATAACTGTGAACATCCAATATTAGAATCTCAAAGTTCGGAGCAACTCCGGGCCGGGGGATCTTAGTCCTTGATGTTTGAAAACTACAAGTTAAATACTTTCACAAGGTGTAAATTTTTTTAATTTAATTTGAATGATTTGATTAGTTTTTAAACTTACAAGATAATAGCTCTTCAGATGAATGGAACTGTGTGATTGATGCGATTTGTATGGCAACAGTTATGCTGCCTTTGGTGTATATTGTTTGAAATATAGTAACACTTATATAATTGATTTTAAAATAAAGTAACAAGTGTGGAATTTAATTCGCGTGACCGCCATAACATTGATTTTATATTCATTTACAAATTGAGTATAACAAAATCATATGTATAGGATCATAGATCTCAGATGTGTGCATTTACGTAGTTTATGGATCTCAGATTTGTGATTTCCTTTGAAGCATTATATGTATAAATTCAAATATTATTTTTTTAGCAAAAACTTTTGTTCTGTGAACCTTAAACTTTGTATCTTCAAGTATCAGTGTTATGCATAAGCAGTATAACTGCTATGCATATACATTATTACTGTTATACATATTTACTAAAAATCAATCATTCTTTAAACAGTAATAGTGTATACACATAACCATGATACATAAAAGAAAAAAAATTTATGTGAAGCTAACCATGATACATAAAAGAAAAAAAAATTATGTGAAGCTAGATTTATAGGAGATTTTTTTTTAACCTAAAAATCCAGGTGGTCATTACTTCTTGTAGGCGAATTCGAAATTATGATGCATCTATTGTATAATATTCATGTAGGAGTATTCTAATTATGGTGCTTCTATTGGTAAGCTTCTCATTTTACCAAAACTTAAGTTTTATATTTCCTTGGAAAGGTAATGACCCCTCTTTTTCTTTCTCTCTACCTTTTCTCTCCCTGACAGAATTTTTTTTTAACCTAAGTTCAAAAAATTATCTCAAAAACATCAATTTTAATCTCAAATCAAATCAAGGCAACAGACCCAACCGTCGAGAATCGAACCCAGGTCTGTACCATGACAGGGTACTTTTCTACCACTAGACCACTGATACTTCACATTTGAGTCACTACATATTTATACATTTACTATGGCTAATTATTTTTTTAAAAAAAAGTTAATGATATAGGCAAAAGTTCATAAGTTTCGAACGTTAACAAGTGGGCCCCGGAGTGATTCTGAAAAAGAAGCCCATATCCAGTGTCCACCAAAATAACAATATAGAAATAGTGGTCACACCTCACATGTGGCCTGCAGTTTTTTCTCCCATAGCTTGCCTTTTAATTTAAATTTCAAATTTAAGGCCTAAAGACAATCATTACTATAAGCCAGAATAAATAAAGTACCACACCACAACAAAGATTAGATTTTTTCCTATAATTTTTTGTTTTCCATTCGGCAAAATCTCTGCAACAAGGAATGGCAGACTCAGCTTGTCTCATACGTGGCTTCTCTTATGCTTCTGGTCTTCCCAATCATTCCAAACAGGTAACAAGAAAAAAATCAAACAAAAATCCCACAAACCACCAAAATTCCACTTTTTTGTTTAAATTCAGTGAGAATTTTCAAGTAAAGTATTGAGTAGTTTAGTTTAATTTCCTGTACTGTATAGCACCATGTTTGAATTCTTGAAAGTTGTTTGCATTTTGGAGCAGTATTAGTATTATAAGGTACTAGTTGTTTTACTATAAAGTATTAGTTGCTTTTTTGTTTAAATTCAGTTAGAATTTTCAAGTAAAGTATTGAGTAGTTTAGTTTAGTTTAATTTCATGCAATATTTAACACCATGCTTGAATTCTTGAAATTTGGTTGCATTTTGGAACAGTATTAGTTGTTCAATTATAAGGTACTAGTTGTTTTACTATAAAGTATTAGTTGCTTTTTTGTTTAAATTCAGTGAGAATTTTCAAGTAAAGTATCGAGTAGTTTAGTTTAAGTTAATTTCATGCACTATTTAAAACCATGTTTGAATTCTTGAAATTTGTTTGCATTTTGGAACAGTATTAGTTTTTTTCATTAGAAGGTATTAGTTATTGTACTATAAAGTATTAGTTTCAGAATAGGGACCAGCTCTTTTTTGTGAAATTTGGGAGTTTAATGTGATGCAGGGGAACCCAATGCATGTTCTTGGTGAATCAGTTTCATTTGGGAGATACATGAATGAACCCTTATCATGGGAGAAATGGTCGGCATTTACGAACAAAAAGTACGTGGAGGAGGCGGCAAGATTTGCTCAGCCGGGCTCAGTGGCAGCGAAGGCGGCCTTTTTTGAAGCTCATTACAAGAGAATTGCTGCTCAAAAAGCTTTAGCTTTACTTGAGCAAGAATCTGCTGCTGCTGCTAAAGCAGAATCTGAGGAAAATGTTCTTGATTATACTGCTGGTGATGATAAGAGTGATGTAATCTTGAATTCTGAATTCGATGGAGCAAATGATATTAAAGAAAGTTCAGTTTCTGTGGTAAATGGAAATGAAGGAAAAGGGGAAAAGGATTCTGTTACTTTTTCTGAAAATATTGATTCTGCTTCTTGTTCTGAAGGGAGTGGAACTCCACAGATGGAGAAGCCTTTTTTGAAGGTGATTTTTTTTTTTGTCTTTTTGTTGCAAGTCTCTGTGATTTGTTTTGTACATTGAATTTCCTGTGGTAATTCAGCACAATTATGTTGCTAGTGAGGATATATCATATGGACTAGCAACATAATGAGCAAGAAAAAAACATGGCTTTTATCATATTTTGCTGCAAATTTCTGATTTTTTAAAATTTCTGGTAATTCAGCAGAATTTAGTTGCTAGTGAGGAGGTATCATCAGCTACGAGCAAGAAAAAATCAGGGATTTCTTCATTAAAGTCGTCGATTCAGAGGAAAACATGGAAAATACCAAATACACCCGTCAAACCAGTGACTCCTCAAATCAAGAATGTCACTCAAAGCACAAAAGAACCTGCTGTGGATTCTGTAGATAAGAGGAAATCATCTCCCAAGTCTTTACGTGGTTTAATTAAGTTGATTCCGATTAAATTGTCTGAAACAGAACCAATTTCCGCAATCAAGAAAGATACAAGCTCAAGAACACCTAAAGATTGCAAGACTCCAATTGTGGTGATCTTATGTCCCTAATCACTTTCATTGCTCGATTTCTTTCTTTCTTATGTTGTTTTGGTAATTAACTTACGGTGTTTTGATGAAGAATCGTGTTTTTCAACTGCAGGCTGCCATAAAAAATGCGGTGAAGTATCCCACATCAACCCATAGATCAGAGAACACAAGGTGGTGCCTCATTTATACTTTTTTAAGATTTTGTATGCATTTTTAGTTATCAAGGGAATCATCAGTCGTTTATCGGTAATTTGTCAAGATTTTTTTATAATACTAGTAAAATACACAGGATGAAAACACCAAATGATCCCTCTACCACTGGGAGCAAAAGTTCTGGTCCTAAATGGCACATTCTGTCTTCTGTTTAAGTTTGAGCTGCCTTTTTTTAGTTGATCATGTGAAATATAGATAGATATATAGGTCTTGGTGAATTAAGTACAAAAACACCCTTAGAACGGACTTTTTGGCAAATGTGTATGATCATAAACGATTGTCTTTTAAATGTCCGTCTTTCTAAGAATCCGAACCTAAGTTAGTATGTTTACTAGTTACTCTATAATATAGTCTTTCCTACATGGGCTTGTTTTTCAGTTGCTCTAAGTCATTGACCGCCTGTCGAAAAAAATTACAGTCGCCAACTTCTTCGATAACACCATTCATTCTAAGAACAGAAGAAAGAGCTGCAAAAAGAAAACAGGCAAGAATTTAGTGCACAACACTATTTCCTCAAGTACTTGATGTAGAATGCATCTTAACTCTTGCAATGCCTTCAGAAGCTCGAGGAAAAATTCAACGCCAACGTGGCGAACAAGGCACAGACACAAAAGACATTAAAGGTTACATGATAAGACAAACTTCATATGCTGTTAGATGGGACAAATGTGTCTTTAAGCTCATGATCTCTCTTGTTTTACAGGAGAAAGCAGGGAATGAGATTAGAAAATTAAGTTGCGGCTTTTGCTTCAAGGCTCGACCTTTACCCGACTTTTACAAGGAAAGGGAAACGTCGATCAATCAGACGAAGAAGGTAAAAGCTTCACCTAGTAGCAGTCTTTCAAGTTTATTAGTTATCTTGACATTTCAATGGTGAAAGACTTAAAAAGGCATGCTATGTTATATTCAAGATGCTTAGGTGTGTTGTGCAAACTCTATTTGAGGCATGTTTTCAATCCCTTGTCACACAGTGAGAATTACCTTATTCTTAAGCTGGTAAAACATTTTTTTTTTTTTTAAAAGTGATTCTGGTCTTCAAGTACTGGTTGAAAACACCGCCTCTCGAATCTCTTTTTTTCAAAAGTATAGCTTTTGGGGGGGACCACGCCTCTGCTAGGCAGCGTGTGGAATGACCGAGAGCGGACCCTTTTGGATATATAATCCAAGTTGAGAGTAGAGTTACGGGAACAGCCGTCTGATGGAAAATGACTTTCACGTTCGGTTCAGAGAGCACTTTTTTCGTTGAGAATTCCTCATTCCCTTTCGTGTGAATTCCCCAGCGGCGAATTCTAAACTTGCGGGGCCTATCGGAAACCCCCCTTGATTTTGCCCCAAAATGCCTTTTTTTTTTCCTTCAATAAAGCTGAGTCTAACAGCTTCGAAAGAAAAGTGATTCTTCTACACTGTTCAGTTGAAGTTGCAAACACACACCCTTAAAACATTTTGCTTCTAATATTTAACTTTTAAAGGCTGAAACTAATGTTTTGAAATAACTGTTTAGGCTTCTAACTACTTTAAAGGATGTGTTTGTAAAACGCGTGAGAAAGAGCTTTTGAAAATAAGTGATTATCAATCCATTCATCGGATCAAATTACATTGTGCAGAATCAATCAACACAGCTTCAGACACCGGTATTAGGAAGAAGCATTTCGAGCAAGAAGCAAGGCAGCAGCAGTGGCTCAACGACGCCGCCACCTCCTCTTAAACCTTTAGCCAAGATCAATGGTATTTCCAAAAATCCATCGAGAAAGAATGTTGTGAAACCGACCAAAAAAGGTTTTACAACTACATATGACTGGATCACACATGAGAACAAATCCCCAAATATTCAGCAATGAACACGACTTTTGTATATTCATGATGCTTTATCTTACAAGATGAAGCTCTATTGTTGTAGGAGGTTTGTTAATTTGTTACATAGGTCATATGTATCTTTCCACGATGAGAGTCAAAATGTGTGTTTGTTGAGATGCCACATGAAAGCTAGAAGAAATAATTATTGTTGCATCATTATATTTTGAATAATTGGATAAGGAGAGTAATATTTTTTCAACAGAAACAATTCACACCAACTAACTGAAAGAATTACGTCTCATCTAAAAGTCCGAACTTGTAGAGAGGTGTAAATTAATTTGCTTATTTAATTTTCCTCAACACTCCGCCTCACTCGTTGAATCATTGTCTCTGCCCTTTGGGAGGACAATTTAAATGTGTGGAGTGTTTTCCACGGGAATCGAACCCAGAATCTGAGCTGAGCCAGACACTCTGATATCGTGAAAGAATTTTGTCTCATCTAAAAGTCTGAACTTGTAGAGAGGTACAAAATTAATTCGTTTATTTAATTTCCCTTAACACTAACTAATACTCTTCAGTAAAACCAAACATTACTATTTAGAAATGCACTTGAATTGTACGATATATCTACTACATACAAGTTTGGACTTAAGTGACACTCGAAAACAATTTAATGAGATGTATAGTGAAAACTGAAAAGTAATAAATTACATATAATATATTAGATGATTAAATACTACTCCATTCGTATCATTTTCTATTTGAATGTTTGCCAACACGGCTCGTCCAAAATTTAATTAAATATTTTTATAAATTACAATAAAATAACTTTTTTTTATGTATACCTTTTAAACATTTCAATATTACACCTTATATTATTATTTTTCTTACACTAAAGTCAATTTTATAATTTTTAATTTACACAAATATCATTATTTTATCATTTAATTTTCATATTTTTTTAATAATAATAAATAACTTTAAAATTTGTGCAAATAATAAATATTCAAATAGCAAAGACGGAAAGAGTAAAACATGTTATATAAAAAGCCAAGAATCTTACACATCAGAAAGTCATGTCATCTATCCACAAGAAATTCAAAAAAAAAAAAAAATCATATAGCACAATACAAAATTAAAATCATTTATCATTAGCATTGCCCAATAATTGGGCAAACAATCGAATAAAGCCAAATATAAATTATAAAAACATTAATGGTTGCAGTTTTCTAATCCAATTTGGCATAACTTATGAACATAAAATCACATTTCTTCGACGAAACACCAACTTTCATCCCCCTCAACTTGTTGCCAAACAAAACCCACCTCACAGAAACTCGTCCCATCATCACCATCATCAATTTCCTCAATATTCTCATAAGATCCACCATCATCATCATCATCATACACATCATGATGGTCATCATCCAAATAGCTGAGCACGGCCGTAGCGGATCCAAACCCGGATACATTAAAACCGGGTAGGGCGTCCACGACCCGCCACGTGACCAAAACCTCGGGCGACGACCTCGTCGTCTTCTGAGCGCCCTTGACCTTGTCCTTTGACTTAGAGGCTGGTGACACGTGGCAGTCGTCGCATTTGCGGCGGGCGCATTTTCCGGTAAACTTGGAGTGGTTGGTTGGCTTGGTGGGGACCCGTGTGAACGTGCCGGCAGTGGGAGATGACGTCAGCTCGTTCGGGTTGGGGCGGGGACCCGGGTGGGCCGGGTAGGTTCGCACCATGCCATGCTGGCGCCCTTCTCTCTTCATTTTTAGTTGTGTTTTGGAACGCTGATGGGAATTTTGAGGTTTTGGTTTGTGTTTAAATAGAGAGATTTAGAACTGAGAATTGAGAATTGAGAGTGGATTGGTCAACTTGTGTGCAAATTTTGTTCTGCGTGTTGCCCAAGCCTATGTATATATATACATATAATTATTGTGATTTTATTTTATAATAATATATAACTTTGACAAAGTTTTACGGACAAAGTGTATTTATAATTGATATAATATTAATTATTTTCATTGAATAGTATTAATTGTTGCTTATACTATTTAGCGGAAAAAGCAACTCATAAAAGAGATAGTTAACTTTCATTTCATTTCTCACAATGATTAAAAAAATATCTTGAATGGTTTCGAAAAAAGAAAAAATATCTTGAAAAAATAAAATTTGCATCGACATTTATTTTAATCTCAATAATCATTGAATATGGTTATTTTAGGTAAAATACACAACCTAAAAGGAAGGTGGACTATTATTTGAGACAACCAAAAAAAAAAAAATTGATTATCTTTTTTAAATCGATGGTGTAATATTGTTCAGTGAAAACAATTGATAGCGTTTAACAATACATTTAAATTGCACTATCCACATGATGTAGAGGAACTTGCCCTATTAACTTTTGGAAGCAATAAGTGCCATAGAGTAGAGATTTTGATAACGCACTGACTAGTGTATACAAAATTATAATAGCATCAATAATTAATGATTGATAAGGTACAATTATATAGTACTAATTATTTTGCTCATATGTTACCATATCAAATGAGATTGAGGGTGTTTCAGTTTAAACATGAATTAAGTCGCAAAACACCGGACCACGATTCACAATTTACCTTCTACATTATTTTGATTATGTTAATGAATTAGTATATAGGGAAAATTGACTTTTACAATCAAACTTCTTACCAAATATAACTCTCAAGAATGTTTTGTTTTCACATATTATTTCAACTTTTTCTTATTCAGAATTGGACAAGTGAAGATGGACGGCTCAATCCATGTTTTAACTTTTACTATTGTCATTATTTTTTTTATTTTTTTTGAGGGAACTATTGTAATAATTTAAGGCCACTCATTGTTTGTTTAGGCCCAAATAAAGGTCATTTATATCGTATGCATGCTCTCAACTAAGGAATTAAAGACGATTGCGCTCAAATTATGATTCCTTGATGTAATTTGAGCAAATTGTGGTATCTTTTTTATTTAATTGAAGTTTTTAATTTATTAATTTTATAGCACTTTCTTAAATATTTTCAAGTACTGTAACTCCTCCAGTCGATTTGAAGGCTAGAGCATAAAACCTAATAAATGAGTAAAAATTATAATATCCAAATTCGATTGGCTAAAGTTTGTTCACACTCGATTTGATTATTTACCGACAGTATCGAACTCAACATATCTCGAACCACCTTAAAAAGTTATCCCCTAATTCAGTGTAAAAATATCCAATCAATTCATCAACGCCCCTAATTCCCACAAAATTAATCTTCCCTATATCTAGAGAGTGCAATTCAAGGTATAAAATAGAAGATAAAATTCCAGCTAAAACATATAAAAAGTTTATAAGAAGAAGATGATAAATAAGTGTGTAAGCAGACTAACCACTATATCTTTCAAACAACAGATATAACAAGGTGTGAATAATGCATCTTAGGGTAACAATAAATAAGCATCTAAATCTCCCCTACCTTCCATAAGGATGATACCTTCCACCACCACCCGCACCGCCGCCGCCGCCATATCCTCCTCTGTTTCCATAGATCGCACCACCGATTCCACCACCATAGCCATCACCAAAACCACCATCATACCCACCTCCGCCACCATACCCACCACCTTCGTATCCTGCATAGCTATCTCTTGGGCCACCATATTCGCTACCTACATCGTAGCCCCGACCAAATCCACCCCCAAAACGGTTCGAGTATCCTAATGTGGGGTCCATCCTATAACCTCCATAACCACCAGCACCAGCACCACCACCAAAACCACCATAACCGCCATATTCAGCTCCATCGTATCCACCAAACTCCCTAGCTCTACCACCATAGACCCCACCTGATCTATAAGAACCAGCCCCAAAATTACCGCCACTAAAACCACCACCATAGCCACCATAGGTGTCTCGATGCCCTCCACCAAACGGGACTCTAGAATTGCTCTGATGCCTGGATGGTGGCAAAGGAGCGTTTGGCTTCTTTGGTTCTGCCTTCTTGATCTCCACCTACACGATGAGGGAAAGAGATACTCTCACATGATGAATGAAAAGTGTATAAATGCTCAATAGACATGAGATTCAACAAGCCAAACTTTGATCACAAATAACATGTAATTGCCTTTTCTCTCATGAATCACAAGTAAATTAAAATTGGTCCCATTTCTATTGGGTGTTCCGATTTTCTCCCTGTATGAATCAATTTTCTCAATTTAGTTCGGTAACTTTAAAAATTATGCAATTTTAGTCCAATTTTTTTGTTTTAGGATGATAATTAATTTGTTATTTTTTTAATTGAAATTAATATGTTTGGGTCTCATTATGCCACGTAAGCGACGCCAAGTCATTAGTTGGATGCTAAATGGAATCCGGCAGCTCACGTGGGAGGCACGTGCAAAAATCCTGCAACCTTGTCAGTATATGACTAACATAGCATCATTTAAAAGTTATTAGACTTAATTGAGAAAATCGATTCGTATGAGCCTAAAATCACCAACACCCGATTAATACAGGACCAATTCTGCAATTTACTCCATGAAGCATAATTACTACTAAAAAACAACTCACACTATACATCAGCTCTCCAGTCTATTGACAGCTAGCATGGAAGATGGCTACATTCATTATGGCATTTGTCTTGGTATAGTAGATAAAAATACGTCTTTATGAAGAATCTTTTTCGAAAAAGAGAAAAACAACTCCAGCCAAACACGTTAAAAGCATTTAATCCTAAACTGAAAGTATAGCTATTAGCCTATTATAAAAAGAAACTATTTTCCCATGTGTTGCAATTAGGCTTATTTCAACCCAAATGATATTCGTGAAAGTATGAAATAATGTTAGCTTAATTAACTAGTTTAAGGGTTTGTTGAAATCTACATACCTGAGTTCCAGCAAAGTCAATCTTGTTGCCATTTGTTAAGAGTTCATCAACGGACCGTTCAGACTCAAATGTAACAAATCCAAATCCACGAGACCGTCCACTAGAATGATCCCTCATAATCTGTTGCTCCTTCACCTCACCAAAGCCTGAAAAGAAGTCCCTGAACTCATCTGGCACACAAAAATTGCAACTAAATCATCATCAGAATTCAGAAATATATTCCTCTCATATAATTCAAATGACAGGATTAGAGTTGAGCATACATGCTATCTTTCATGAAAAAAAACATGAGATTACCTTCGGTCACAGTCGTTGGAATGCCACCAACAAAAATCTTCTTAGTCTTGAAATCTTTAGAGCCCCCTCCTCTTGGTATAGTTCTCTTTATTTCTACCTTTGAAAGTTGCAAAAAAATATTTGATAAAGAAACCCACTTAAACAGAACTAGAGCTCAAAATGATAATAGGAAAACATTGCATCAAGATTTACACTAATATTTTGATAAAAATAGAGCTACCTACTTGTTTTCCATGAAATATGTGAGTGTCCTCAATGACCTCATCTACCACAGCAGCATCAGCATATGTCACAAACCCAAATCCACGGGGCTGCCCCGTGTTCCTATCCTTCATTATCACCGAGTCCGTAATTTCCCCATATTTACTAAAATGTTTGATAAATTGTTCTGCATTATCAATCCATAAGATTACACTAAAATCAACTAAAGTATATAGCAATGCTCCAATACTTAAATATGACAAAAAAACCAAACAAAACGTATACTAATTTTGTTTTACATCAGAAAAAGGCCATGAACTTGAAAATTCATCTAAATTATTTCTCGAATCCCCAAAAAAAATCGAATTTAACATACACAGTGTAATTTAAAAAGAAAACTTGAGTGTTACCTGGTGTTGTTTCTCTCGAAAGCCCTCCAACAAATAATTTACTGCGTCGCATACAACATTGAAAAGCATCATCAAAAACTAATCTAAGAAATTTATATAAAAGAGAGAGAGAGGAGAGAGAAGCATGAAATTACCCAGGACTAGCTCCGTCTCCGGAATGAGGATGAGAGCTCTCAAAATTGACGTTATCAAAGTTCCTCCTGACGGCGTCGTTTTCTCTGTCTGGCATGGGGTTGATTTCGGTGGTATGTTGGTGTTCATCCATGGGAGACGGCTGTTTTTAGGGTTTGACGGCGGCGGTGTGGGTAGCAAAACGGGCGTTTGGTTGTGTTGTACCTGCAAACCCTATCCGAGGGAATGTGGACCTTTTTGGGCGCAGGTATAAAACCTTCAGATGCTGAATTTGACTTTACACCCCTATTTATGTTTTTCAAGTAAATCCTTATAAATATTATAACAGAATATTTTATGTAAATTATTTTTCATATTTTAAAATATATTATACAGAAAAAAGCGGTCAGCAGCGCAAATTTTATTCTGATTTAATAGGAAATACTATAGTAACAAAATTATTTTTCATACATTAAAATATATTGTAAAACAATATATATATATATATATATATTAAAAAAAAAAAAAAGGAAAACTCAACAGCGCCAATATTAATCGGAGATCAGATCAAGGCGAGGGACCCAATCGTCGCAATAGGCACAGAAATCGTCACGGTTAACCCACTAAATGGTTGGACCCAAACGTCGCAATAGGCGCAGAAATCGTCACGGCTAACCCACTAAATGCACCAGCCGGGAATCGAACCCAGGTATGTATCGTGGCAGGGTACATTCTACCGCTAGACCACTTGTGCTTTTTTTATCTAGGTTTTACATATTTCCATATTTATATGTTGTTAACTTTGTTGTAATTTTTGCATAATAATACTTTCCATTAATATTTTGTTTGAATGGAAAATATTATTTTTATTTTTTTCTTTCCTTTTATAGAAGAGATACTCCAATAGTTGATATATAATTAGATAAGACATGTATAATAAATTACACCCTGTAATTATTATTTTTTAAAACTCTCCACTTTTAGTGTTTCATTCAATCTATTACAATCTTTTCCAGTCAAAAAAAAAATCTATTACAATTTTTCTTTTTTTAAAAAATTAAGGCACCATCATTTCTAAATTTGCGATTAAAAGCATATATTTTGACAATAATTAAATGACGAACTTGGACTGGAGTTATTATTATTTTGAGTTTGGGGATACTTTATAAAATGTTATTTTTTTGGATTCCATTCCTATATTCTTAAAAACATATTTAATATCTTAGATATTATTTTTTTAAGAAGATTTTTTTAATTAAAAAAATTATTTATCAGTTACATTCCACAATGGACATTTTATAATAAAAATATATTCGAAAAAGTCCTCTCTTAATTCTTCCCCCTGCGCTAAAAAAAAAATAAAAAATCTTCCCCACTCGATTCATTCTTTATTGTTTTTATCACTGTAGTTGCAGTTTAACAAATGAGAGAACTCAAAACTCCGCCGAGAAGGAGCAGCAAGGAGGGGCGGCAGCGATGCAAGGGTAACGGCGCAAGTATTTGGAGTCTTCAGGTTTGGGATTGTTGATTTCGGAATGTAGTTCAGATGTGTTCTTGAATGAATTCGAGTTTTCATTGTTGATTTAGGTTAATTCTTGATTAAGTGGGGTTCAATCCAGAAATTGCCCCCACCACAATTATTGATTTAGGTTGAGGATATTGAGACAATGAGCTACTTATCTTTTCTACTGCTCAAATTCGAAGATTTCAAATCTTATTAGCCCAAAGTCGAAGGCACCGTGCTGCTAATGTTTATAGCTCTAAATCTGGGGTTCATTGTTTTGAGCTCTGATAATGGGAAAATTGATTTAGTCTAGGTTATTGATTTGGTGCTGATAGATTGAAGATGATTTTTTCGGGTTTCATTTCTGGGAAGAGTGAGGAATTTATTGCAGAATTATAAGTTTTCATCTCTGGGAAGATGAGTTTTCACTTTTCATTTTTCTCTCATTCAAAATTTCAAACTTGTTGGAATTATGAATATGTATATCTGCATCCTAAATCTGATGAATGCATAAATGTTTAGAATTCTTGATTCATATTGTTTTGTTTCTGGTTAATGTTATTGATTTTGAGTACATGTTCTTGATTTTTCAGTCTTGGTGTTGGTGATGAGGGTAATTTTGATGAGAGGAAGATTTGGGGTTTTCAGTTCAATACAATTAATAAATTATATATTTATTCATTTTATAATGAATTATATCATATTTAATTGTATGACCAAACACTCATAAATAATAGCCAAAAACTCATATGAGACGGTCTCATGCATGAGACGAGGAATAACCTAGTATAAATCACCTCCACTCTTCCCAAAGTGTTAAAACGTCAATGCTCAACTTATGCCCCGTCTCACCGTGAGACGGTCTCATGCAAATGTGCCTCTAAATAATATATCTCATGTTCCTTCATAGTTCATGCTGAATAATTTCTCACTATTTTTACCTCCTTAATCTCATCTTCCCTACGAAAAATACACCAGGTGCACCAACTTTTTTGTCGTAAGAAATGAGAAAAAGTAAAAGCTAAGCTGCCGAGGGAGAAAGTACATCAGCTCAAAAATTACAAGTTACCCTTGTTTAGTCTTTTAGAGCGTGAAATTTGAAAAGCTCAACACCGATCGGCAGAGGCGATGGCAACAACCGAAGCCGCCGTCAAACCAAAGCCTCGACCAATTATTCGCATTGGACTATTTCTCATTTCTCACCATCTATTTGTCAGGTATATTATGATTTGCAGATTTTGGGAATCATTGGAAGGTTAATTTGGTATGATGAATTACCAACTGTTTTTGGTATGAATTTCAGTGTAGTATGTTGCACAGCAGGACTATTAGCTCTCCTTCTTTTGCCTGCTCTAGCCAAGAACACTTATTTTTCCGAGAATGCGCTGATGCCTGGTGGGTTTTTCATTCCGCTCTTTACTAAAGAATGTTTTGTGGTGTAGTAATAGTTGATATCGTAGTTTTCTGCACAAATTTCTAGAGATTTTTCTGGTTGTGGATATGAACTATAGTGAAAATTGGAGCGTGACTTACTTTTTTGTGGAATTTGTTTGTGATCTATATTAGTTGGGTGGTTATATTGGATTTGCATTAATTAATATTGAAAACAATTTAATCCTTAGTATTTTTCGTTCCAAGTAGTGCAAAATTTTGGATGGTTTGCATTGGCTACTGGCTAGTGACAGGTAGTCATCTGATAAGAAAAATAAATCCTGGTTTTAGATTCATTTTATTGCTGACGAATGACAGTTTTTCTTTTTTGTTTTTTAATTGACACTTTGCAGGTTCTGCGAGCCCTATGCTCTCTAATGGTGATGCTTCAGATGGGCTGATATTTTTGAACAGGATTCTGAATCTGGATCCCAAGTCTACCAAAACTGGCATGTATGTATTTTTTCTAATAGCTATGTTTTTAAGGAGACTCATTTGTTTTGCCTTAAATTGTGCTTTTAAAGTTGCTTTCTCCCAACTTTAAGAATTATTAGTTAACCTTTATTGAAGAATTATTCTTTAGTTCATCAAACTACAAGATGACATGCTTGGAATAGAGGTCAATATTTTTCTCATCTAATGCACATTCATGAAACTAGAAGAGCAGTAGTTTACAATTCATCAGCAATTTATTTGTTCGTCTCTTCTCTTCTTTGTCGATCGCTTTCTATGCTACATCCTTTAGTTCCGTTAGATTTAGATTTTTTTCCCATTCTGATTTCTACCTTCTAAATGTGTGCACACAGTGAAATTCCAGAGATGATAGCAGAACACATAATGGAGTTGGGTGGCGAAGTAAATTATCACAAGTTCCAGCCGTCATCAGACAATTTTCATCCACTGCACTTTTTCTTGGGGCCCGATGCCGAAACAATCCAAGAGAACTACAGCTGTACATCTTATGGAGTCAATACAGTTGGAATAATAAGAGCTCCACATGGTGATGGAAAAGAAGCTATTGTAATGGTAACACCTTATAATTCAGTCAAAGCCAGTATGAGTGAAGCTTTATCTCTCGGGGTCGCATACACTGTATTCTCTCTCCTCTCTCAAGTCAACTGGCTTGCTAAAGATATTATATGGCTTGCTGCTGATTCAAGACACGGAGAATATGAAGCAGTTTCTGCATGGCTGAGAGATTATAACACACTTTCAGTTGGCGACTTGAAGCACAGTCTAGATACCTGTGGTGCAAGTAATTCACCTGTTCATAATGGATTTCGACGAGCTGGCACGATGGCTGCGGCACTTGTGATTAAGGTTGCTGATAGCAGTGTCGATTTGGAGAAGGATGTTCTGAATATATATGCCGAGGCTTCTAACGGGCAGATGCCAAATCTTGACCTCATAAATATAGTTAATTATTTGGCTGTTCATGGGCAGGGTTTAAAAGTTAGGGTGGAGAAGATTTGGTCTTTGCTTGATTCTTGGTGGCTGTATAGCTTTGGTGAAATACTGGAGTTGGTTGGAAAGCTGGCTAAAAGCTTAAATCCAGATTGGAAATTTGGGATCCCTGTTTCAGATTATGTTGAAGGATGTGCGACTCTCGCTAGTTCCCTATATAACCAGGTGCTTTCTTTTAATTTCATGGATACTATTAACTGCAATTAATTTTCTTATTATAGCTCTTCTATTCTCCTCATAGGCTTAAATATATAGGTAGCAGTCGGCATATGTTCACGTTTATGCCGCCATTTGTTATTGTTGTTAATATATTTTTTAAAAATTATTATCAGGCATTAGGTGTTCCCACTGGTCCACACGGTGCCTTCCGTGATTATCAAGTTGATGCAATCACTATGGAAATCTCACCGAAGTTCGCCTCAAGTCAAAGGGTTCTATTTCTTTTGCGTGTTGGCAGGTGAGTCTTAATTGACTTCTTCCTTTGGCCCTTAATGTTGTTGAATTAAGCAATGCAGATGATTCCTTATTAAGATTGCATTTTGTGCATAAAACTCCTAATAACTGTTGAGAAATTTTACTACCTTCGTTTTAGAGATTTATATTAAAAATAAGGAACATAATTAGACATTTTTACCCTCAATCAATTATAGGGAAGAGTAATTTATGGTGTATGATATATATGAGAGTAGTTGAAGAATTAAAAGCATGAGGTGAAGAATAAAAAATATCCTTAATTAAAAAAAACACTAAAACATCTTCTCGGTGGGGGATAGCTTGGGAAGAAATGAGGGGAAATTGTTACGAGGACAAATAATTAGGAACAAACTCTAAAAAGACACTTATTGCAAAACGGATGTAGTATATGTTATTGTGAATTATTACTTCTAATGATTGTCTTTTTATTGTTATTGTTATTCGTATTATTACTGTAGTCAGTAGTTAATACTATTGTTTCACATCCCGACCTTTCACATCCCGACCTTTCCCATATTCTTGTGCCATTTCCTTTATTTATCTCTTGGTGAATATGCATGTGTTTATTCAGGTTCTGTTCCTTTCAGGTTGGTTGAAGGAGTCATACGGTCTGTAAATAATCTTCTCGAGAAGTTTCATCAGTCCTTTTTTCTGTATCTCATGACATCCCCTAGTAAATTCGTTTCAGTTGGAGTTTACATGATTGCCTTTGCTTTGCTCATTGCTCCCCTTCCATTGGTTGCTGCTGCCCTATTTTCCGATGCCACCAAAAAACCGTCTCATCCCACTGAAACTGTCCAAACTCGTACAGCATGGAAATGGCTTCATGCTGCAAAAACCGTACTCTTTGTCCACTTATGGGGTGCAATTATAACATCGATTCCTCATTTCCTCAACCAAATTCCCAACTCCACACCATCAATCAACCTCCTAATTTGGATCACCTTTTCAATTCTTAGCCTCTTCTTCACATATACAAGAACAGAATGGGCTCTCCTCAAGTCAGTAACCGTTGCAGCTGCCTTTATCGGGCTCTGTCTCATGTCCGTAATAAACTTTGCAACTGCAGAAATCGGGGCACTGCTTCTAGTACCCCTGTGTTTGACCATTGTACCGTTGAGGCTCGATTTTAGATCAAACACCAGGAAGGCTTTCGTGCGTGGAGCTTGCAACGTGCTACTGGTAATTTTATCGTTTCCTCCCACTGCATTTCTTTTGGTGAAAGGTGCATTAAATGGTTTTGGCAACATTAGATTTGATGAATTCTGGGATTGGGCAGAGTCCCTTTGGGCATGGAACAGTGCTACTTATATCTACATATGTATGGTTCATCTCCCATGCTGGGTTCTATGTATTCATACTTTACTACATCGTTGCTAGCGTATACAATGTTGTATCAGGTTGATCATATACCAAGACAGTAGACATCTTTTAAATGTTATCCACGTTCGTCTTTGTATTCGCTTTTCTATGTTCTTGATTAGTTTCTGTCATTGAAGACGTCGAAATCATGTTTTGAGCCTTCTTTTTACTTTGTATATTTTAGCTGTACGGTTTTTCAGATGTAGCAACAACAAGAGGTGGGAATGAACCAAGTCGAGCCGATGCTACCTATAATAGGTTTTTTTGGTAGGCTCAAGCCCGGTCTTTTTATTATACATGTCGGCCTGAAAGTATTATTAAATTTATACGGGATAATATACACGTGTGAGTCTGATTCGTTGATGTTATTAACACCTCTACTTGAAAATGTACTCTTGAAACTGCTTGATTGTTTTTTGAACAATGGGTGCTTGTGCCTCGTGTACGTTTTTTTTTTCCTTTTTGGCAAGGCAAATTACTCTAACCAATGATTTTTTAGGTATAGTGATATATGCTTGTTTACGTTGATTATTATATAGGCACAAAATTTTCATGAAATGAGAATAAAATTTATGAGTAAAGTCTCATGAATTGGGTTAAACGCCATTTAACTCAATTCTTATTTCATTAAACTCATTTTCAACACATTTTTTAAACCACTAAACTTGACCCGTATTATACCCTGGGTAGGATTAAATGTCATGAATTAAAAATCAAATTCATAGCATGAACCAGGTTCATACAAGTTTTTGTCAAAATTTATACTGGATAATATACGTGTGTGAGCCTGTGTCGTTGGTGTTTTTGACACCTCTATTTCAAAATGTACTCTTGAAATTGCTTGATCGTTTTCTGAACAATTGGTGCTCGTTTACATTGATATTTTATTTATTTTTGGCAAGGCAAATGACTCGACCAATGACTTTTTAGGCATAGTGCTATATGCTCGTTTACATTAATTATTATATATGCTCGAAATTTTCCTGAAATGAGAATCTCTGCACGAATTAGTGTTTCATCTCCCTTTAAATAAAACCCTACATAGGATCTTAATATTTAAGAGGTTATCTTAATTGTGTGTCCTTTTTAATTACCACACCACCTCAAACCTTGTTGCCATTGTCCTTCATTCTGCTCATGGTGGGGCCATTATTTACTAGAATAAAAAATTAAGTTCACGGTGAATTCAGCTTCACAATAATTTTTGTCTTAAAACATGTTGGAAAGATTAATACAAAGACACAATCATTTAAAATATCGATAATTTAAAATAAAAACATCGCATTTTTGTTATACGAAGAAGAAAATCGAATCACCAGTTTCTACTGGGGGGGTGGGGGGTGGGGCTTATTTTTGGCGGCAAGGTTAAGATCTCCCGCCTAAATTTTGAGGGAATCTTTATAGCCTAACTCGAAAGGGGCCCACACGAGGTGGTAAATGGGCCTGAATAAACTTGTTTTGTGGGCCGGGAAAAGGATTAAGCAAAGGAATGTTTGCCTTCAGTTTTGAGTTTGTTTTATGGTTTTCTTAAAATAGCTTCTTTTTGTGAGACGGACAAAATTAATTAATACTCATTAAAAAAATATATAATCTGGCTGGGTAAAAAGCAAAAAACACATGAGTATTTTTGTGCATTTTATATGAAACACGGGTGTTTTTTGTTTTTTTACCCAATCTGGCTAGTAGGTAAATGTAGATAGATAATGCATTTTAAATTTGACACTACTACAAAAAAGCTAATAAACAACGGATAATATCCGTTGTCTATTAAGTTTTATACTCGTTGTGTATTAAGGTGTAGTTAAAGACTCTTCCTCTTTCACAACGGATATTATCTGTTGTCTATTGCGTGAATAGACAACAGACCACGCGCTAATAGACAATAGACAATATCGGTTGTCTATTTGATCTACTACAACGGACCATACAATAATAGACAACATTGAAAATAATATATGTTGTTTATTTAATCTACTACAACGTTGATAGACAACAAATAGTGTCTGTTGTCTGTTATATGTATCACAACACATATAGACAACATATATTATCAGTTGTCTTTCAGGGAGTATTTTTCAAAAAAAATATTCATAATATATATATATATATATACCATAAAAACACAATTAAAAGAAAGACATATTATAACTAGTAAATTAATAATTATTACAACATGTTTCAATATTTTAAATAGAATTCAAAATTAATTCAATAATTGGTTCGGATACATTATGAAAACGAAATAAAGAAAAACAATAATCTAACTACTAATTCCAACATCCCTTCCATCTCCATCATCCTTCTCTTAAGCCAAACAATTCCTGGCAAAAAAAACATACATTCATTATATTATATGTTAACATGTAGCATATACAAAAATCAATCAAGTAAACGTGAAATTACAAAGATTGTCAACATTTTCCTATAGAAGCTGAGTTGATTGAACTGTTATTGTTGACAATCAGTTTAATACTAACCTTAACTCATGTTCATCAGCCTAAGCTTGGGGGTGTTGGAATTAATTGAAATAATCATAAGAAAAGTTACATTATTACTGGCATACACACACAAAAAATCAAGATATCTTGCATCCATTGTTATGAATATCATTATATACATAAACAGATGAATTCTATAATATTCATCCACTCTTTCACAGATACACAACCTTTCAAAAACAAAAAACAAAATAAAGAGGTGACAATATATGTACCTTTTGGGATGACAAGTAAGTTTTTCCAAGAATAATTTCTGCATTTACATCGTATCAAATAATAATTTTCGAGATTTGAAGAATCAAAAGATATATAGAAGAATGGAGCAATCGATCCACACTAGCCTCTATTGACATAAATCTAAATTCTGTTCCATAAGAGAATAATTAAAATTTCATTGTCTATGAAAAGCAAGGCCTTGCAAATAAAGAAACTTGAAAGGCATTTCATGGAGTAGTCCAGATTTTTTCAAAGAAGCAATACCTATGAAATAGCATTTCTATGAGAAGAAAGACCTGTTAAAAAAACATTTCATGGAGTAATCCAGATATTTTCATTGATCATGCATATGCCATACTAAAATTAATAAGCACTAGTATATATACCCTTGAATCAATACTTGGAATTACATCTTTCATCCATTTGCTATTGCATTTGGTAGGACCCATTGCACTTATATAAGTATATAATCACACTACATAGGATACATGAATAAATTCTTATACATGATAATCCTAAATTGTATTAAGATTATAACTCACCATCACCTAACCTAAACGAACTTTGAGAAAGTGATCATTTTTCTATATATGGCACTGTCTCCAGTAGTCTATAGTTGTGTATTTTATTTCACTATTGTAGGTCATATAATATGGCAGCACTACTATAGAGTCACTACAATTAATTATTATTCTAAACCTTCCTTCAAATAAACATGAAACAACAAAGATAATTAAGTTTCAAATATTACTTGGGAGACAGCCGGAGCGACACAGGGGTAGTGACGAACGGAAACTCGGCTGTGGAGAAACAGAGCGATTGAGCGACGGCGCCGCCACACAGGGGAAGCGACGAACGGAGACGAGCGCCTGTGGAAAATTTTCTAATAAATAAATACACTTTTAATTTGTTAAGGTAATAATTAATAATTAAGTATCAATTAATGGATTACTGGAACGAATTCAGGGGTGTTAATTAATTATGTTTATAAAAAAATTAAATGATAAATTTATAATTAAGGGTAAATTATCAAAATTTAAAAAATATATGTATAATATGAGTGTGTCTCTTGTACACCAAATGCACTGTGCACTCTATAGTGTGTTATAGAAATATACAATTTGTTGTACTGAAATATATATGCAACTTATTTCTCATATTAATAATTGCACGTTTCAGTATAAACAAGTTGCATGTTTCCGTGCAACAAGTAGTACATTTTAGTGCAACAAGTTGTTTGTTTCTAAAATACACTATAAAGTGCACGGTGCACATGTGGTGCATACAAGACTTAGACATATAATATACATACACTACAACGGAGAAAATAAAACATACACATGTATCCGTTTTTTAAGTGAATTAATTAAATTTATTAACTTTTAATTTAAAATAAAAAATATATAATTGATATGTTAGACAACGCAAAACGACAACGTGCGCCAAATCCGTTGTCTATAACCGTGCATTCATGCTAATAGACAACGCAAAACGACAACGTACACCATTTATGTTGTCTATCATCGTGCATTGGCTAATAGACAACGCAAAACGACAATGTACGTCATATACATTGTTTATTAGCGTGCATTTGCTAATAGACAACGTGAAACGACAACGTAGGCTTATATCCGTTGTCTATTACCGAGAATTTCCGCTAATAGACAACACAAAACGACAACGTAAGCCTATATCCGTTGTCTATTACTGAGATTTATCGCTGATAGACAACGGCTGCTCACATAGACAACGTATTTCTCTTAATAGACAACGGATTTCAACATATATGTTGTCTATTCTGTGTTGTCTATTAGCGAATTTCTAGTAGTGTGAATCTGTCTCACGACTTAATTGACACAACACAATCTCACCCAATAATAATGTTATAGCTTCTAAGGGTATTTTGTTTTGGTATTATGGTGGGTGAGTGAAGCTTCGTACTCTGAAGGTTTATGATTTTTTAGTTCTGATAAAGAGTTAAAATGTATGTTTATTTTGAGATTTTATAATGTATGGTGGTGAAAGGTTGATTGATGTTATATTATTATATTATGTATGTATTGGGAGAATAAAAAAGTAAATGATATAAGCTTATTTGGAGAATAAAATAGAGAATAGTAGTAGGTAAATAAGTAGAGTAGGATTTTAGAATTTCGAAATTCTTATTGTAAAGTTTGTGAAACAAACATTGCCCTAAGCTATTATTTGTTCAACCAAACTCTACTCCAATTTGAGCACTCATTACACTTTCAAACTTGGTATGACATGACATTAACAAATAATAGTAGTGTGTAATTGTGATTTTTAGTGAAAACAAACGCATTCTTTAGTAAAAAGATTATATCATAATTAAAAAATACACTTAAATTCCATGATATATTTACTTACTGCATACACTACTTACATACAAGACTTTAAAAACTGAGAAAAGTTGAAAGGAAAAACCATGGCTGCGTTTGTTTTGAGATTTAAGTGTGCGGAGCAAGTCAATGTTTTAGAATCCAGAGATTTAGAATCCTTGATGAATAGTAAATGTATGTGTTTGTTTTGGTATTTGAGTAGGGTGAGATTTAACTTTATGTCAAATCAATATTTAATAGTGATTGATGTTGTATTATTATATTATATTAAGAAGAGTAATAAAGTGTAATATATTGGGAAGAGTAATAATAGGTGTTTGTAGGTATGGATTGAATGTGAGATTTAAAAATCAGACTCTAAATCCCAAACTCGTATGAGGCGGAGAGCGCAAAATCCTAAGTCCATTCGTGTGAGTCCCAGAACAAACATATCCTAAAGTACTCAAGAGTGAAAGATTATTAAAAAAAAAAGAGTGAAATAGAGGTGAGTAATTATAATATTATTATTGTTGCCAATTATGGAATCTTGGAGTACATTATACATAGGATTCCCCAGGCCCCACGTTGCATGTTTAATAGGAGTATATATCTTCTATTATTCCTCTCCATGCATTGGATTCCTATTCATTAATTAATATACCAACCCAATTATTAGATGTGATTTTATCAACACCATTAATGTCGATATACTCTCTATATATGCACACACATATGTAGTACATATATTTATACATGACCGGACAAAAATTTTAAGTTTTGCCTAATTAAATATAGGTGTACACCGTTTCTTCATTAATGTCAAAGAGGCATATTCTCTTATATATGTATTTATTTTTGAACCGCGCGTAAATCAAACACTAGTTTTATAGCATGTGAGTGCAAAAGGTATTTAATACCGATGAAATGTAATGGTTTAGAAATCCATTCCGAAATATAAGTATACTAGTTTAGTGTCCCCGTGTTACGCGAGTTTTCTAATTAAAAATTGTAATATTTTCAATAAATAATATATTTAATAATTAAAAATATAAATATGCACATAAATTCACTAAATATGAATTAATAATTTTTTAAGGTGTATATTAGTAAATTTTCTTAAACCTTGGGATAAGATTATTGTGTCAAATATTATTTATCCATGTTAGTATGAAGTTGAAACCTACCAATCAAAACAAAATAAATCGACTAAGAAAAGACTAATAAATTAATTAACATGTAATAATTAAAAAAAGTGAATGAATTATAATATAAAATACCTTTTCCACATAAAATATGTTAAGATATACATAAGAGCAATTATAAAATAAAATTATTTATTAAGAAATTAATAATTGAATATAATTCACACTAAGATAAAATACATTTAGAATGAATATTTTATTTATCTTAAATTAAGTCAAACAAAAATTACTAAAAAAAATATAAATGAATAATATTATATAGTTAAATAAAATATAAAATAATAAATATGAATTACACATTTTATAAAAATAACACATAAAAATGACATGTGTAATCAAATTTCTCATTGAATGACACATGTTAAATTAACATGGAGTTGAAACATCATGAAAAAAAAAACTCCTTGTTAATATATAGAGGGATATATAGGGGATAGAGGATTGTTTTGGATATACAAAAATAGAATTACACATAGAATTTATTTTTAGTGACATGTATGATTTATTTTTAATGACATGTACATCAAACTTCTCCTAGAATGACACATAGGTTAAATCAATGTAAAATTGACACATTATCAAGAAAAACTCCCTATTAATAAGATGTAAGATATAGGGGAAAGGGGATTTTGCAAACAAGGTGCGTTAGTGCATGTGTAAATTGGCAAGGAGCTAAAAGTATATTTGATTTAAACGTGTTTCACGACTCGTCTTACACAACATGCATCGTCCACATGATAATTTATCGTTAGTTAAACAAAATATAAATTTAAAGACGTGAATGTATAATGACGTTATATATACAAGGGATATAATTTATGTGAGCTTTTCTCAGATACCTCATGTTATCTTGTTATGTTGCATCTTCAATATTATAAAGTATATATGATTAAGTCTTGTTTGCATCCAGATGTACAGTGTATTCACACTGCATTTTAGAACCATGCAAGTTGTTATATTGAAAAATGTAACTTGTTTACATTGAATCGTGCAACTATTAATATTAAAAATAATTACATAATTACATATTTCAGTATAATAAAATTGCATGATTTTAAAATGCACTATGAATACACGGCACACCATCCACATGAGAACCACTCATAAAGTATTTATTAGATTCATTAGAAAGATGTATCTAGACTCTAGAGTATAACGAATATAACGTCAAATTCATAATATGTATTTATATATAGAGATTAAAATATATTGGTCTCATGTGCATCAGATGTGTCGCATAAATAATGCATATGCAATTATTACTTTTTTTAAGAAAAATGATTTAAAACAATCAATACATTTTAGTGAATCAATTAATATTTTTTAAAGAAAAATACACCATCAACATTTAAAAATTAAAAATTGATTTTTCTAAAAGATATTTTTATGCATGAAAATTAAGTACTTGATATCTTATGCTACTATTAATCAAGTTATCCTCACGAATATAGTGTGATAGATGTCACAATATTTCAAGTTTTGCAACCAACCCGACATTTTAGGACAAATTGTTGAAAAATTAGATGTTCATGAGTTTGAGTAGATCTTTAGTGAACCGACGTGTTCACCGTACACTCTATTACTATTATATATATAATTTTTATGCATCACTGTTATATATTTTTACGCACTATCACTCGTCACTTTATTTTATAAACAGTGATATATATAACAGTGATAATGTTTATGCAAACAATGATTGTACTATATATATCATTGATATTTGAAGAAATAGCTAGAGTTTTTGTCCATGATTTTGTTTAAATTACTATGCTAAGTGTGTACCTAGGTCAAAAAACTTCTTTAACGCCTCTTTATTGTCCTTAACCCTCTTTAATCTTTGAGTTTGTCCCCCCACGCAAAACAAATTAAAAAGTTTACAACAGTTGAAACACAAACAACTTTGTACGTACGGTTTATTTAATTTTTTATATTAAATTGGGCTTAAAAAAAAAATCTAATTGGCAGTACTAACCCCTATACTCTTTATAGCCAAAAGATGTGTATATTTATTTGACCAAAACCATCGTTCGTACACTTTGTTCGTTTGATTAATGAAAAACTTCTTTTGATTTTAGGAAAAAAAAAACATATTTAAATAAATTAAAATATATTATGGATTGAATGGAACTTTAGTTAATAAATTTTGTATGTTAACAAGATTTTGCATTTTATTAAAGCTCGAATACATTTTGTTTCATTTAATAATGTTTGAAATGTAGTAATAAACTTGAGTTTCACATTTAATTTTCTATGGGCCGGGAAGTTTGACTCAAGTTTGGTTAACTTTATTCATCTAATCCTTATTTTTACTGATCGACCTGCAAGTCTGCAACAAATATATGATTCATGACACTCATGCACATATTAAAATATTGTATTGGAAAAACAGGGTTTTTTCTAATACAAATTAATGATAATATTTGTGTTCGAAAAATACATATAATAATATTTAAATAAATTAAAGATCTAAAAAAAAGGTATAAGTAAGTACGAAATATGATGATCCTCCATCTCAAATATATAGTTCAATTTCACATTTGATATCTTTGTTACAATTACACCTTAAATAGTTATATTAAACTCATTACTCACTAAATATATAAAAGAAGTTTATTTTATAATTTGTTTTTCCAAACAGGGTTTTAATATGAAATCAAATTAATTAATGATGGATTTCTTATGAGTTCAACATCAACAAAATTATGTATAAGTATTTTATTCTGGTCTTAATCCCGATCAATTTTTTTTAATAATTAATCCATAATTATCTCATTTAACTTCATACCAATTACTCTTCCAATACAATTTCTTAATCCATGTTTAAAATAAAAATTAACATATGTGGGATAATTAGAGAGGTTACGAAAAATGAGAATCTGATTACATTATGTTTTTTGTGATATGATCAATAATTTATAAACTTAAACATTTGGAACGTGAGTATTGAATAACGTACAAATTTGTTTTCGGAATAAAAGTCATGAAAGTAGTTGGTGAGGTGACAGGTACATTCGATCGACCACATCTATTCACTTAGATTTGTTTGGTATATATTTAGATTTGTTTGGTATATTAAATTTAAAGCCACTTATTATTATTAACAGTTTGACAGTATATTATACTAGCAGTCCACTATATATAATATAATGATTAAATTCAAATTGGTATGGATTATAATTAAATTTAAAGGCCATGTAATTAGCCGTCATTTATTACAATTATTATTACTTTTGGTAGGATATACCAGCAGTCAATTATAATACATCAATTTATTACCGTATTTCTTGTTTGAAGGTAGAAAAGGAGCCACAATAATTTGGTTAAAGTAAATGGATTTTAATTTTTTTACAGCAATATTACTTCGAAAAATGAAACAAGAGCAACTTTTAGGTATACAAGTTGGTGCAATAACTGAATTATCTGTTGTTTATTTATATTACAAGATTTATTTATCATATTGTATACATTATTGACACACATAATAAGTGAAGCATGTACTATATATGTGCGTAACTTTAAAAATATTAAAAATTACCCTCATCATTTTAAATGTTCCGAGTTTAAACCTCGAATCTCTATAAATTACTAGTACTATATTGCTCATTCTTAAATAGGGATTGCGGTTGCTTTGTTTAAAAATTAAAATAAGAAAATAAAACAAGATGAAAATTTTATACTTATGCTTAGCATTCATATCATTAGGAATCCAATGAAAGCCATAGCGGTGCCACTTTAAAAGATCATACTTAAATATTAATTTATTTAATATATTTTGATCCATTATAGTTTTTTTTTATCATGCTTAATTAATATATGATGCCATCAATTAATCACAAACTCTCTCATGCAATTCTTATTCGTAGTATAAAATTAAGACAAAAATTTATATAGACTTGGTTCATGCTATGAATTTTATTTTTAATTTATGGCATTTGACAACACTCAGGGTATAATACGGGTCAAGTTTAGTGACTTTAAAAAACGTGTTAAAAATGAATAAAATATGTCAAATAATTCAAGTTCATAGCATACATCTGGTTTCATGGGAGACTAACTTTAAAATTAATATCATTACATTTATAAATTAATACATATATACCGTTCCTTTTTAAAATAGTACCCGTAACATTTAATGCTATGATAATAATTTATATATTATAACGGTAATGGTTTCAATTGATGATAAATGTTACGATATTAGTTTATAAATGTAATAATATAAATTTCATACTATGAACAAATTTTACCGGAGACTACCCTTAATTCAACACAAATTTTTATTCGACTCCGGTTTAAACACCTAACCTCAATCTTGAATTACAAAATAAGGGTACAAGGAAGCTAGTTTTGGATGAGAAACGTGATATTTTTTAAATTTAAATATAATAAAAAAAAAAAAAAAATATTAAGTTTCATTCATAAAACCATCCCATATATATAATTTTGTGTGTTATACTCGTATTACTGGTTTAAAAACTGTAAAACACAAAGGTGTAAAATTGATATGAGCTTTTACTATTGCAAATTAGGTAGCTTTGTTTTTATGAGTGATAATCCCTAGAAAAGTATGTAATAAAGGAGCCCTTATGACCCTATAACACTTTTAAACAAGTCACTAATTTGTTCATGCACACCTAGCCCCCCTTAGGGCACTTGGAACATAAAATAGTTTAAGATTCTGACGCTTTATCCTTAAACGCGTTTGACTTGTGACATTTATTAAACTTGTATAACAAAATTAAAGTCCTCATATGGTCCCCATCTTACGCATTAATTAAGTACGTGGGCATAATATAGCGTAATTAAAAATAAATATTCTTTAAAGTTATTCAAAGAGAATTAATTCGACGCCCATGCATTCGATCTTTAAGTTTGAGTGATTTGTTCCGGTCAATTCACATCGTTTCTTTTTGTTAGTTTCCAACTAATCGAAAGTGAAGTCATATGTTAAATGTCTCTTTAAGCTTATCATTTTGATATATACTCATCATTCAGTTAGCTAGAAAACAAACATAATTAATCGAGATAGAACTATACGTCACACTGTTCAAATCCATCTGCGAATCGAGGCAATTTTTCGATCATTTTCATGCAAATCGAAAGCGGGGGGCCATATATCAAAATGATAAGTTTAAAGAGAAATAACAACTTGAAATATTGCTTGAATAATTAATCGAATATAAAAGATAGAAGGAAATTAAATAAATAAATTATTCACACTGTTCAAATCCATCTGCGAATCGAGGCAATTTTTCGATCATTTTCATGCAAATCGAAAGTGGGGAAATTAAATAAATATATCAAAATGATAAGTTTTAAGAGAGAAATAGTTTAAAATTCGACAATGCAAATTGACATGAACATTCGAGTTTAAATTTGTGTTGTTGCCAGAATATAAAATTTTGATTGGGAGGGAGTTTAAAATTTGATATAACTGCAATTTTGAAAAACATGAAATGACCATCAAGTATAAGAAATTTATTACTTGTAAGAAAATAATTATATAATCATTGTTATAAATATATAAGATAAGTAGTGAATACGGCCACTTTCTATGTAACTCGTAGTGAAATATTTTCTTGAGATTTTCTTTTCATCAATCAATTTATTTTAAAAAAAAACAAATCTAGTTAATGATAGTAATTAAGTTAAATAAAATAAATTTTAATACGCGTTACAAGTTACAAATATATCTGACATTTGTATGATGATATTGTCAAGATTTTAATCAACAAAAATGACGTGGGCCAAGAAATTTTGAGAATAGAAATTGTGTATTGAAGTGATAAATAAAAGGCTACATAGGATTCTCATATTTTATATTTAAGAGGTTATCTGAATAGTGTAAGTGCTTGTCCTTTATAATTACCACACCACTCAATCCTTGACTGCCATTACACTTTTCTTCATTTAGTTTATGGTGGGCCCATTCATTTTCTTAAACATATTTCACGATTGTAGGTGTTGCTTTAATTTTTAAAAAGTGAATAAAATTAAGAATTGGTGAATAAGTTTCAGACAAAATTTTATAAAATTAATTAAAGAGTGATTTATATTAATAAAGAATATTATTTTTAATATTACCCCTAACACTAAGGTGTGTGACTTATATATTATAACAAGTGTATTAATAATCGAAATGCATGATTTATATTACAAAGGGTAATACTCTTTGTATGACTTATATTACAAAAGGGTAATATTCGTGATAAATGAAGGATCATATCTGTATATATGGAACCAGTTTTATGGTGAACAAGTTTTACATGAGATCTAGTTTAAAATCACAGGATCTTGTTTGATATAATTAATTTCTCAAATTGCGTTAAATCCTATTACATTGTTGGTTTCATAGCTGCATCTTTTGGAATTAAAAGTGTAATAGAATTTAACGAAAAATGTGACGGTGAGACCAAAAGTATAAAAAATTAAATTTATAATCAAAATGACGAGTATTGAAACCAAAATCGTGAATATTCATTCTTATGGGATCAAAAGTGCATTAAACTATGAAACAAACAAATGGCACAACTAATGTAAAAATGCTACACTAATAAAAATATGTGTTGTTAAAGAGTAAAATTGTCTATCCAAATAAGTAAAACAATTAAGGAAGAAGATGCTACTACTTTTAGCTTCCTTTTTTTACAAATCTAAATATTGACAAGAAATTGCTACTTGGTGTCCAAGTTAACCCCCCTTTTCCCCTTCAAAAATTAATATTTGCTACTTGGTGTCCAAGCTAAATATTGAGGACAAATACTTGTATATGAGGATTTGTCCGGTGGTTAAAAGTAAATAAGTGATTTTCTTGTTACTCTTTTACTAAAATGCAATTTTTAAAACTAATTTGTATTAATTTGAAAATTGTATTTGCATTATTCTGAGTACTCAATTTGAACACTTCTCTACTTAGACAACTTATATTATAAGAATAAATTTATATTTAAATTTGAATTTTCATATTTATATACAAAAACCAAATAATTCAATATTATTAGAATCTTTTACATCCCAGCTGCTGCGGTTCAGTCATGATTTGCTTGAATTTCTATGCACGGTATGAATTTTGTAAAAAATATTGAATGGTTTGTGAATTTCAAATATAATAATGCTCAATACTTCTTCTGACAACTGCAAATAAGATTGCAAATTTGCAATTGATAGTACATATTTCTAGAGCTCAATTAGTTGATGAAATTAGCAAGCAAGAAATTACAAATTTAATAAAAGCCAAAATCTTGAAACAAAAAGCACTAAGAAACTCTTTAATTGGAGCAAGTAAATCTCAAAAACAGAGAACAGAGTATTTCATACTAAAATCTACTACTATATTTATACATTAAACTCTCATAACTTCATACCTAAACCCTAATCAAACCTAACACTAAACTGACAAAATCTGAAAACCTAAACAAAACAAAACCCAAAAACTTAAATGGGAAAATAAAACTTAAAATTAATTTAAACCCCTAATTAGTTAAAACCTTAATTAAAAAAAAAAACAGAGAAATCAGTTGGCTCTTTCCCCGAGGCGTATGAACACTGATTCCAAGTCAGGAGGAACCACGAAGAAGTTTCTCACAACTTGACACGTCGACACTGGGCGGCGCTTCCTCGGCGCCGCCGGGCACGTCACAATCTCCGGTATCCTCGACTCACGCGCCGTCGGGGTCGTTGAGCTCTCCTCCTCTGCTCCGCCGTCTCTGGCCCTGGTCGAAATCGGCTTCAACGGCGGCGCCCTTATTCCGATTTGGTGCTTCTTCGAGAACCCCATTTCGGAAAAACGAACAAAAATTAAGAGGGGATGAATTCTTGGGTTTTAAAGACTCCTTTTTTGGGTGGGTGAAAAATGGTGTGAAATCAAGAAAATTCAGAGGAATAAACTGAAAGAGAAAATAAAAGGGGGTTTTGTAGGGTTGAGAAAAAGTTTGAATGAGGGAGAGAGAAGAAGGAAGGGCGGCAAAATGAGGGAAGAAGAATTTGTGGTTGAAGGAGGAATTTTTATGTATAGGGGGAAAAGGAAAATAGAGGGAAAATGCTTGACCTAGTGACTCACGTTATTTTTTTATAGGGTTATGCTTATCTATTTCATTGTTTTATTAATTTATTCTCATCTTCTTTTTTTATGAGTATTTTATTCAATCTCGATTTTGTAAAATTATTTTTAACAAGGTGATGATTTTTTGGCATGTTGTCGATTTTTCAAATTAATTATTCATTAAAGAAAAAGTTTAATATGAAAATTTGTATACATAGATGAAAACATCAAGTCATGTACTGATATTACTTACCATTAGGCTACAGTAATGAAATGCAATATTTTATGCAACGGTATATATAATAACTGTTAAAGGTTTAGTGAGTGTTTTATTATTGATATATTTATCCCTCTTTTTTTTTATCGCCTCTTTCTTCTTTTGTGTTGTCACTGGGGTTCTTCAGGTAATATTTTTTAATTTCTCAATTTTAATATTAGATTCTTCAATTGCTAATTTATCAATTCGATAATTTATCATTGTATAATAATTTTTAGTAAATTTATGCATGTGCATATTTAATTATCTATATATTAAAATTCATACAATCCATTGATGAATGAAAAACAAAGTTAATTCTAATTGTCTAGTTGATTCAAATATATAAAGAAACATTTTTATTAGTACTTTTATTTGGAAATTTTCATTTGAAATTAGACGGGGTCGGAGGATGTGTTACCATCTATGGAAAAATGCTCTAATCTTAAATATCATTCATTATGTCTTTGCATTTTTCATTTGCTTGTGTTTATTTTATAAATTTTGCTTGTTTGTGAATAACTTTTGTTCTAGTTTCAATCTTTATTGATATTAAATGATTCAACTACATTAAGAGACTGCCTCAATACTAGATTAATTGGTTATACTTAAATTCATAGTTGTGGTTCAAGTTTAGATGTAATAAACCATGAGATGAAAAATAAAGTGGTTACAAATTACAACTCATAATGTGGAGTAGGATATGCTCTCATAGTTACTCAATTTTTTTTGCATGTAATTCTGTTATGTTTTACCTATAATACTGCTTCCATTTTGATTTTATATCTTTTAGAATTCACCTTTTTCTTATGTTTTGAATGTAATACTGTTATGTTTTTTCATGTTGTACTGTTATATTTTGCTTGTAATACTGCTTCCGTTTTAGTTTAATACTCTTCATAAATATATTTTTTCTTATGTTTTGAATGTAATACATGTTGCTTCGATTTTGCATTTAATAACTTTTAGAATTTTTTTTTTCTTTATGTTAAGAGTGTAACTATTATATTTTTTTCATGTAATACTGTTATATATTTTCTATAATATTGTTTATGTTTTGAATACAATACTGTTTTGCTTTAAATTAAAAACCCTTCAAAACTTACATTTTTTCTATGTTTTTGAATTTATGATAGGAGAAATGCTTCCAAAATGACTGGAATGATAATACTACTTTATTGTTCAAGACGATATGTGGAGAAAACACATTGGGAAACTCTCAAAACTGCTTTTTTCAGATGAAAATGGTGCGCGCTTGTAGTTATGTGCTAATTATTTGGTGTTTTGTAAAACTATTAACTAAAAAAAATATATACTTGAACAACAATTTGACAAGAATTACTTTAAATATTGCTGAGAATATGTGTGTAAATTTTATAGTGAGATTAACATTCAAAATGTGCACATCAATTCTTTAATTGGCTTGTCATGACACTAATTATATATGATTAATTATATTTTCGTCAGTATTTCTTTTAAACATATATTAAATAAATTAATGAGAAACAATTGAAATAAATTCCAATGTGGCATAGTAGTATGTGTGCTTCTACAGTACTATTGTGACCCAGGTTCGATTTTAGAGGAAAGCAAATTTTGAGTTTTTTTATTTATAGGTAAAAGATATGAAAAAAAAAGAAAACTTATAATGGGAAGGGGCCAAACCCGCGTCTACAAGACGAGAGAAGCAACAGCGTACCATTAGGCTGTTAACACAATTAACATTGATAGTGTTCGCTAGACATTGTCAATGTTATAATTGGCGAGATTTTATAGTTTTTCATATATGAAAATTTTCACACTAGACCTACTCTTCATTAAAATGGGTATGCAACTGTTTCATACGGAAAATAAAAATTAAATTTGGTGGATATTTTTTCATTATAATGACTTGTTTTCATATATAGTAATTTTTTTAAATTCATTTATTAGGATAATCTTATGCATTAATTATAATGAAAGTATAACACTTAATAAATAGGGGATAAAATTTTTTTACGTCTCATAACTTTGTAACTTTTCTAAAAACGTCCCAAAAAAGTTAGCTTTTCTAATTACATCCCAAAATTCGACTAATTGTACAATTTACGTCCCAAAGTCGTCGGGCAAAACAAAACGACGTCGTTTTTCTCCATGTGCAGCGCACGTGCTCGTTAAATTTGGGGTTTTCCGGCACCCAAGCTTTTATGGATACATGTGGCATGCTGACTGGACAATTTGGCCAATGAAATTTGGATGTTTGCTAAAAATATTTGGCTCGAAAATATGGATGTTCTATATTTTAGTGTTCTTAACGGAAATATGATCACTGTGTTTGTTTCTTTATAATATGATAATGGAAAAGAGAAATGACTTTGTATTCTAGACTTGCTCAATGATTCATTCCCCTCTTAATTTGTTGGAGGACGGCAATAGGGGATATGAAATTTGCTGCACATGATGCTTTCCCTTTATATTTTTTTAATTATTAGTATGATTAAGGTATACATATGGAGGTATATGAAGTTCTGAATTCTAAATTCACAATGCAAATCCACTTTAACTGTTCGAACGAAACATTAAATGAACGGATTTCAAAATCTTATTTAGGGTTTCTAATTTTTTTTGTTATATTTAAGCCGTGTTTGGATAGTGCTGTCTGAAATACCAAGTATTTGGAGGACGATGATGAGAGGTAATGAGAGCAAAAGGAGATATTTTTTTAAAAATTTCTTCATCTCGAATTTTTTTTCTTAAAATTTTGAAGGCAGAGGAGAGATGTTTTTTAACGAGCCAAATTGGGTGCCAGAAAGCCCCAAATTTCATTGAATTTCATTGGTCAAATTGTCCGGTCAGCATGCCACGTGTATCCACATAAGTTTGGGTGTCGGAAAGCCCCAAATTTAACAAACACGTGCGCTGCACATGGAGAAAAACGACGTCGTTTTGTTTTCCCGACGACTTTGGGACGTAAATTGTACAATTAACGGAATTTTGGGATGTAATTGAAAAAGTTAACTTTTTGGGACGTTTTTGAAAAAGATACTAAGTCATGGGACGTAAAAAAAATTTATCCCTAATAAATAGGGTTATAGTAGAAATTTTACTTATGTAATTTTTTTAAATTAATTTATTAGGATAATTTTATGCATTAATTATAATGAAAGTATAACACTTACTAAATAGGGTTATAGTAGACATTTTACCTGTGTAATTTACCTTTCCAAAAGAATTTGTTAATCTTTGCAAACTAAACCAACCTGTGTAATTTACCTTTCCAAAAGAATTTGTTAATTTTTGCAAACTAAATCAACCTATATAATTGAGATGGAGAAAGTATGCATTATACTTCTAACATATTTAATGCATATGATTATATATGTAAATAAATTAGGAAAAAATGTTTTGTATGGAAACAAATCATATAATTGGGACATCGATAAAAGGAAAACAAACATGTATAGATGGAACGAAATGAGTATCATTAATGATATTTCACATGAATTCTGAAAGTCATTAAATACTGATAAATATATGAGAACTTCTTCGGTGAAACTTGTTATTTTTATTAAATTTATAACATAATAACATTTATCAACTTATACCATTACACTTATAAATTGAGATCATAACATTAAATGCTATAGATATTAATATTTAAAAGTATTAATTAATATATAAATATAATGATATCAATTTTATAGTATGAATAAATTTCATATGAGAACATGTGTAAATATATGGAGTAAATTTTATTTAGAGCATTCTATCACTCTACATAATATCCCAATTATGAAAACCTAATGATTTTCTCACCAAAAAAATTGTGGCCAAATTTAATAAATATTTTGGAGCAATCTGGTACCATTAATAAAATATTAATTGTGAATATTTAAAAAATATAAAAATATATAGCAGATAAATATAAAAAAAATTACTACATATACATAAATCGCAAATCTTTACCATATTTACTCTAAGTCTCCATCTATTCCGGTCTTTTATAAAGGAATTTTAATTATAAAAAGTTCATTCTTTCAAATCAGCCGTTTACGGGTATGCAGTTTCTCCTTCTCCTTATGTATCGTTCCTTTTACCTCTATCGTGCGCATCAGTGGAGGATCTAGGAATTTATAAATAGGTGGACTAGAAAGAAAAAAATTTAGACCAATATCTTTAAACAAAATAAAATATTTTTAATGTTTATTGAATTGTACTCGAAGAGACTTCAAAGCATAAAATTCATCAATAATTGAGTATATATCTAAATTGTATAAGAAAAATTAAAAGAAAAAAACTATTATTTGATCGGCCTTGAAAATTGAGGATGAGTGTTAAAAAAATAAAATCAAGATTAAAGAATCCCAAATTTTCTTAGACTCTAATTCCCTGCGCTCAGTGAAAATATTTTTTTGAAGTAAAAATGTTTGATTTTTTAAAAATAAAATAAAAGATAAATTTAAAGTGGGTGGACCGGTAGTTGTTTGCTAATATTTCTACAGGAATGGAAGAATATTAATTAGTTTTAAGTGGGTTTATAATAAGGGTGGACTGGTATAATTAATTTGGGAGAACTGATGGGCTTATTTTAAATTTTTTACATATAATAATTACAATATATAATGAGTCCACTTCTGGTGCGCATATTCATCGATTTCCGACAACAAACATGATAAAGGATAATTTTATGTAATTTAAAATATTTTTTATTGATTTTGAATTTTATATTTTTGAGTAAGTGTTGAAATTTATTAATAATATAAAATTTATATCATTAAATTTATAAGTTAATACCATAAAACTTATCAATCGATATCAATACATTTATAAATTTATTATTGTTATAATATTAAACGCTACGGGTATTAATCTATAAAAAAATGAGATTAAATTATAATTATAATGATACAAAAATTGTTATAACATGAACAAATTTTATAGAAGAATTTGTGTATATATATATTTTTTAAATATTTTACATTAAATCCAAAAGAAAGGAGAAAGTTATAGAGGGACGGAGGGAGTACAATATATTATTTTGCATTGACGAGAGGAATTCTAATTTCTTTTTCGTTTTTTTTACGGGAGGAATTCTAATTTCTTAAATAGGCTTTTAGTGTAAAATTACATTGTGCAAAATTGCAAATCACGAGTAAGTTTCATGTGAAATTTATTTATCGACTAACACTTCAGTTATCACTATTTAATTATTACTACAATTTATATATTTTTATAATGTAAATTATAATATTCAGTTATAATTATTACTACCCCTATTACAATATAAGTTATACGTGTAATATTATTTTTTTATAGTAATAAATTATAACTTTTAATTATCTTAATTAATAATATAAATTAATCCATTTTAATAAATTTACGAAATTTTTGCGTGAAACTTGAACATTCTATTGTGTGATTAATTTTTAAAATTGTTGGGGGCAACTTATTTTAATGAGATTCGGATTAATACATTTTTTGTGCGGCAAAATATTCGGGCACGGAGATTCGCGATCGAGATTTCGGCGGACAGCTCTGATTCCCGCCCATTATTTTGCTTCCATTTATACCCCTGTTTAAAATTGTAATCCCAAAATTAGAATGGAGGTATAATGGGCCGGGCCTATGGATCTGTATCGGTGGGTTCTTTTCAATCAGTGGGTTGTCATGATTGTACCTTCTTATTTGTAGCCTATTTCCTAATAAATTGTTGGGGCTGAACAAATTTTTATGTCATAATTACAAAATTCTTATTGTTTTTTTAATACAAATTTGTACAAAACGGTCTCATATATATGAGACGAATCTCATTTAATTATATTACACAACTCATGAGTTTTTGAGGCTTCATCCCAACCATATTTCTAAAACAAATTATGATTCAAATACAAAGATGAAGATGTGTCTCATGTATGAGACCATCTCACATAAGATTTCATTTTTTTTCTCTTTTCTGACAAAAATTCAACCATATTTATAATAAGGGATAATGAAGATAACAACAATATTTAAAAGTGTGTATTTACATTGCACATTGATCAATAATTAATTATAATAGAAATTTAGTGAGATAACTCACTCAAGGCCTCTAATTTGAAGCCCATTTCTTAATAAATTGTTGTGCCCAATTTCTATTTTCAATGAAGCGTACATATCAATATGTATATATTTTATTTTTAAAACTTTTTTCCCCACGAGTCGAACACAAAAAATAGTTGATCCAGAAATAAGTAGACGAAATGCTTGAATTTTCATGGAATGTGTGCTTTATATATAAGGAGTCCGAGAAATCCAGGATCCTTGAAGAAAACTTTGCCTAATTTATCATATCATCATCAGTTATATAGTATGAATGAATCGTATTGTAACCCTAATTCACCCTCATTCTTTTCTCTTGCATAGGCGCTCCGAAGGGCTCCCAAATTTCTAAGGTAATCGAATTGTACTCATAAATTCTTCAAGCTCTATATATTCATTGCTTCAAATTACACGCCTATTGTCGTCTATTTTGTTAAAATTCTTGTGTCATTCACTTCAATTACTTGAATTGCGCTGAATCAAATATCAAAAAGCAATCTTTGGTGTGTTCAGACTCAGAGTACTCAATGATTAATAGTAATTCTTGGATTGATTTCTCGTTCCATTCATCAGTTAATTGTTCTTGTTTGGTTGGTAGAGACTCTGATATTCAGTTTGGTTGTTTGAATGTTTTTTAAATTGCATCCATGGAGAAGGTCATGGTAGAGGGAATATTCAATCTTGACTTGTGACCTGACTGTTGTGGAATATATTTTTCTATTATTATGTTACAAGCTAATCAGCCTCTGATCAAGTGTCAATTTTCATGTAGTAAGTTGGTCAATTGTAATTGCTTGGTTTTCTGATTGTTTGTGTTTTTGTGTGTGTATATAAAGAAGCATGACGGAAAAGAACAAAAGGGCGTACGAGAAAGAAGAATAAGCCTAAACATGTACCTGTACCTGTACACGAGGTGATGTTTATTTTTTTGTTGGAAGAAACATCTTTGTTTGTTATGTACTTACTATTTATGTATATGTTTCTTGTCTTAATATATACTATCACGGTGAATAGCAGGAGGCGGCACAGCCTGATGAGAATGTGGCGGACATAATTAGCGAATTGTCGGATGATATTCTTGTATCCATAATCTTTGAAAATAAGTGCTTCTGGAAGCTGTTTTAAGTGTTTCAAAACACGGCCTAAATAAAGGAATGACAAAAATTTGTGTCCCTAGTTTATGGTTAACAAAATTTATAATTATTTAAACACTCGTGTTTCTATATATATTTTCTTTTTAGGATCCAGAAATAAGTAGACGAAATGCTTGAATTTTCATGGAATGTGTGGTTTATATATAAGGAATCCGAGAAATACAGGATCCTTGAACAAGAATTTGCCTAATTTATCATATCATCATCAGTAATATATATATGAATGAATCATATTGTAAACCCTAATTTTTCCCTCATCCTTTCTCTCTTGCATAGGCGCTCCGAAGGGCTCCCAAATTTGTAAGGTAATCGAATTGGACTCAAATTCTTCAACATATATATATTCATTGCTTCAAATTACTCGCCTCTTGTCCTCTATTTTGTTCAAATTATTGTGTCATTCACTTCAATTACTTGAATTGTGCTGAATCAAATCTCAAAAGTAATCTTTGCTGTGTTCAGACTTAGAGTACTCAATGATGAATAGTAATTATTGGATTGATTTCACGTTCCATTCATCTGTTCATTGTTCTTGTTTGGTTGGTAGAGACTCTGATATTGAGAGTTTGGTTGTTTGAATGTTTGTTGAATTGAAGGTCAATTTTGACTTGTGACCTGACTGTTGTGGAATGACCCATGGATTAATTAATATGTTTATCTTTTATTACTTTACAAGCTAATCAGCCTCTCAAATTAATGCTCTGTGTCAATTTTCATGTAGTGAGTTCATCAAATGTAATTGCTTGGTTTTCTGATTGTTTGCGTTTTTGTGTGTGTATATAAAAGAAGCATGACGAAAAGAACCAAAGGGCGCATGAGAAAGAAGAATAAGCCTAAACCTGTACCTGTACACAAGGTGATGTTTGTTTTCTAACATCTTTGTTATGTACTTACTATTTATGCAAATGTTTGCTGGCCTAATACATATTATCATGGTGAATATATAGCAGGAGCCTGATGAGAATGTGGCGGACAGAATTAGCAAATTGTCGGATGATATTCTTGTATCCATAATCTCTCGTATCCCACTGAGAGAAGCTACAGCCACTAGTATCCTTTTTAAGTCGTTGGCATCATCTCCACACTCGCCTCTCTCGTCTCATCTTCCCTCCGTTTTCTACCGAATTAGAGAAAACCACCGAACCAGGGAAACGGCCATTGATAATAGAGCAAAACTTTAGAAAATACATAAAGACGATCAATCATACCCTGGGTTCATACAGGGGTGGACGCACGTTGAAAGAATTCAGGGTACACATGATCCGTACCAAGGGAGCCAATATCAGCAAGTGCTTCAAGTTTGCCTTGTCTAGGGAAGTTGAAATTTTAGATATACTTAGCCCTGATCCTAATTGTTATGGAGGCAGATGTGATTTTTACAATCTTCAACTCGAGAATTTAATAAAGAGTGGATGCCAAACATGCCTCAAATGTCTGAGGGAATTGTCTCTATGTCATGTTGATACGGGTGATGTAGAGATCAAATTTTTACTCTCGAATTCTCCTCATCTCGAAAGCTTTTCTCTGGAATGTACTCATATGCCGGGAAATGTTTCGATTGAAGGGCATTCCAAGTTGCAGCACCTTAGTATAAGTCATCCAGTTGATGTTGAATCCATTGAGATAAAAAACATGCCCAACCTGTTCTCTCCGAGGTGTCTACGGTTGCCGCTATTGCAATCTGGATTTGCACGGCTCGATAATCTCCCGAGGCTTATTGAGCTCGACACCACTGACGAAGAATCTTACACGAGCACAATTTATGAAGTCTTGTCTAAGTTACCACCATCTTGCATATGCAGTCAACTAGTGGTACTACGAGTTTCGAGCACCTGCAAATTTGGTACTAATGTAAGTTTTCTACTTGCATATTCACTATTCAGTTATATATAGTAATCTTTTCTATCTGACATGAATTATTAATGACTGTTATATGCTTGTTTGATGTTGTAGCATTTTGAGTTCCCCAAGTTGATAAATGTGAAACATCTGGAGTTGGAATCTAATTTTCCTGATTTGTGTCCTAATGCCTACCAATTAGTTAAGCTGGTTGCAGCATGCTGTTCCTTAGAGACACTTGAGATGAAGGTACTACGGTTGACCAATAAAACTTATTATTTTCAATAGAATAACTAATTTGATTTTCAATCATTTTGTAGTCATTGTGGTGGAGGTATTTTGCAAAACACGCGAAAATTGGTGTTAGAGGGGAATTACGTAGAAATTGTTGGTGGAAAAAGCGTCCCCAAAATTGAACAAGGTGAAGCTGTCGGGATACGTGGGAACCCCAATGGAGTTGGAATTTGCTACTTACATCATCCAAAATGTTGAGGCTCTTCAAGAATTGACTTTTGAACCTTGTAGTTTTTCTAACCATATTCGACACAAGGAAACTGCTAATTTCTGGAAACAACTCCGACCAATAATACCACAATCCCTTAACTTAATATTTATTTAGTCACTCTTGTGATACATTTGGGTAGTTTAAGTAATACCTTTTGATATTAAGAGTAATACATTTTAGTCGTTTAAGTAATACCTTTTGATGTTATCAGTAAGACCTTTACATAATTTAAATAATATCTTTCTATATTAAGAGTAATACATTTTAGTAGTTTAAGTAATACCTACAATTAACACTACATAATGTATCATAAAAACAAACTTCAAAAGATGTAAATGTAATTTATGTCTTGCAAATGGGCAGTTTAAGTATTACCTTTTTCTAAGTTCCGGTGGGCGAGAAACGTTCCGAGTGAGCTCTACTCTTCCATAAATACCGATGGATTATATTACTAATTTCGACAAATGATTGGTCGGTAGTAAATCAAAAGAACTTTTTCCCATATTTTATTACTGATGCACTATTAGTTGGTAATAATATAAAATAATTTTTTAAATTTTTATAAGTTGGTTAGATCTTGTATGCACCCCGGGTGCACCGTGTACTCATAGTGCATTTTAGAAACATGCAATTTATTATGCTGAAAAGTGCGACTTCTTTACACAGAAAAGTGCAACAGTTAATATGGGAACATAGTTGCATGCTTCTATTTGGAATAGTTGCACGTTTTTATTTTATATAGTTGTACGCTTCTAAAATGCACTATGAATGCACGGTGGTGCACCGGTGCACATGAGATTCACTCTTATAAGTTTTCAACAAGGAGGTTATTACCGACAATATATTGATCGGTAAATAAAATTTGAAAAATATTAAGTTTGACGTGAATTTATGGTTCTCCTTGCTAGTAACTACAAAATAATTTTCCTCTAAAAAATCTAAAATGAATCTTTCGCAATCTTGAAGAGATTGTCTTCAAAGGATTTAGGGTTAGTACTGAACTTAATATTATAACCTTGAATAATTGTAGATGTAGGGCCTTGAATAAGCAAGGAATCAGGCAGCAATGGTAAATGGTGATGAACAGGAAGAGATCGAAAGAAACATATGTGACAAGTTTTTTTTTTTTTTTTTTGACAACCGTCTTTGAGAAGTTTTCATGAGAAGATTTTAATATAGTAAAAATAAAAGTCTCGGTTGATGAAAAAAAATTTAAATTTTATATTGGAATTGTGGAGCGTGGGAAGTGGAGAAATGGTGAGTAGTGAAGAGTTTAAATTTAAATTAAAAATTAATGAAAAGAGAAGAAATGGTGATTAGCGAAATGTTGTTGTGTCACGTGGGATTAAAAGATTGAGAAATAGATATATAGGAAGATAGGAAGATATATAATTATTTTGGCATTTCCTTTTTCTAATATTAAAGGAATGTAAGGTTTAAAATATAATGAAAAAAGATTCCAACTGATAATCATCTATTTTTCATTAAGTAAAGCGCACACTCTTGCTTTCCGATGAGGCTTCCACATGTGACCATCATAATTACACAATTATGGAGTATGAACCTTTTTGACCTAATTTGTACATGTTCAAAGAACAAAAAATCTACCAATGTGTTTTATATTATGAAAATGAAAATGTTGTACCCATAATACCTGATCAATTTTAAATCTGGAGAAAAAAGGCCTCTCGCTCGTGGCATGTTCAATTTGGTGGAGTAAATTATTTTCGACCATAAAAATTAGGAGTACAAATATCTTAATCTCCCATGGCTCCTTAAGTGAGCCTACTAGTTAAGTGTATATTTATCTCACTTATATGATTTGCAAGGTTATATATATATAAAGCAGCATGTAGGTATTTATTGAGTTTTATTCAACCACCATATCTAAGTCTTGATTCTCCATACTGAAAAAAAAAAACAATTATGCGAAACCCCTTTTTATGTGAGAAATATTTAAATATATACACATAGAAATCATGTAAGTAATCGCCCCATTAATCATTAGCATCACCATCTGCTTTTATTGAGATTTTTCTCAACCACCATATCTAGTGTTTAAGTATCTAAGTTTCATTTTAGACAAAAGCTCTTACGAGAGATGAGATACAAATTAGTATAAATAAATACCAATTCCTTTTAAAGAGTTAAAATATTTTTCCTCAAATTATGTTTCGCCTCATCGTAAGTTGACTCATGCAAGTGTGTATCAAATATGGAAGGTATAGTTTAAAAATGAAACTTAATCTAGAAAATAATTTATTGGGCCTAACACGAAGGCATAACGCTCATATCACGGCCCGTTGAATATAAACAGCCCAATTTACCATGCCAAAAATAATTTACAATCATACTTCTAAAGTTCTAATCTTAAATCACAGTATGTTTATCCCTAAATAAACCTTCAATATAACAACTATCCTTCTAATCGCAAATCAATTATCACTTAATAAATCCATATTACAACTATTCTATTAATCTCGAATCAACTATGTTAATTTATCACTTAATAAATATTCTAACATGTGAAGTGAATAAAAGTTCTTGACATAGTATAGGCCGGTCAACCTATTTCTTATAATATTATTATTTATGCAAAGCTAATGTGAAGTAATATTATATTATACAATTATTCATAGTTATGGGTTCGGTCGACCGTATAAAAACAATGGGTGCTCATAATTAATGATTGCATACTTAATGATAAGATTTCAAAAGGTATACAGCTAGATTTTATTTTATTTTTGCTAGATTACAAAATGCACGTATCTCTATCATTGTAAATGACTATCAATCGATTATTAATTTAGGACTACTACTCATTAAACCTAACGTAGTGTAATATAGGTGTACATGTGTACAATGCTGATATGGAATTCAATTTTTTTAAAAAAAAAAAAAAAACTCTATGCAGTCATTTTTTAGATCAGGAAAAAGTATTACTCCCTCCGTTCAAATCTTTAAGGTTTTCTTTCCATTTTTTTATCCCAATCTTTAAGGTTTCTTTCCTAAAATAGAAATACACTTTATCATTTTATCACATCATTTTATCACATAAAATACTAATAAACAACTATTTCTACCCCCAACTACCCATCACTTTATCACTTTATCACATAAAATACTAATAAACAACTATTTCTAATCACTATTCTCATAAATCCTTATGAACAGTCAAAAAACCCTAAAGAACGGGACGGAGGTAGTACTATAATAAAGTTATTTATAAATAGAGTTTCACATAGATTTAAAAAAAAAAAAAATTATACATAATAAATTTATATAAATCAATTATGCAAGAAGCAGAGGGTAATAATTCTGAGGATGATAATGCAAAAATACAAAAAAAAAAAAAATCATATCAAGAAGATTTAAGTATGCTTGATAAGTTGGAACCGTTTTGATTTTTAAAAAGTGCCTGCAGAAAATTATTACGTACACACAAGTCGAAGAATGTGATGACAAGCCATAAAATAAAAAATCGATGTTATTATAATCAATCATAGACAAATATTTTAAGGCATCTCAAACTTATTGTAATAATTTATTTATTTTTGGTATAAATAAAGTCATTTAATTTATTACTATATGGAGGAATAAATCCGTTTAAATGCAATTGTTAATATGAGAACATAGTTGCATGCTTCTATTTGGAATAGTTGCATGTTTCTGTTTTTTATAATTGCACGCTTTTAAAATGTCCATAAGTGTGGTGCACCCGGGTGCACCTGAAACCCGCTCCTTAATAAAATATTTTTGACTCACCGTCAAAATTAAAACATTTCATTCATCTTAGTAATTCTGTATGAATTCCATTTATTAACAGTCTTCAATTTCAAATAATTCAAAGTACGAACACTATTACAATACAGTATATTGTCCGTAGAAATCTAAGTTCTTCTGACGAAATACTCATTACATGCAAGTTGTCGACACGGTTGCCAAGAACAAGAAGAAAAACAGCAGTAAAGTGAAAAGGATATACATGCACATACATATGTAGATGTCGATACTTCAACTAAAATGAAATAAAGTAAGTATAAAGCTAAACTTGTTTATAAAATAAAATTTATATTATCATATTTATAAATTTATATCACAATATTTATTAATTAATATTATTAAATTTATAAAATAATATCATAATATTAAATGTTATGAGGAGTTATTTTATAAAAATAGTGATATTAATTAATAAATGTAAAGATATTAATTTTATATTAATAATAAGTTTTACAAGTGAGTTTGTGAATGAAATATACCCCTTCCTTCTTAATTTTTATTGGTCAAATATTGTTAGACACAGAAATTAAGAAAAAATGGAAAATAATAGTATTAAATGGTGTAAAGTGTGTTTGGTGGAGGAAAATAATAGTATTAAATTGAGTAAAGTGAATTTGGTGGAGCGAAATAATAATATTAAATAATATTGAAAATTATTTTATTTCCTTTTTAAAAAATGACCAAACAAAATAAAGACAATTATTTATAAAAAAGTGATTAATCAGAATTAGTAAGGATGGATTACATGTTTGGGAACGTGAGTGAGCCACATATTGACATGGACTTTATATATGTATGTGATTTTTTTTAAAAAGAAAATAAATAGAGTTGTATAATTGGAACAGTGAAAAGGCAAAATTTCAAAGAATGTTGATCAGTTGGACAGTTGAATTCAATTATGAACAGAAACTGACATAAATTAGGAAGTTACAGAGGAATATATTATCGCAAGTCCATTAAAAAAAACATCAATTTTAACGCATGGCTTTGATGGCTTTTGTCTCCTACATGTTTTTTCTTTCTTTCATACTTTCCTTTTCAATTAAACCTTATTTTAATTAATTAACTAATAACTACCGACTTAATTATGTTCTAATTTTATTTTAATGATAAGTTACATTAAAGGACTTTTATTTTGATTAAAATTACAAGAATGGATTTAAGGCCGTGTTTCCATAACTGGACTGTGAACAAAGCCTAATAGGTATGCTCGGATCTGTCGACGGTCCAATCGTTAAAATAACACCTATTAATTTTTTTAAAATAATTTCTATGTTGCATTAAAAAATAAAATAAATATATACTTATAAAAGTTAAAATTATAAACTTGTAAGTTTCATATTGAGATAAACACAATACAATAAAGAAAATATAATATAACGCAATTTAAAATACTAAAATTTTAAATAAAAATGATAGAAATAAGGATTACATTTTAAATTAAAAAAAAATTAAAAATCCGGATTATGTAGTCATATGGCACTATATAGCTAGGCTTGAATTATCTACTTGTCTTTGACTTGTATAGAATTCAACTAATATACTTCTCATGTAATAAATAAATTTTAAAAATAAATTAATTAATAGAGAAAAAATGGTAAGAAAAAAAAAATCCAAGCACTAATTACAGCAACAAGAACACAAACAGTTTATTTTGTTTGGATTATAAGCTTTGAGTATTTAAAACTCAGTAAAAATAATAACTCATGTTTATATAATTCTAAATTGGTGTTTAGGTATTGACATTAGAGGTTTAGATTTATAAATATAACTCAAGTTTGACATCCATGTGTTTCACTTTGAACAAATTTTGACGAATTAATTTCACTAAATTTTAAATCCTTCAATTTATCTAAACACAACTTTAATAATAGCTAGATGTTAAAAATGGAAAGATTTTGGTCAAGAAAATTTTATTTATCTTTATTTTTACTTTTGTTATTCATTTTCTTATATTTATTTTCCCTCTTTTTTATGAAGGGCCAGAGTCATCATTTTAAAATTAATTTTTTAGCTATATTAATTATAGCAGAGTCTTTTGCTTAGCACCATTCACTCTGATAACACGCCCACCTCCCCCCCCTTCTCTCTCTCTCTAACTTCCTTCTAGGGTTTTCCATTTTTTTGTACTCTTTCACCAAATTATCAACAAAAATTAATACATAATTATTTTTTTTTCGTTTTTTCATTCTTTTTTTCATGGTTGATTTGATGGATCAACTATAAAATAATCATGGGTTAGTCTTGAAAAGAGAGGATTTCCAGATTCAGAAGTTCTACGACGAAACCCTTGTTTTTTTTCAGGAAATCTTTAATATCGAGGAAATTGAGGAAAAGATCTTCAAGTGTCTGATATATTTGTTAAAAGTAAGATAGATCCTGTAAAGGAGGTATGTTTTTTCAGGGACCTTTGAACTTTCCGTATACGTTGCTATGTATATATAGATCCACTATTTATTCTCTGACTTGTAATCCTTTTTGCAGGATAATTTATTTCAAGAAAAATCAAGACTTTATTATTTATATGTGTCAATTAAATATGTTTGTGAATATTGATGATAATGAAATGCACCAATTTAAACAATAAATATGATCAAGTTTATTTCTTCTAAAGATCCTTCTAAAATTTTAATTATGATTTTTTCAATGAATTTCCAGTTATAAAATTTTCGAGGCAAAATCAATCAATTTAGTTTCCTAGATCCAATCTTAATACTTGGGCTGCTGGGCAGGTGCATCTCCTAATGACCTGATTATATAACGGCTCAAGTTATGTTGCATTTCTTAATAAAGAAGGTGTAGATTAACAGATTAAATCACAATATTTGCTTCAACTACCATTAAAATTAAAATTTTGGATAATTAATGTCGTATGAGTACACCACTTTGAGTATTTGTTGCAACCCGAGTCACCGGGCAACTTGAAGGTCGCCTGTGAGATGATGTGTCACTCGGACAACTTTCACCCTGCCCGATAATTCGAAATGCAACAGATACTTAAAGTGGTGTATTAATTTGCAATTAATTATTCAAATATTAGGTTTAGACTGCAATTGAAACAAATGTCATGGTCATCTAATCAACAATTATTATACTTGATATATATATGGGAACAAGCATCATGTATGAAATTTATCTAAGTATATATTAATTAATGTTATAAATTTTAGAAGATTTGGCAGAATGGCATCATCAAGCAGCTACTCAAACCCGCCGTGCGCAGCGTGCAAATTCCTTCGACGAAAATGCGTAGCGGGGTGCATCTTCGCGGCCTACTTCCCGCCGGAAGAGCCGACCAAATTTGCGAACGTCCACAAAATCTTCGGCGCCAGCAACGTGAGCAAGCTCCTTAACGAGATCCTCCCCCACCAGCGGGAGGACGCGGTGAACTCGCTGGCGTACGAGGCGGAGGCCCGTCTCAAGGACCCCGTCTACGGCTGCGTCGGCGCCATCTCCGTGCTCCAGCGTCAGGTCATCCAGCTCCAGAAGGAGCTCCACGCCACAAACGCCCACCTCATGCGCTACACCACCCACGATCCCATTAATTATGGAGGTAGCCGGACCGGGTATTGTTATGGTGGGACTGGGGAGTCGGACGCCGGTGGAGATGCCTGCAATTGAATCATGTACGTGTCTATATATTGGGACGTTATTATTAATTTATAACCCCAAATTGGAATATGATGGTAATATTTTTACTTCAGGATTGAGTCAATATTTGATGGTCATCAGTCTTGTTCTTCTATTTGGATCACTATATATATGTATATGTTTTTCTTTTTGGTTTATTGTTATATTTGTGGAGTAATTTTGTGAAACTTGTTAATAGTATGGAACTTATATTATTATAATGATAAATTGATATCACTATTTTAATTTATAAACTAATACTTGTAATATTTAATACTATAATTTTAGTTGATAAGTGTATAATGATATTAGCTGATAAGTGTAGTGGTATTAATTTATAAATGTAATGGTATAAATTTTTTCTATGAACAAGTTTCATCGTAAATTTACTCTTTGTGGAGATTAAATATCCTTAATCTTTTTTTACTTCGTATTTAAATTTTATTCTTGTATGTTTTTCTTTTTAATTCAATGTTGGTACTTTTGGACTGAAATTGACTCCAAATCAATAAAATTGAATTAACAAAAAATATTCAAGACTAAATTTGATATGTACCATATTAAATGATTGAAATTGAAAAAGTGAAAAAATTACACGACTAAAATTGACTTCATGACCTGATTGACACTTGATATTAACTCTATTTCTGGAACTAAATATATATTGTACTATAACTAAATATTGTGTTTGATTATGGGTGTAAAATATTATTGCCGAAGATTATATATCGATCATATTGTATATATTCCTTTAATAATAAAAAGCATGTAATTAGGGGTTTTCTTGTTTCCCCATTTTAATATACAATTTCGCACACTTCTTTTCTACATGTTATGAATTTATGTGTATCGACACTATTGTGTGATGTTATCACTCTAGATTACGTACGTTAATTATATAGGTCCAAATTTAAAAACTAATATAGGAAATTCAAACAAAATGGCTCATATATAACCGACTATAGTGATGCAAAGTAATTGTACGGCTATCAATTTTATTTCTGCAGGGTGCTTGATTAGGTTGAAAATTTTATAAATTTTCTATAGAAATCAAAATTAGAATCATTAAAAAAAAAAAAAAAGATAATATGTTTCCAATAATAACAATTTCTCCCCCCCTATTCCGTTCCCTATTCTAGTACCAATGCCAAGCACTCATGAGTCATAACAAAGACTTTTAGTCATCATATAAATTATTTTTATAACACACTTTTGTAAGATAACTCCCAATGATTAGAAAGAACAATTTGGGTGAGTACATATATTATTGATATAATTCGGATCAAATTTACGTTGCTCAGCCTTTTTCTTTCATTAGTTAAATAAGAAAAAGCATATATAGAAGAGTTTTATGGTGTCAGAGTTTTCTTTCAAAAAAAAAAAAATTACAGTGGCGATAGATAGTTACTCCCTCCGTCCTGTTTTAAATTGTCTCCGTGTTTTAGCGAGCGAGTTATTTATTAGTATTTGAAATGATAAATAGATTTTTAAGATGAGATATAATAGTCTAACCTCTCATTTATCTTACATCATTTTAAAAATCACTTTATTATTTTATATATTAATAAATAAATTGTTCACTAAAACACAAACAAAACAGTGAATAAATAATTTAAAATAGGACGGAGAGAGTATATATTAAGTTGAGAGTATTATCATTAAATTAAAGTGGTGATCGATGGTTAATTAAGTTAGGAGCATCTTCCATTTATGATTGTCATTTTCTATCAACAGTAAAAAAATCCAAAATAGATTTTTCTTTCATGTGAACCTACAGAACTGGCAGTAAGCTAATTATACTAAACCAGTTTCCTCTTTTCTTCTTCTATTATTTGACGATTTTTATTCTGCGATACTACACGCATACAATTGACTTTTAATCTGAGCTAATGTTTTCAGGTTTATTTTTATATATATATATATATGCTCAAACAATCACATTGTATATCTATTTAATTGCAGTACTCTAATTTTATAAAGCGAAAAAACCTTAGAAATTTAAATTTTTATCCAAGTTTTTGGTCTATTTTGTACGCCAATATCATCTCTTTTTAATAAATTCATTTATTAGTTAGGGAAATCAAAATTAACCAAAATGTTACATAGTATTAGTACACAACAATACTAATGAAATAAAATACTTCATGTACGTCCAACATAATCTTTTACCGGAAGATCTACAAAATAGCATATTCAAATTTCAATTTTAATTGGGCAAAGAAAATGAGTGACTTATATTGAAATAAACCCACCATATCATGTAAATGAACATGCAAGTTTTCCAAGAAGACCCCTTTGCATACCCTACAAAAATTATAACTGCATTTATTTCGAATTAATATTAAAAATGTGTGCAAGTATAAAAAACAATGGATATCCTAATTTTGGGGGGGCATGCAAGTGGAGAGGGATTGTGGCTTATGTTGAAGTAGGGTTGGTGAGTGTGTGACGATGATTGAAGAGTGATTCTATAATTCAAAGATAATTGTGTGTACTACTACAAACTTTTACATCAAAATATGCTCTCTGTCTTGCTTATTTTCTCTCTCTATATCTCTTTTTAATGTAAAGTAATTCACGCGTGGTCTATAAAATAAATAGTATATGTTTAGTGATTTATTACTTTGATTATAAAAGAAAAAAACAGTTTATTAAAAAATTACTTTGATTAAGGGGGTGTTTTGAAATACTAAAAACAGCTTCCATAAGCATTTATTTTCAAAACTTCCCTCTCACAGCTTTTGAAAATAAGTGTTTTTGGAAGTTGTTTTAAGTGTTTCAAAACACACCCTAAGTTAATTTGATTTTAGAATTATGAGATAATATTAGACAAAAAAGAAACAGTTTAATGACATAATTACTTTGATTTTAGAATTATGTAATTTGCGCCCAGAACAATGGATGAGGGAGATATATTTGTTCAATTTTAAAAATAAAAGTATTTGATTGGGAGAAAACTTAGTTCATGGATTAAGTTTATACTTGGGATTCTTGGGGAAGCTTATTACTCCCTCCGTCCTGATTTTGATTATCCAGTTTTTCATAAATAGTCGTCTTAATTTTGTTTATCCATTTTCAAATAAGACAATAAATCAACATTCAATACTATTATTTTTCTCCACCAAATTCACTTTACACCATTTAATACTATTATTTCTCTCCACCAAACTCACTTTACCCACTTTATACCATTTAATATTATTATCTCTTATTTTTTATTAATCTCTGTGTATACAGTAAATGAATAATAAAAAAAAAGAAAGAGAGTATTACCTTATTGAAAAACAGTTTAGAAATATAAAATTGAAAATGAAAATAAAAGTATAGTCTCACTTTACTGCAGTTTGTCATAAATATTTAGGTTGAATTAAAAAGAATACATCCCATCAATCATTTCATTAAATGGGCCACATTAACCGTCCAAATATCCTCCTGTCACATAGTTGCCCAATTAGTAAGGTCGACTAACAGCCCAAGTCCAATGTTTGGCAATTTCTATGAATAGTGGACTGATTGATTTGATGGGCTGAAATGACTTTTGCATACAGTCGCATTCACTGTGCTCCATCAGGAGTTTTACGTACTAACATGGTATTGTCGGGACTTAAATGAATTGCCCATTAATTAAGGACAAATTTCGTTGTTGTTAGTATTTTTTTTTAATAAATCGATATCTAATAAAAAATTGATTAATTCGGGAGATCAGAATTCCCGTAAAAATAGTGGGGCTTCACTTGGTTGCTGTTGTATTATATGAACGAGACGCAATTGGTATCATTTCTTTTAGATTTTAAAACCAAGTAGTAATACCACGTTTGCTTTGCAAATTGCAAGTACATTTAAGAATGTAATCCGAGTTGAGTTGAATTTTAAGTGTTTAAATTTGACTTGATTGTTATCAAGTAGAGCTCGAACTCAATTTATCAAATGTTGTGTTGCTTTATACAAGTTAAGCGCTTCCAAATTTACTAATGAGTTTGCTAATGTTATCGAGCTAGCTCCCAAATTTACTAATGAGTTTGCTCATGAACAAACGAATCAAATATTATTGAGTTTGAATTTATTTTATTATATTAATTTGCTAATTAAACGAGCTCAAATGAACTTTTATCAAATCGAGTTGTTAATAGTTCGTGAACGGCTTAATTCATTTACATCAATTTTTATCTGAGTAATGATGAATTTGAGGTACAATGAATATCATTTATGTCATGGGATGGATTATACAACTTCTAGAAAAGAAAACACATTCTCTAATGTAAACACGTTCATGTAATAAGAAAGGGTACAAAAAATACCCAACAATACATGGTTTACAATTTACAATATCAACAAGTTATGACCATTCTCAAATTTGCTAACCAGTCGAAATAAGAAAAAAAAAAATTAGAACACCCTATCTATTTAACATAGAGGCAACTTCAAAGTCTTGCTTTAATTTCCTCATTAACTTTTTCAACCGAAAATAGTGTATCTCTAAAGATCGAAGAATTTTTTTTTCTTTCCAAATAACCCGCAAAGCCATAAGGGGGTTGAGAGTGAAGAACAGTAACAATACCGAGCCACTTGAAACATTTCATCCACACCTTACAGGAGACTATGCATTCCAAGAAAATATGTTTTCCTTACAATATGATGCAAATTTTTTTATACACGTTCAGGAATCTTCAAAATAGGAAAGGCAATGAGATTGAGACTCGAGTTTTAAATTTTAAAATGTTATAATCTTTCATAAAGACTTATTGGGTTCTTGCAGAAACGGGCCAATCGTATCGGGCCATATTCTTAATGGGCTTGGTCATCTATTTTTAGGTAAATGGGCTTCAAACTAAATTGTAGTTCAAAACTTACAATTATATGCTTTCGGACTTATGTTGAGGTAAATCATAGGGAAATTATTTAGGTGACGTAAGTCACTTTTGAAAGTCTTGAACTACGAGCCTTAAATCTATGCACCTAATTTCAGTGCACCCGTCACTAAGTACGTTTTTAATTAAAAACACAATATTCCTGCACCGGCAGCACTGCATGAAACACGTCACCAACAAATCTCATACAAAACTTGAACATAAAATGGACCAATTCATTTCGAAGGAACAAGTATCCGTGGAGAATTATTTTTAATATACATTTTATTCATTTCATTTATAAATTAATATTATTATATTTATCAATTGACATTATTATATTTATAAATTAATATTATAACATACATTAATTTTTAATATTATAATATTAATTTATAAATATAATGATACGCATTCTGTCACTCAAAAGTATGCTTAGAAGACTGAAACATATTTTACGGAAAGATAGATTAAATATATTTATGAATGATTTTTTTTTATTTCATCGTTCAACATTCACTTAATTATTCAAGTTATTATTATATTTTACTTATTATTAATTATATTATTTATAAATAGACTTAATTTATATTTTCGTAAAATTCATTTTACCCCTCTAAACATGAGCAAATTTAAATTGACAGATTGTAATTAATTTCAAAAAGAGAGATCATGTCACGAATAAAACGAGAATCCCACGACTACTGGCGAAATTAAAAAAATAAAAAATAATACTCAAAGCACTACTTTGGGCGCAATAAAAAAAGTAAAAAAAATAAAGGTAGAAATAATAATAGGAAATGTGTCATGCATTCAAACACGTTGCAACTTATTTCTCATGCAAGCCCTCACACATGCATTCCAACACGTTGCACTTTCCCCTCTTATAATATACCCCCAATCCCCCATTCCACAATTATCCATCCCAATATTAATAATTCTCTCCATCTTTTTTCAACAAATATATATTAATCAACCAAATTCAACTCTCCCTCACGCGCTACCACAACCATGGCGGATCGCGACCGTACATACGGCGGCGCCATGACGGCTGACCGTCCGCAGCAAATCCAAGGCCGCTACGGCGGCCAAACCCTCCTCCCCCGGAAGGGCCCCACCGCCGGCCAAATCATCGCCCTCGTCACACTCATCCCCGTCGGCGGCTCCCTCCTCGGCCTCGCCGGAATCACCCTCGTCGGAACCCTAATCGTGCTCGCCGTTGCCACGCCGCTGTTCCTCATCTGCAGCCCGGTGCTGGTGCCGGCGGCGATCCTTCTCGCCGGAGCGGTGGCCGGATTCCTGACCTCCGGGGCGTTCGGGCTGACGGGGCTTTCGTCGATTTCGTGGGTTTTCAACTCTTTCCGGCGGGCGACGGGGCAGGAGCCGTTGGAGTACGCGAAGCGGCGCATGCAGGAGGGGATCATGCAGGTCGGGGAGAAGACGAAGCAGGCCGGAGAGATGCTCGGAGAGAAGACTAAGCAGACCGGAGAAGCGATTAAGACCAAAGGCCAGGAAGGCGGCGCTCCTACCGCTGCCAGGGCTTGAAGATCGATGCGTGGATTCCAGAATTGCTAATAATGTAGGCCTTTTATTTTGCTATTTATTATAATTAATATCTACTGTTGTAAGTGTGTGTGTGTGTGTGTGTTTTTTTAATGTGGCTGGCATAAAAAATTAAGTGTTTGATTATGTGTGCATTTGTTTGTTTGTTTGATTTATGTGCGTAAAAATTTTGTTGTTTTGGAATGTGAGTTTAATTTCATGATTCTTGCCTCATGAGTTCTTTAGTAAAATGCACTTTTTATTCCAGTTATTTTATTAACATGAATTCTTGGTAATATATCGATATTGAGTTTCCTGAAAAACTAGATTAATTGCAATATAGAAAAATACTGAAACCCCCCACAATAACAGTAAAGATGAAGCATTGTTGGAATGTGAAGGTGTGTATAAAAATAGGAAAGATATTTGTTTTAGCTAGTGTATTTCACCCGTGTTTGGAATTGCTTGTTGATACAAATTTATGAAACATATATTTTTGTGGTACAAATCAGTTTATTTGGATGGACTGGAAATGATTTGCACCCCAATAATTTTCAATGTCTATTTTATGGTGATATGAGTTTATCGATTTTACCATAATTTAAACGGCACAATTTAAAAATCACACGAATGTTCCAAAAATAGTGCTTTGAACACAGAATATATGTAATGAAATTTGAAAATAAATATAGGTTTACAAAAAAATTGTAGCAGTGAATAGAAATCAGAGTTGAGGGGAGTCGTTAGGAATCCAGAAGGTAAGAAGTGAGGCAGCAGCGGCAACAAACATTAGCCTTCGAGGGGCCCATTTCAAGCACGTTGGCACGCCTATGTGGCTTTCCAAAGCTGCTACCTGTCCCATGTAAAACAAATCAATAATTCTTCTTTTGGACAAAATGTGGACCCGAGTTCACAACTCAATTTTTAAAAAATTACTTACAAAAGTTATCACCATAAAAATTATCATATTATATTATGTACAAAAATTTTCATCATTTGAAAAATAAAACATTTTTATACCGTGATAAATTTTATGTACATCAGTGATTATTTTTATACTGATTATTTTTATACATGACAATAAAAGAGTTCATATATAAATTTGATTTACAGAAATATTTTTCCTTTTGAGCCATGAATTTTCTCAACTTATATCAATTCAAACGACAATAAAATAAGAGTTCATTTATAAAATTTGATTGAGAGAAATGTTATTCCTTTTGAGCCATGAATTTTCTCAACTTGGATCAATTCAAACGACTCAACAAAATAAGTGCATGTTTGTAAACTCAAGAAAGTGTTTAAAGATGTTGGACAATTTTTTTTTTTAAATGATAACCCTCAAGCCTACTATGAAATTTATTCACAATATAAAATTGATATTATCACACTTATAAACTAATATTACAACACTTATCAATTAATATTATTACACCTATAAACTGATATCATAGCATCAAATATTATGAGTATTAATTTATAAAAGTAATGATATTATTAATATATAAGTGTAATAGTATCAATTTCATACTATGAACAAGTTTGACTGAAAAGTTTGTGCACTCAATAAGTCTGCTGATGTGGAATTCATATCAATTTCGAATTAATCTTAGTTTTTAATTTCGAAATTACAAGTCCCAAGTTCGAGTAGGAAAAAAGCTTCTTTCAATGGAAGATAACATTTAAAAACAATCGGAATTTGATTTAGAGCATCGTGTAGTACCTTGTTTGGCTCATCGCGGATGTTCCACGCATGTATATGACCATCCCCAGAACCTGGAACAAAGAAGAATGTATTGACATGAATAAACAAGAATTGCATTCTGAAGGTGAGATGATTGATCTGAACCAAATTATTCCAAATTTGATTAAAAGCCAAGGCAGATAAAATAAAAGTGGACAGTGTTTGAAAATGAAGTAGACTTGGAATTTGAAATGCCATTTTTAAACAATTTAAGTTGTTCTACGACTATTTCATATAAATTGGCATAACAGTGATTTACTAATAATTAATTAAAAACAATGCAAGATTTACTTCTATTTTTTAAGGGGGGAAACTGATTTTAAGCAACCATAACTATTGCATGGAGAAACAATCCATAAGTGGTTGGAGACACCCTCTAGATGACTTAAACATGACAGGAAGAGGGCATACATATGCACACACCAAATTGAAATGATAGAGTGTGCAACGACGAATTAGAAATTATTTAAAAATAATATAATTACAACTTATCTCTTATATATGCAAAAATTCGGTCAGCTTGGTTTTTTTCGGTATTCATATTGTAAAAACTGAAACCAAACTGAAATTTTATACTTTTTGAAATCAATAACCAAATCCAAACTGAAAAAGAAAAAATGGTTTGGTTTGATCCGAATCACAGCCCTCTAGTTTCAATAAAAAATTCAGCAGATCAATCGGCTATAATGAAATAAAATCCAGAGTTAGAAAAGAAGCAAAACCAGAGAGCACATATTGGCCATCAGGGGTGAACGTTGCTTCTGTGGTGGCATTTGAAGAGGCGTCCATATTAAATCCACACTTCTGCAACAAGAGAAATTTAGACCTTCTAAAACTATATATATAGCTCAACTTTCCAAAATCATGAACCAAATAAAACGTGAGGTGGTGAAAAACAGCCTCCAAGACTAAACTAACCTTCTCTCCATTATAAGCATCAAGAATATACACATTGTTGTTTGTTGTTGACAAAAGCACCGATCTACCATCATTGCTGAACTTAATATCACACACCTCAGCCGTATCGCCACCAACTAGAAATGTATCAAAGGGACCCTAAACACCACAGACACGCAAAAATACAAACAGAAAAAGTTATATTGGGAAAATATAAGATTGAATTTGGAATCGTTTTTTGAAGGTGCAGACCTTGTCATATGATCGAGAATCGAATAATTTGATTGCACCTCCTTCCATTGCCACTGTAAAGACCAACCCTTGTTGGTCATAAGCGACTGTAGGCCTACCGCGCAGATGTAAGATTCCCTGAAAACTACATTAGTGAGCTCACATCAGATTTAACATGTTCTTTTGAAGCAAAACAATCTTTTGAGAACTGTTCAACTTCATCAACCATTCTTTTAATATATAGACAAAAACTTGTATGAACCCGGTTCACAGATCTAAGTTCTGTGGACTCGATTGATCCTACACAACAAACCCCGTAAATCAATCCTATATATAAGATTTTGTTTGACCCATTGGACTTCACGTGAACCAAGTTCACAACACAAGTATTACTGTTTAATCTAATATTTTATGAGAATTTCAATGTGGATACACTTAGTATCACCAAGTTAAACTGCCAGCCACGCGCAATGAAAATGTTAAATCTTGTGACGTGAGTTTATCCATACTGACCAACGTAATAATCACGGCAAATCAACTTATAAAACGTAAATTTTGACCAACGTAATTGATATTCCAGTTCAAAATGGCATAACTACTATATACTGCCTAAATTTTCCAAAAGGAGATGGAGCACAAATTGGAATTGAGTGTAAAAAAAGTTAACCAACCTGACAGGCATTCACACGTAGATCCCACATGCGGACACTGTGATCCAGAGAACCAGACATGAAACTGTCGTTGACTGGTGACATGCACAGAGACACAACTCTGTATTCAATTCAAAAGCATATCAATTGAATGAAAGTAAATAACATTATTTACACATAATCAATACAAACTTGGCACCACATTAAGATCTACGATCAAATTTAAGTACTGAAATTCAAAAAGAGATGTATCTCTTTCAAGATCTATTCTTTTTAAGGAACAACGCCATGATATACTTCTAAGATTCTTCCATACATGAACATGCTTATTTAATTGATGTCTTTTTGCTCTCAACACGTTAATTATATATTATCTGTTATCGTGGGAAGAGATAGTAAGCTGTGACACAGCTGGTGAATTCGAAAATGATTATGGCTCGTAGAGTTACCTGTTTCACATAAGAAATATGCGCAGACTATAAAATACAATTAGCTTCTGGGTACATAGTATCCTACATATTCATTTCATCCAACTTTATAATGGATAAAAACCTAACACTGCTTCATTATCGATATAAGTTTCGTAAAGTGGGGTTAACACTTTATGGTAAAACCGCATGCAGTGTAACATCTTTGAGATATGGTAGCGCACAAGTGTAACACCTCTAATTTCTAGGCGATTATTTATTATATTTATTCAACATTAATCCTAAGATACCCAAATTTAAGACAATCATAAACTATTCAAGTTCTTTGTCAATTCGAGATAAACTTCAGATTCCTATCCCCCTCAGTCAGATTCGATTTATCACCTCTATAAATAGAGGGCTTCATTCATAAATCAAAACTCAAAGAAATACAACTTATAATACAGGAACAGAGTATTTGTATGCATGTTTTACAAGTTAAATGATTATATTTATGCTTGATATTAATTTAATTGTGACAAAAAGGACCCCACTGAGAATGGTGTTAGCTCACCCCAATATTTTAACATTTTAAAATTGATGGAGGGCTGGTGAATGTAGATTCACTTATTTAGGAAACTTAACTATTTTGCCTTTTTTTTTAATTAGTATTTGAATTTTCTCTTTTGAGAGTTGCATCTCTTTGAATAATTTTCAAAACATTTTTTTAGTCTGGTTTATTAGATAATTGATACTTGGATTTGATTTTATGATGGTTTACGTTTTAACTTTATTTATTTAAGCTGCAGATTCTAAAATAAAAATATATGTATGTTCGATTAATAATTTAATATATGAAAATATGATGTTTTGGTAAATTGTAAGCGTTATTTAGTGATCATCGATTTTTGGAAAATTGGGATGTGAAAAATAGCCAGTAGGATATGAGCGGATGCATGAACTCAAAGAATATTACCTAGCAACAAAACAGGATAAAATGTTCAATATTATCAAGAGCGCATAAGAATGATGGAAGGGTGGGTAGACTCTATGCATTCACAATGCAAATTACCTGTCTTTGTGCCCCTTAAAGTATCGAAGGCACCTATTATCGTACAAAGACAGATACCTCAAAGATTCTGGCAACAAAAAGAAGAGAAACATATCAGAACTGCATGTATGTAATAAGATAAGACATTGAAATGTAGCGAGCCATTTCACCTCCACTAGCATCCAAATCGTACAACGAAGAGCATATAACGGAACTAGGGTGGTGAGTGAAACATACACGGTCAGCCCCATGTTTCTTATGATAGGTCGTTTTCACCAATCTGAAGTTAGCAACATCCATCAATTGATATTAAAATAATAAAGAATACAACATAAGAAAGAGGCAGGTCAAATAATTTGATAAAATATAGGGTGTCTTACTTAGCACTAGTGATATCATAAAATCGCACTGAATCATCATCACTTGCTGTTACCAACAAATCAGCCGAGCGATGAAAATCAAGCGAGTTGATTTTCCCACCCTGAAAAGGAATGTAAATTCTGAGGGGTTAAAATCAATGCATGAAAATTCAGTACCAAAAGCTCAACCAAACACAACAGCAGCAACGCAATTGTCGGAATCTCTTAAAAATTTACTGCTTTACACCCAAACCATTAACAAATGCATATGCAAATAGAAAAAAATAGATTCTGCCACCAATTGATGCTTCCACAGACAGTAAAAATCTATAAACAAATTTCTTCTATATCCCCGTCGGTAACGTGATTCAAGTGAAGTGACTCAAGATTTATTCATTTAATTAGAAAAAGAAACGAAATATAAGAAATAACTGAGAAGAGGAGAACTCACGAAATCAGAGAAGACAGCTCCAATTGACATGCTGCGAACGATATCGTCATTTAGTTCGTAAACTTTCGTCATCTCAACGACGACTGGTCCTCGGAATTGTGATTATAAAAGTCCAAAACACAGATTAGGGTTTATATGAGAATTTGGGAATCACAGATTTTGTTTTTCGTTCTTTTTAGCTTCGCTCTAGTTTTTTTTCCCTTAGTTAATTACATGTTTTTGTTCTTATTATATATGTTTTGGGCCTGATTATTAGGCCCGTGCTGTATTGCACAGGCCTTTTTAACTATGACAACTATTCTTTTCCCAAAGATATTCTGCCTAAGTCAAGTGTGGATAACTCAAATGGTTAGAGATTCACAACTTGAGACCTTGAGATCCCGGGTTTAAGATAAGAAGGGAATATTATTTCCTCCCGTGGTGATCCCCCTCTTGTGGGATGGTGCCCTGTTGTTGGGTTGCGATTCCAGTTGCAGTGCGGTTGCGGTTTCGGGTGATCCCCCTCTTGTGGTGATTACGGTGCCGGTGTACAGCGAGATTAAATGATGTTACCATGTACCCGGTGGTAGAAGGAATTATTGTAATTGATTATGTTAGGAAATTATTGTAATTGATTGTCTTTTATATATATATATATATATATATATATATATATATATATTCTAACTAAGAAATTTTTTATTTTGAATCTTGAAAAAAAATAAAAAAATCTAGTATTAAAGTAGAACTTTAAAATATTTTAACCGTAATTTTCAGCATACCCACCAACAAAACATCTTATAATCTTTCTATCTTAAAAAAAAAACATCTTATAACCTTTAGGTCCTAATTTTGTCATTTTTTTATTTGAAACTCTACAATGCCAAGCAAACACCTTTAAAAGAGAGTAGGTCTTGCGTGCTACTTTTTTTTTATGGTAAAACGAATCATAATTTAACATTTTTAGCATTTTAAAATAAATGAGAAATTTATATTATATAGTAATTTTATTTTATTAGTGTAAGTTGTATTTGGGATTTTTTTTTTTTTTAAAAAAATAGGGGATTTTTGAATTCTTTTTTGAGATTAGACCGCTAATCACGGTCTATCCTAGCCTTTCCCTCGAACCAAACAGGACCTAAATGTAATGGAAATGAGTTGGGCCGGCCCCATTGTTACACACTGAAGAAACATGGAGTATTGTTTAGGCCCATAAAGCGTGAAAAATCTTCAGCTCTCTACGCCGAGCCCAATTTAGGTTGGTTTTGAGTGCCCCTCTTTTAAAGCAATTTATTGAAGAAAAATCTCTTACCTCTAACATTTACTTCAATGTATTAAAAAGAAATTTGAATCTAACGTGTGTATAGAATCTGTAAGTTTTTTAAAAAAAATTTGTGGTCCTAATTTTGTATTATTTGAAATTAGAATACTCAATGATCAGATCCGCATGTGTTCAAGTTAATATTTTATGAATAACAAAGAATGTGGAAAAATATATATAAAAGAACTAATGAAAATTGCATCTTTTCTCTCTATACTTTAATATTTTTAGTTTTGCATCTTGCATTTTATTTGTTGATACATTGCTTCTTGTACTTCGAATAAACACATTTTTAGCTCCCTGCACTTTTACTTTACTAAATTGCATCCTGTTAGGAATTAAACAAGCAATTATTGAGAAAATAATAGAATTAGGAATTTAGAGACAAACAATTTGGTTACTCAGTTTGTCAGGAATGACTACGTCTGGGGGCACTACCAAGCCAAGAGATTTACTATTTTCGTGTGTTATTTTCGTACAAAGAGGCAAATACAATGAGTCAAGGTATTTAAATAAAAACATACAATCTCAAATCGTGGTGCGGAACATTTCGACCACGGGCCTTGGTAAATCGACGATAAATGCTCGAGCGCCTCGGAAGCAACCGAAAGGATGTGCTCGACCATGAGCCAAGTCGGCGCCCCGTGGCCTCCTTTTTCCTCAACCCAACATCAAGTCTCCACAACCCAACAATCTTCCCAGGCGACTTGGCAGAACTTGTCTCCCCCGTTCAACGGTTTCTCTCAGATGGTAGTAGTCTTGGGACCTTATGCTTTCGATTTCCAAAGGCGATTGAAGTCATGCATAACTTCAACTTCTCTAAGGTTACAACCTTAGTCAACATGTTATCGAAATTCTCACTTCCCGGATCTTCATCGGTGTAAGATCTTGTTTCGATGAGGTAACGAATGTAATGATACCTCTACTCAATGTGCTTCGTCCTCGAAAGTGAAAGGTCAATTCTTCGCCAAGTGAATAACACTCGATTGTCACTATCTGTAATACTATCATTTTGCTCCTTCCCCAACTCACATGACATGATTCTCGCGAACCAAACCATTTCTTTACTAAATTTCAAGAATTACAACGCATCGCTTCGCAGCGGGATCGAGCTACGATCTTTTGCAACTTAGAAGCCCAAGAGATAGTTGTACCACCAAAAGTAAATACATACCCAGAAGTACTCCATCTTTTTGTCGAGATCATTTGATGTCAAGGATCAACATATCCCCGCTAACCCAACGCTTTTGCCCTCAAAGCACAAAGCTTGTTCAAGATGGTACCTCTCAAGTGTTGGGATTATCTTTGGAAAGTATGTTTTTTACTTTGTATAATCAAAATTGAATTTTGGACTTATTTCTTTGAAATAAATTGTTTATCATCGATGCTTTAAATATCATCGAATGTTACATATATTTTCTTTGCATAAGCTGTTCAATAAATCGTACATGTTACATTGTAGCTAATTTAGTGATACCGGATCACGAAGATTAAATTAGCGGTCCTTGTAACTAAAAGTACACCATTCACGACCTAGATGGAAATGAACAATCCATCGTGAAAGGTTGAAGTGTAAGGCTCGGATTGGCTTGTCTTGACCAAGAGATTACACTAAAGGCATGACCGATGCACCTGAATAGGACCTATAGGAGGACAAATTCTTGCCCGAACAAGGAAGAATTAGACCTAGTGGTTCGTTATTTCTTAATCTTCGTTCCTTAAATAGGATCACGTGTGGTTGGTAACTATTGCTTTGACTTATCATGGGTAGAGAATCAACGAGATTCAATACTTTTTATCTTGGGCAATATTATTGGTCACATGTGATTGCTAAGATCTAATCGGAGAATCGTGTGCAAAGACGCTTGTTCGATTTGCCCTTGGGAGGTTCATAAGCTTTATCATACCAAATCTTGCAAGTGGAACTAGTTTTTCGGTATGGATAATAATGTTGAACCGTTCTTAACCAAGGACAAAAGATATTAATTAACGGAAAGCTAATTGGTGGCTTGAATTAATTAATGGACTAGATAATCTTAACGCGGAAATAATAACCGGAGCCATATTGACCGTAATATGGGTTAAAATGGATAGTGCAATATTAATTATGTAGTGGGATTAATTAATATTTATGGGCTTGAATAATATTGTGGCTCAATATTGATAATTCAAGATCCATTGGAAGGTCCAATCTTAATTCTCCTAAAGGCCCCCTAAGTAGCCCAAACATATAGTCCAATAACTGAAAAAGGTGTTTAAAATAAAATAAATATTGTTGCCTTATTTTTCCATGAAATTCGAAATTTATGGATAAAAGGTGAGAAATATTTTCTTTGAATTTTGTTATGGAATGAAGATATGTATTCTTGGAATACAGGATTATCTCATTAAATTCAAGAAATCTCCCACTTGGTTATCCATAAGGAAATTTTCGAAAATTTTGATAATTAAGGGAAAGAAAGGTTTTCTTAATTTTCTTGAAAAGATATTATGGAAGATATGTATTTCTTGAAATACAAGAATATCTCATAAATTCAAGAAGATCCAAATCTTGGATTCTTGCCCTATAACGAAATTAATCCATAACAAAAGTAGGTGGGATTTTGTGGAATATTATAATTATGGGAAAAGAATATAGGAGATATATTCAAGATTTCTTGGAGATCAAGAAAAGATTTTTTCCTCATTGTTTTTTGCCCTAAAAAATTCGACCACCTCCACTCTATAAATAGGAATGATTCTTTCATTCCCAAGGACAATTCCATGTCTTTGGAAAAATTAGTAAATCCACAAAGGTGGTGCAACATAATTTATTTTCCTTTTGTTAATTGTCGCAAAGCGTCCTACCACCGGATAGTCGAGCAAGGATTAAGGGAATACTTGGGAAGTTCTTTTCGTGTCTAATAAACAAAGTGTCATCGTAGAATTCGCGTCGTAGGACTTACGTGAATTAATTATAATATGATTTGTTGTTGGATTATTATTTGAATTAATATAGGATTAATTCATGCTAGTAATAATTATAAAATTAAATTTGTATTTAAATATTCATCCCGAATAATCTGTGCAACTTATTCCCAACATCAAGTACCTTAGGATCCACTTCCTTTGCCTCCCAATGTTTTTACCGGATTGCCCATAAATCTAACAACTCCCACCGCTTGTGCAATATCAGGTCTTGTACACACCATAGCATACATCAAACTTCCAATTCTTTCAAGCATACTGAGTGTTTTACATGTAGGTCCGCTTCTCTTCGCTATTAGGTGAGTCCTTGTTGGATAGCTTGAACCGACTTTCCTAACGGGACCCGAACGGGCTTTGCATCTTCCATACTAAATCTCTCCAAGACTTTCTTTATGTATTCACTGGGTGAAAGATACAACTTTCCCGCCACCTTGTCACGACGATTCAAGATACCCAAGATTTGCTTGGCCTCTCCAAGGTCCTTCATAGCAAACCTTTCGCATAATTTTTCCTTCAACTTGCTCACCTCCCGAAAGCTTTAGAGTCCTGCTATCAACATGTCATCAACATATAATAACAAAATGATATAATCATCATCATACCTCTTGAAGTAACAAACAATGGTCGTTTCACACCTATTGATCTTAATCTCGTTCATGAACCCATCAAACTTCTTGTACCATCAGAATGGAGCTTGTTTCGGACCATACAAGTTCTTCTTCAACTTGCAAAACAAAGCTCACTACTCCCCTTAGACAAGAATCCTCCGGTTGCTTCATGTAGATGTCCTCATCTAAATCACCATGAAGAAAGGCGATTTTTCACGTCCATCCTGTTTCTAACACCAAATGCACCACCGGACTCAGAACCAATCGAATGGTAGTTAGCTTCACCACTCGGAGTAAAAATATCAAGATAGTCAATACCATGTTTCAACTGAAACCCCTTCACAACCAATCTTGCCTTGTAGCGTTTGCTTCCATCAACCTCCTCTTTTATTCTGTAAACCCACTTGTTATGCAGTGCTTTCTTGCCCTTAGGAAGCTCAACAAGCTCCCAAGTTCCGTTGGTCATCAATGAATTCATCTCATCATCCATTGCAAGTTTCCACTTGTCCACCTGTTCACTACGTGTTGCCTCTGCATAACATTCAGGTTCACCACCATCAGTTAACAATAAATAATGGAGGGAGGGTGAATACCTATCAGGAGATCTCCGATCCCTCGTGGATCTCCGCAGCGGAATTGTTGGTGGTGGTGTACTTGGTTCTTCCTCAACAATCACCTGATCATCTAGAACCCCTTGCTCTCTCACCCCCGGAGTTCGAAATGTCCAAATCCACAACCTGAGACTCATAACCACCTTCTTTGGATATCCCCAACCTGTCTTTGTACATCACTTGTTCATTAAATATGACATCTCGACTACGAATCACCTTTCGATTTTCCTCATCCCAAAATTGATAGCCAAATTCATCACTGCCATATCCAACAAACGTACACTTAACAAATTTTGCATCCAACTTACCTCTACTCATAGAATCAACATGAACATATGCAACACACCCAAATACTCGAAAAAAGATGATTTACCTCCTTTCCCGACCGGGCCTCCTCCCGGTATGCCATTTTTCAAAGGAGTTGAGGGTCCTGTGTTTATCAAGTAAGTTGTTGTGTTAAGCGCCTCTGCCCCAAAAACATCTTTGGCAGCCCACACTTCAATCTCATGCTCTAAAGACGTTCACATAGGGTCCTGTTTCATACGTTACGCCACGCCATTCTCTTTGTGGGGTTCCTCTCACTGTTTTCTCCATCCGAATTCCATTTGCCTCACAAAATTCCTTGAACTAACGGAGCTCGTACTCTCCACCATTATCAGATCTCAAACACTTCACCTTGAGACCTGTTTTAGTTTCTACAAGAGCCTTCCACTTCCTGAAAGCATTAAAGGCATCAGACTTATTTTTCAAGAAATAAACCCATACCTTCCTCGTAGAGTAGTCAATGAAAGTCATGTAATATGATGCTCCACCAAGGGATGTCACTTGTGCTGAACCCCACAAATCACTGTGAACTAACTCCAGCTTCTGCTTCTTCAAAGTCATGCATCCCTTCGAAAAACTCACCCTTTTCTGTTTTCCGAATACACAGTCCTCACACAAACCAATGTCAACTGTCTTGAGGTCTGACAATTTACCCTTCGAGCACATAACTTTCATCCCCTTTTCACTCATGTGGCCTAAACGACAATGCCACAAAATTGCATTCCCTTTTTCACCTTTAGTAAAGAGCAATGCTATCCCGGTGTTGCATGTCATATACAACGCCCTCTTTATTTCCTCGAGCCACTACCATGACACCTTTGGATATCTTCCATATGTTACACCCAAAAGTCACCATTGTAGCCCTCATCATCAAGTTGCCCAACCGAAATCAAATTCCTCTTCAAAACCGGGAATATGTCTCACATCTTTCAACCGTAATACGTCCCATTTGGTGTCTTAATCCGAACATCCCCTTCCCTTTGATTTCCAACGGCTCATCATCGCCTAGATAAACCCTCCCAAAGTTCAGGAAGTGTACTTCTCCATTCGTCAAGATCTTCGCACGGATGAAACGATGCTCGAATCTAACACCCACGACCTAATGGATCGCTTACACTCGTAATCAATGCATCCGAGTCCTCATCGATGCAACGTTGGTCGAGTTGTCATTCTTGTTTGGTTCATTCCCTTGTGCCCAGACTCTCTCTTATAATGACCAAGCTCATGACATTTGTAACACTAAACCTTACTCTTATCCTTCTTGGGCTTATCTTTGCCCTTGACCCGATCTACCCGATTTGGCTTTCCTGGATTCAGGATCTGCCTCTATTTCCGTATTCAAAGCAGATCTTGTGGCCACACCCAACTCTTTTCTGTGAATTTCTTCGCTCATGACCAAATCCCTAACCTCATCGAATTTTAGTTTCACTTTACCCATTTTGAAGCACTAACGGTAAATTCTGGGATTTCGTTTCTCAACTTTTAGGTAAAGAAGACAACAAAATTAAGGCTTGAACTTCATCATCAAAATCAATCTCAACCGAGCTCAATTGGGCTATGATCATATTGAACTTTTCGTTGAGATGGTTGCTACCACATTATCCTCCGCCATCCTCGGGTTGAATAACCTCGCGATCGAGATGAACCTTGTTCGCTGCTGAGGCCTTTTTTCATACATCTCGGTCAATATCTCCAAAGATCTCCTTTGTGGTTTTTGCTTTTTCGTATTATGCGAGGCGGCGTTCCGGATAACGATTGGCGAACCATACTCATCGCCTTCCTATCCAAAGAACTTTTCACGTCGTCGTCCTTTATATCTTTGAGGTTGTTAACCCAACGGTTGATCTGATCTTTACCGCTGGTAATCTTCAATCTGCAATTTCGAATTCAAAATCCGTTCCATCAAACTTCTCGGCAAAGCGATTTCCTTCACCATCATAATTGCTCTCTCCAGATCCCTCTGGCGGATGCTCGATACCGGTTGTTAGGAATTAAACAAGCAATTATTGAGAAAATAATAGAACTATGAATTTAGAGACAAACAATTTGGTTACCCGGTTAAATGGGAATGACTATACAGAAACCACTACCAAGCCAGGAGATTCACTATTTTTCGTGTGTTATTTTTACAAAAGAGGCAAATACAATGAGTTAAGGTATTTAAATAAAGACATGGGCGAAGCCCTAATCGCGTCGAGTTGCGGAACCCGCTCAACCACGGGCCTTGGTCGGCGGTTCCGCTTCGATCGATAGGATGCTTTCGGCGCCTCGATGGTCTTTGGAATGGGGGGCGCTTGACCCGAAAGCAGATGTCTTTCGACCATGAGCCTGGTCGGCGCCTCCGTGGGTCCGCCTCATTTTCCTCAACCCAACATCAAGTCTCCACAACCCAACACATCCTTGTACCTTTGAAAAACACATTTTCAGTTCTCTACACTTTTATTTATTCACTTTTACCCTCTTGATGAAAAAAAGATATTAACAAGTATATAATAGACTAATAGTATGAACAATTACATTGCAACATTAAAATGGAAGGTATTTTGAAATACCTCTTGATGGGCTAATGATGGCTTTGGTACCACTCGAACACTAGATTTTAACCATATCTCTTGAAATGGGTTACCATTGATCCAGCCTCGATTGTGGTATAGGAATTTTCAAAGAATCGTAACGTAGAAAATTCAATCACCCTACTAACTAAAAAAAAAAAAAAAACACTTATATACCACATCCTCCATCCCCTTAGCAATTTGCACACTTACTTTTTTATTGTGTTTTAGCGAGCGAGTTGTTTATTAGTATTTCAAAAGATAAAGTGATTTTTAAGGAGTGATATTATAGATCTACCTCTCATCTATTATATATATATTTAAAAATTACTTTATGAATTAAAATATTAATAAAAAATCTGCTCGCTAAAACACGAGAAAACTGTAAATGTGCAAGTTATTAAGGGATGGAAGGGAGTATCAGATTCTAAGGTAAGAAAATTGGTCACCGTTTGGATTTGTGTTGTGTGGACAATTTGGAATTTAAGGAACCATTTGATATTCAACGGGGAAGCTCCTAATCCCGTAAAGACCATGGAGGAAGTAAAGGCAAAGATATGATCTTGCTTAGGGTCGAAAAACATTGCAAATGAGGAGATCTCTTACATAAATTGGTTGTCAGATCCTAGATCTTGCTAAGACCAAAAGTTAGTGGGGGTCGGAATGATAGCTTGTTTTCTTAATTTATTTGTGTTATGTAATTATTTCTTATAAAGGGTTGAGGTACCCTTTATACTCCAATTTCTTTTATAAAAAATTTTTTGCTTGATAAAAAAAAATTATTGAGTAAAAATTAAAAACAAGCCTCGAGTTTAATAGCTTTAAAAAAAGAGTGTTTCTACCCAATACTCTAATGTAAACAATCTTTTTAAACATCTTTTTACATACGATAAAATTGAACCAACAAAATACATTGATCAAATCTAACATACATAACATATGCAATAATAATACAACAAATAATGTTTATAAAATTATAATAGAAGTTCTGCAAACAAGTGATTATCATCATCATCATTTTGTTGAGTGGGATGATATAGTGAGGAAGGTGCACAAAACATTCCACCAGAGTTGGGGAAATATAGCAGTGTTAATGGGATTGCAGCAAAAATGACCATAATGCCCATAAGAGAGATGCTTGTTTGTGTTGACATGTTATTTGAGCCTGAGAAAAGCAGCAACTGTGTGACAACTGCACCCATTGTACCCCCACTTCCTGTCATTCCTGATATTACTCCCAATGATCTGCAACAATATATACATATCATAAATCACTTATTATTAATATCTTGATTAATTTTATTTAATTATTAATTCCTCGAATTAATTTATTGTTATGATTAACAGTGAAGCTATTTGCATCCCAACTTTCTTTAGAGTAACACTCATGTATATCAGGTTTATACATGAACTCTATCATTATTATCGGTAAAAAAAATTATTATAATACATAAAAATTATTATCATTAAAAAAATAAAGTTATTTTTTAACAGTGATAATTATTTTACATAACAATAATAGTTTTTATACGTAACAAAAATATTTAAAAAACAGACATTTCAGTGAACTCGTACTCACACTAGTTTTAGTACTTTGTTTATAGCACCCTAGCACAATCAAATTTAGCCAAACATACTTTAAGAAAGTCAAAATTACCCGTCAAATAACTTTAACATAAGAGACGCACTTGATTGAAACAGTCTAACAATGTGACAGAAAATAACTTGAACATGACTCTTTAACACTTTAAATGTTGATTTGTACTAGTTTGTACAAATTTTTGTTTTAACATAATAGACTCTTTGCAAATTCTCTCTCGACTATATTTCTATTAGGATTCCCACATAATGAGAGTACAAAACTAATGGAATTTTTCTATCTTAATTACGGAATGATAGGTTAGCATCAACATAAAAATGACAGGTCGACCAGTGAGTATATTTTTATTCTTACGTGCACCTGGTCTTTCAACCAGTCCCATTCACTCGACAAAAAACTAAAATAAGATAACTTGTAGTATTTATTTGTAAATAAAATGAAATAATTTCTCTTTAAAATAATTTGACCGGTTAAGAGAATTGAAATAAATAATAAAATATGTCTGACATGACATGTCAAATAAATCCAACTCGTTAAATTGGAATTTTGGATCCACCCCAAACATAACCCAATGCTTGCTATATTTAGCATTTTATTAAATATTGCAAGACTTATGTGCACCAATTGCATTGTACAATTCAGAGTATTTTTTTAATGTTTAATTTTTTATATAAAAAATTAATATTTATACTAAAATATTTAACTTTATTTACTGAAAAAATGGCACATTTCAATATATATAAATTAAATATTTTAATAAAATAAATTATATATTTTAAAAATATAATTAAAAAGCACATAATGCACCTAAGTCATACATGATTTAACCTTATCTCACGGACAATATGATAATGTCAAATACTATTATTTAGAAGACAAAGTCTAGTATGCAAATTTGTATAGATGCAAAAACTTTAATTTTCAATCAAATTTTATAATTGATGAATGTAATACAAAATTGAGTGGTTCATGGTCCACTCGGTCTGACTAGTTCATGGTTCACCCAGCTCAAATAGGTCATAATTTAGGGTTAATTATTTAGTGTTTAGGGTGTAGTTGATTGATTTAGAGCAATTTTATAGATTTTCATCTATACAAATTTGCACACTAGACCTACTCTATTTAGAAAACCTAATAAGCCTAGCTATATTAGGTCATCTCCAACTAAAATATATATATACTCCTTTATTTAATTACTTTAATAAAATACAGATTTGATTCCAGACTATATTTTTAGAAACCCTTCTCCAAATAAACCTACACTAATATCTAAATTTTCTCTCTTTTTTTATGTAGATTTTGTCATTAAACATATAATAAGATTTGAATAATTATTTAATGTAGTACTGCTAATCAATTTTAATTACACGCGTATCAAAGTCAATTTTACAAAAGTTAATACATATATTTCAAATAGCAAAATGGAAACCATACTACAACAAAAGGATGCTACACAGTTACAACAACGAATATGTAAACCAGAAAACAAACCATATATAATACTAATATGTTTTGATTTGTAGAGTACATATGTTCCTATATGTCCTTAAATTTGTTAACTATTTGCTCTGGTTTTCTATAAAAATAGTATAATTAGTTAATTACAATAAATAATTAACTAGGAAAAAAGAGACGTGCAAATACAAATTTAACGAGGGATAAAAATAATTCCATTATATACAAATATAAGGACAAAAAAGTTATAGTGAAAAAAAAAAAAATTAATAATATAACAACATTGTCATACATATACAATCTCAATTAATTTGAACGATATTATCTATACTTAGAAGATAATTACAATCGTTGATCATTGGGATCAATAGTAGCAATATTTCATCTCTATTTCGGAAATTTCTCAGCAGAAGAGCCCGTTTGGCTCAGTTTATAAGCTTTTTAAAACAACTTATAAACTGTCTAGGATTGTATTTACAAACAATAGTGCTTTAATTACTTTCAGTAAAATTAAAAGTTTGATAGTGTTTTAAAATAAAGTACTTTAATTAATTTTTTAGAAGTTGGAGTGTTTGCAAAACAAATCATTTTTTGATAATTTTACAAAAAGACTCTTATTATAAGTAGATATAAATAATGATAAAATTGTAATATTGTCAAAATTATGAGGATAAAATTGTAATAATGTTTATTGTAATGATGAGAAGCACTTTTAAGCTAATAGAAGCATGAAGAGTGGTGCTTTAAGAAAATTACGTTTAAGTACTTAAATAGTTAAATTAAGTAGTTTGTTGAAGTTGCAAACACACCAAAAATGATTGTCATCTAAAAATAAGTAATTTTAAGCTCTTAGTTGAGTTTGCAAACGCTTGTCTAAATTTATTTATTAAAATAAAATGTTCAACATCTTTTCTTTTTTTTTTGAAACCAAATGTTCAACATCTTATAAGATTTTAAAATAAGCAGTTAAGAGCTTACAAGTTTTGTTTTAAAAAAAAATTGAATATCCCAATTTATTTTATTAAATTTGTATAAGTTATACCTTATCGAATCATCCCAATCCCAACCCCAACCCCAACCGGCCCAGTCCGAACCCGACCCGATCAACTCAATATGCAAAAATTAAAAAAATATTATGTATTATAAATTAGAATTTTAAAAAAATCTTAAATGATCAGATAACTTATAAATTTTATTAATCAAACACTTTAACAATTTATAAACTACTTAAAATTATATCTTATGAATTTTTAAAACATCTTATAAGATAAGATACGTAAAATATGTTTAGAACAATCATAATTCGAAAAAGATGTAACAATCATGATCATGAGTAGAGATCAGTTGCAACTTTTCATCTCTCTATTTTGGAAATTTCTTTTGAATGGACTTATTATAGATGATACAAAATTATATTTACTTAAATTAAGAAATATAATTGTACCACACGTAATTCACAAATCACAACTATGGCGATAAAACTATAATCATTAACAAAACAATTTCCCCCCGACCAAAAAAAAAAAACAAAACAATTTCCCTTCTCAGTAGATTTCTTGCCACTTTGTAATTTATAAGATATAAAAACGTTACCATCTAAATGTAACGTCAGTTATTGCGTTTTATCACAAAATAACGTGAGTTTCAGTACTGTTTGCTTATATGGGTAAAGATAGCCGTGGGGTGGCAGAGGAAAGTCTTATGGATTAGGATTCTTGTTATAATTGGTGTATCATCTTGTAAGACCCGTTTGGTACGCGGGATTGATCGGGATAGGCCAATATTAGAATTTAAATCCCAACTAATTCACCGTTTGGTTTGTGGGATGAGGACCCATGATATACTTTAAGCCCGGGTAGAAAATGTACCCTCCATGGAGAGATATGTCAATCCCATGTAAAAGGTGGGATAGAACATATCTCAAATGTAATATTACAAATTGTCCTTCTATTGTTTGAATGAATTCACAAGAATGAAATGTGTTGTTTGAATTCAATTTAAGGTTATTTATGACATTTCAATAAACATCTCATCTTATCCCTCAATCCAAACACATACAGTAAAAACTCCATACAGTCATATTGTTGGGACCGGGAAAAAATATTACTATAGAGAAGTTATTCTTAAATAGAGTATTACATAAAAAATAATTTTTTTATGAAAAAATTAATACATTCAATATAATACGTACTATACTATATGTATGTAAATTTATTAACAAATTTATATATCTAATTAATATGAATTTGACTAAAATAAATACATACATTTTCAAAATATATAAAATAAATGTATTTAGGAACTAAATAATAGTTATTGCTGACATGTTTATAAATATTTGTTCAATAAATGTTTATTTTTCATAAAACCAGTACACTTTTTCTATTTCAAGCAAATGACACCCAAAGTTGTTAAACGAACTCAAATAACTGAAATTGAGATGTGTCGCAATTAATCATAGGTAAATATTTTAGGTCATTTTAATTGTAATGAAATATAAAATTTTATATATCATGTAATTTATTCTTATATGGAGGCATAAATCCTTAAGACGGGACCGCAAAAAAATATGTCTTATTACAATGTGGAGTTTATTCCTAAATATAATTGGTCTCAAGTTGGGACCGTGATTTTTTATTATCATAGAGAGTTTATTCTCTATATAGAGTATTCCTATATGGGGTTTTTACTGTATCTTGATTCAAACAAATTCAGTTCAATCAATTCAATCATACTCAATTCCACTCAATCATATCAAACTAATCAATTCAGTCCGTGAACCAACATTCCCTAAGTGATTCGAGTTATAATTCAATCGCAAACTAATTATGCTCAACTTTGAAGAAAACTTGAAATTATAAATCGAGTCGAGCTGGAAAACAAGTCGATTTACTAATCGAGCTCGAGTCCGCACGAACTTAATAATACTCATTGTGACTTGCGCATAAGATCTATCGAAGTTAAGTAGATTTACTATTGATCAAAACGGGTCTTAATTGAATTTCGAGTAATGTAACTTATTGATCAAGCTAAATTATTGGGTCAATTTAGTTGTGTAAATCAATGAATCGAGCTCCAGAAAATTAAACTCAATTGAATTTATTCAAAAATTTCGAACCGTGAATTTTCTAATCAAATCGAGATCAAACTTTTCAGTACTCCTCAATGGACTCGACTCATTTGCCCTTATGTTATAACAAGGTTAATCTACCCTTAATTATAACATACTATAAAAACATGTGTAAGACGTTTTCATCTATAAGTCGTGATACTTTTAACGATTTTGTGATACCCTAAATTAGAGTACCATAAAAATTTGCAAAAGTACCACATCTAATGCATGAGTCTCAACCAAGCATTCCTTATATTAATCCAGGTACACACTGTATTGATAATGTATTTTAAAATTATGCAATTTGTTATATTAAAATATATTACTCCCTCCGTCCCAAATAAACGTGCACGTTTACTGTTTTCACGTGTTTTTGCGAGCGAATTTTTTATTAGTATTTGAAATGATAACATAATTTTTAAAGATTCATGCAATAGATGAGAGGTGGATCTATAATACCCCTCTTTTAAAATTACTTTATCATTTGAAATACTAATAAACAATTCGCTCACAAAAACTCGATAATAAAGTAGGTGTGACGGAGGTATTATAATTTATTTATATCGAACTGTGTATCTATTAATATAGAAAAATAATTACACTATTTAATATAAATAAATTTGATCTTTTAATATAATAAATTGTACTACTATGATTTTAAAATACATTACAAATTCTCGGTGTATGTGGATGTATACCAGACAGACCAATGGAGAATTATAAGCATTGCACTGATTAATCAAGGCTATAAATAGAAAGTACCTCTTAGAAACAAAAGGAACAACACCGAACGTAAGTCCAGAAGCCGCTTGCACGCAAAATGAGAAACAGCACATCACCCAAATAGAACCCCACAGCGTATTCACCCTTCCAAGCCAACATGCACACAATTCCCGCCGCCGTCATCGCCGCCCACAGGCTCCACAACCGCCCCCTCATCCCGAATCGCCGCCCCATCGCGTCCGACACCGCCCCTCCCATCGGCCGCGACACCACGTTCGCCAGCCCGAAGCTCGCCGCGATCGCCCCCGCAGTCTCCAAGTTCAAATTGAACCTGTCGTAGAAGTACGATGCGATTATGTTATCTGTACTCAATTCGACCCCGAAACAGAACGCGTACGTCACTCCCAGAATCCACCCTCTGTAATTCGTCAGACCGTTTAACAGAATACGCAGGGCGATTCTGGGAGAATGGTTTCTGTGTTTTTGTTTTTGCAGTTTTGTGTCAGGTGTGTCCTGGCCGTACGCCAGGACCACTAGCGCACTAACTGTCTGTAATAATGTTGGAACTAAAAAAGCGGCCCTCCACGCAGTGGATGGCGCGAGATTCATGGTGTTAAGGATAAATTTGTAAATTAACGGCATTACGAGCTGGGTGACGCCGGAGCCGACGTTGGCCCAGCCGGCGGCGACGCCGTTGGCGGCGCCGACGACGTCGCCGGAGAACATTGAGCTCATCCAGAACTGACAGGTGACGAAGTTGGCGAGGGAGAAGCCGATTAGGAATCGAACGACGATGAAGGAGGTGGGGGTGGAGATGAAGGCGACGGAGAGGACAGCGGGGGCGGTGAGGAGGGAGACGGAGGCGGTGGTGAGGCGGGGGCCGAACATGTGGCAGACGGGGCCCACGGCGAGGCGGGAGAAGATGGCGCCGGCGAAGGAGGCGGCGCCGGCGGCGCCGACGTCGGCGGGGGTGAGGCGGAGGTCGCGGCGGATGGCGGGGAGGAGAGGGGGGATGGAGAAGGTGGAAAAGAAGCAGGCGAAGAGGGAGGTCCAGGCGAGGTGGAAGGCGCGCATGTGCGGCGGAGATACGGAGAATGGCCGGAATTCTTTGGATTTGTTATCGGAGGGTGGTGGTGGTGGTGGTTCCATGGCGGAGTGTTTTTGGTAGTTGGTTATGGAAGGATGTTTCGTTGGAGTTGGCTTTGTGGGTTTCTACTAATATTGTTTTGTCAATTGTAATCACTTGATGACACAAAATGTTGGTCAACAACATTGTTCCTTTAGATGATTAGTGATATTGGGGGTGTTTGAAGAAAAATATTCCCTTCCACACATACTTATTTATCCTTTTTCTTAAACATTTTATACTTATTTACCTTTTTTTTATAAAAATTAATCACTACAAAAAAAAATGTGTTTTAGAGACGGAAAAACCATCTCAAAATCCTTGTTGAGACGGTTTTGCGACTGTTTTTTTTCTGTCCCTAAATCAGGCGTCTCAAATTTAGAGACGGTTTTTTGAAATTCCGTCTCAAATCTGAGACGGTTCAAACCGTCGAAAATTGACCCGGATCTAGTCCAATTCGGGTCAAATTTGAGACGGATTTGAGATGGAAATTTCCGTCTCAAAACCAAAATTTCTGAAGAAAAAAAAAAGGTCAAATTTGAGACGGATTTGAGACGAAATTTTCCGTCTCAAAACCTCAATTTCTGAAAAAAAAAATGGCTTGAGTGGGTTCGAACCCGCACCACTAAAGCGCCTAAGCGGGCGTCAAACCACACGAGCAACGAACCATTTAACATTAACACTGAACCCCTTTATACATAAGCCTTGTGAAGGCTCGCATCATATATAACGAATTTTGCTCCTGAGAGGGATCGAACCCACATCGGTTAGGCGAGTAAAAGGTATTTCAACCACTTGGACACTTGACTTTATTCGTTTATTTTACAACATTAATTGTATATGTACACAAATTAAATCATTTTTAAAAAATAAAAAAATTGAATCAATTTTTTCCATATATGTAATTTAATTGATTAATTTCAAACCTTTTAAAATTATAATTTTTTTTTTTATTTATAAATTCTAATTAAATTATGTTATATTATTTTAAATTTTGTATTTCTAATTAAGTTACCTCAAAATTTCAAATTATCTTCCTATTTAAACTAATTTTTTTATTTATATAACCTTTAAATATTCTAGTCTAAAATTATAATTAATTTTTTATTATTTAAAAATTCTAATTAAATTATGTTATATTATTTTAAAATTTAAATTTTTAATTATTTTACCTCAAAATTTTAAATTATATTCCAATTTAAATTAATTTTATTTATTTATTTAACCTTTAAAAATTATAATTATTATTTTATTATTTATAAATTATAATTAAATTATGTTATATTATTTTAAAATTTATATTTCTAATTAAGTTACCTCAAAATTTCAAATTATCTTCCAATTTAGACTATTTTTTTTTATTTATATAACCTTTAAATATTATAGTCTAAAATTATAATTATTTTTTTATTATTTATAAATTTAATTAAATTATGTTATATTATTTTAAAATTTGTATTTCTAATTATTTACCTCAAAATTTTAAATTACATTCCAATTTAAATTAATTTTTTTTATTTATTTAACCTTTAAAAATTATAATTATTTTTTATTATTTATAAATTCTAATTAAATTATGTTATATTATTTTTAAAATTTGTATTTCTATTTACATTACCTCAAAATTTCAAATTATCTTTCAATTTAAATTAATTTTTTTTATTTATATAACCTTAAATACATATTAAAATTATAATTATTTTTTATTATTTATAAATTTTAATTAAATTATGTTATATTATTTTAAATTTGTATTTCTAATTATCTTACCTTAAAATTTCAAATTAATTTTCAATTTAAATTTAAATTTTCTTTATTTATAAAATTTGAGACGGTTTTACCGTCTCTAAATCGATTTTAAATTTGAGACGGAAAAACCGTCTCAAATCCGTTTCAAATTTGAGACGGTTTTACCGTCTCTAAATCGATTTCAAATTTGAGACGGTAAAACAGTCTCAAATTTTTACCGTCTCTAAATCGATTTCAAATTTGAGACGGAAAAACCATCTCAAATCCGTTTCAAATTGACCCGGCAAGTTTGAGACGGTTTTTTCCGTCTCAAATCCGTCTCAAATTGACCCGGCAAGTTTGAGACGGTTTTTTCCGTCTCAATTAAGAATCAAAACGACGGCGTTTTACGCTTGGTCAAATTTCCGTCTCAAAACCGTCGCAATTTGAGACGGAAATAAAAACCGTCACAAATTTGGTCAATTTTGACCGTTTGACTGTTTCCGTCTCAAATTCGTCTCAAAACCGTCGCAAATTTTTCGTCTCTAAAACGCGTCTTTTTTGTAGTGAATAAAGTAAATACATTTATTTTAATTATTCCTCTAACCATCTTAAAACTACATTTCATGTCATTATTTTTACCCACAAAAAGTTATTTATTTTAATAATAAATTTAAAAAAAAACTATAATATCCTCAATCAAAAATCACTTTGTTTTTTTAAATACTACTAATAAATAACTTTCACATTAAAACTCATGCCGAAAGTTTAATATTAACATCAACGATTATAGAAAAATAGGTTAATATTAAAAATTGATAGTTTTTGTATAGATAGTACTTTGTGAAAAATTGACAGTGTTTTCAAAAATAGTTGATACTGCCTAGTGTTTAGATAAAATTGAATATTGGGTTAAATCCCAGTAATAGCAACGGTTAGGACTGGTTAGAAAACTTCAGACCCAAGTATTAAAAAGGAAAATCATCACCAAAACACCTCACATTCAACATAGGGACCACATCTTAACTTAAAATTGAATTGAATTTGGGTACCTCTAAGTTTCCTTGATAATAATTAAATCCATTACTATTCAAAATTAAAGGGCAGTCGATTTATACTGAATAGTTTACTTATTTTTATTAAATTTTATTAATTGTACACTCGTTTCACTCACACGTTCAGATGGTGTACTCGAGTGCTAGTCTATGTTTTTTTTTTTTTAATTTATACAAAAATGTTAAATGAAGAACTAAAGAAATTGCAATAAATTTTATGTTTACATCAAACAAGGGGGAGACAGCCCCTCCACCAGAAAAAACCAAAAAACAAGAAAAGCTAATTAGATTCATAACCTACTAAAGAAGGTTTCATCTGGTTCAGAAGATTGTCTCAAAAATCCTGTCCATCATTTTCCAGAGAATTGTAACTGAAATTGAGTTTGGTTTGTTTTGAGAAGACAATACATACATGTACACCACATGTTATCTTATCGCCTATTAATCAATAATCCAAATATGTTTATGTAATTTCCCCATTAATTACCATGTTTAGTGTAACATGTTACATATACAACCTCCATTATTTAACACCCATCAAGACATTAATAAATTAAAACCGTGGATTTAATCAATAATATTTTTTTTTAAAATGTATGAATGAATTGATTCAATTAGGGAATCATGAATAATTGTGATTCAATTAGGGAATCATGAATAATTGAATAGTCTTGATTATGATGTACATATACATCAAATTCTAGACTTTTCTTTTGCATATGAATATATATTTTCTGAAAAACCTCAGCAAAACAACAATTTTAACATACATAAATAATACGTGGACGCCTCCTCTTAAAGTGACTCAATAGAAACAATCCAACTTTTCCAAAGGTTCACATAAAATCCTATACATATTTTATCAAATTATAAAATTATTTGAAAAAAGAAAGATATATACAAAGTTTATTGGGATGGACTTCAAGATTGGCCAGATTTGACACAACTTCTCTAACTATTTCTCCTTCAATAATCATTTTTCATCAATCACCCTATCGTTCCTCAATTAGGGATGCTCACGTGCCGGGCAATCGTTCGAGCCAACCCGGTTCCAAAATTTCGGAGGAGGGGGAACCGGAACGAAATCATGGTTCGCGGTTTGTTCGGTTCGAAAACCGCCGTTCGGTTCGGTTTTTTTTTTTTTTTATTTCTTGATTTTTTGGATCTAAAATACAAAATACAAAAAAAAAAAAATTCGAACGGAACCGGCGGTTCATGTTTCGAAATGATGGAACAAAAACGAAACAGTATCTTACGGTTTGGTTCGGTTCTCGAATCTGGGCGGTTTGGAACGATTCCGTTTTTTTTTTTTTTAGCATGTCTATCCTCAATCGATATTAGAATAAAACAAAATTCTAATAATATAAATATTATTCTCATTGTAATTCACTATTCAATAATTCTCATTATCATTGACATTGAAAACTTTGAATCAAATTCTCTAAGGCTCCATTTGGATGAGTGAATTTGAAATTCATGGATTTCACATATAAATCATTATTTTACAATGGATTTACAAATATTTAGATTTGAAAGTGTAGTTTAAAGTGAAGGGATTTCAAATCCTCATCAAAATATAGTCATTTTAAAATCTCTTCATCTCTACCCCTTCCCTCTCCCCCCGCTTCACTATCTTCCCTAAACTCTCTAATCTAAGTATTTGTATTTTGTAAATTCATTTGAGAATATGATTTGTGTGTGAAATCCATGAATTTTCAAATTCATCCATCCAAATGGAACCTAAAGGTATTTTGTTTAGGTAAGTGCTAAAAAGATATTTAACTAGGTGGCTTAGCCCACCCTGGAATTTCATCAATTCAATTGGGAGATCAGGGCGCGATTCTTTAAAGCTAATTGGAGTATGGGAGTTATAAGGTGACTTGGTGAATTTGTGGAATGTTTGGATGCTTGGTGTACTAACAACTAACAACTAACTTTGTCCGATAAAAAAAAAAGTCTAAAAGGTATTTAAAATAAATTTAGAGGACGTTTGGTTCAATATCATAATGAACATGATAATCAAAATTAAAATGGAAATTTATGGTGGTTAAAGAAAATTATCACCTCTTTTCGTAATCATTTTTTGTCTCTTTATTCCAATTTTAAAGCAAAACTCTAAAATGCAACTAGAGCCTAGAGGTGCACACCAAACCGCTAGATTTGCTAATTTCGCTTTTAACTTTTGAAATTTTGATCCCAGCCGTTATTTTAATATTTTTTAAAAGCACGAATCAACAATTTAATTCTATCTGACCATTTCAACGGTTAACCGCCAGTTTAAATTTATAAAATTCCTAACAGTCAACATCAACACCAACAATCAATCTTTAGATGCAACACCAAAGAAACTAATCAAATCAACCTCATATCAACAATCAATCTTGTATGCGTGTGTGGTTTTGCAAGCGTCAAAACTTTTCAAAGTTAACCAATGATGTTGGGGTGTAATTTTATAAAAAACGACAAGTTACAGAGCCACAAAAAATGGCCAAGCTTAAGGGCATAAATATTTACCCAGAGACTACAAGTCAAATCGTTGATGGCGATTAGACCCTAGTGAGGCGGCAACATAAATATGGCCGCCACCACCACCATTTCGCGAGTGTCTCCACCTCTGTTTCTTTCCACTCCGCTCCTTCACCGAACCATTTTCGCCGGACACTTTCACCTTCTTAGGTGATTTGTTCACCTTAGAAGCCTTCCTTTTCTTCTCCGATGATTTCATTTCACCATTTCCACGTGGAAGTGGAACTTCATCTTCATCATTTAAAGGCCAATTACAATAAATCTCCTGTTGGTCCTCGAGTAGTTGTGGCACTGGCTCTTCAGCCTCGGGGAACACGTTTTTGAGCACGATCTTCCCAGTAGATCCGCCTTTTCGTTCCAACAGAACTGCATCTGGCCTAATTATAGCACCAAGAATACTCCTCTTCGGACCAAGACTCATTATCGTCTTCGAGTTGGTCAACGTACTATAAGCCATTGCGAAAGCAGATTTAGCCTGTAGAAAAACCGGAGTTTGAGAAACTTTAGTCTTATGCTGTAAAACAGTTTTACCATCCAATTTGGTTCGCAAGTATCACTTTATAGAATAAAAACTAATTGAATGAAAGAACTAGTGCTGATGAATTAATACAATTTAATTGAACAATTAATATTATTTAAAAATACACAAAAAATGCAAACCAATTGCACAATGAAACTAGTATACACAAGACTTCATCTAAAACTTACAGAAATATAAAATAAGATTACGAAAGGTAATTTCTTGCCAAAATAAATAATTAAATGAAAAGGTAAGTTGGTAATAATGTCCAAAAACAAGAAGAAAAAAAGCAAGTTCCCAAGCGGCATAATCACATAATTGAATTATCATCCAAATCATCAAGTGAGTTTTGTTTTTCCAATATGCATGAGCAAGAAGTTGTATTCTGTAAAGTATAGAACATGAAACGCATTTTCCAAAGAGTTTACAAGAAGGTTAAACTTATCCTCCATATTCAGAACATTCACGTTTTCTAAGTCATTGAGCAGCTTGATGAAGTAGATGAAACTATAGCCTATAAAGGATGTTACAAGAGAATTTTACCTGATAATAGTTGTAGGAGTTCTTGCCTATATCATTATCTGGAGCCTGTTTTCACATTCAAAAGTCAAATATAACTCAGTAACAGAGGAAAATGTCTTGTCATTTTAATTCAGTCAGAAGAGCTCTAAGCGTTCGACTGTTTTCGGACTCTCAATAGTAAAAGAAAACAAGGAAAAAATAATTATAAAGTCAATTAGTGTGCATGCATCCATGGATAATTTATATAGTTATCTGATAGCTTCTTGGTGGGTGATAAAGGGAACAATAAATCAAAACTCAAAGGCTAACCTGTGGGTCTTCAATGGAGATTAGAGATGGCCGACCTTCAACTGAAAATCTGAAAGTCGCACAAGACCACCATAAAAACAAATTTCCATGAATAAATAAGACAAACCCCAAAGTAAAATTACCAAATAGATTTTTAAAACTCAAATGACAACTTTATTACCCTCTACTGCTTTTTTGGTAGAATGTGCCTTCATCATTGCAAGACACACCAACATCTACAGTGTTTAATTTACACCCGTACATGTCAAAAAAGTCCACCTAAGTTCACCAGAAAATCCAGAATTACATCAAGTTTATAGTTGGTTGCAAAAGCTGAATAAAATCTCCTACCAGAAGTGCCTCTAAAAATTACTACCTCCGTCCCAATTTTTTTTTTTTTACATTTACTTTTTTCTTGTGTTTTAGAGAGCGAGTTTTTTATTAGTATTTGAAATGATAAAATAATTTTTAAGGAGACATATAATAGAGGAGAGGTAGATCTATCATAACCCTCCTTAAAAGTCACTTTATCATTTCAAATACTAATAAACAATTCGCTTGCTAAAACACGAGAAAAAAGGGTAGTGTGAAAAAAGAGTTGGGACGGAGGGAGTATAAGTAATACGTTGAAATTGTTGATAGATCAATTTACCAGTAACACTCCTAGGTTATGCTCAGGAGAAGCTTGTTGATCTTGCTGAGTCTGTAAAGTAATATACTATCAGGCAAAAATCCAACAGATGGATAAAATTTAAAAAATAAGGAATAATAAAGACATTTAACAAAAGGCCGTTCATTTCATTTATACAGAATATTTAGTACCATGTACCAGCAATTTTTAATTAGCTTTAATTCTCATGGCACAGAGCAGAAACACATTTTTTAACAGCTAAAATAAGGCTAAAGAACAGTTTTGGAAACATCTTAGCAAGAAGACATATACATTCTACCCCCAAATGTTCACAGCTTCACCACCCAAAGTAATGAGTGAGCAAGCAAATGAAAAAGGAGGGATAATGCACTGCAACAAGAAACTTACTGGAGAAGGCTATGTAATTTGTGCTCATAAACCAAAATAAGTGTCTGAATATAAATACATTTTTCAGACATAAGGTTCACTTATAACATTGATGGTTATGTGGTAAAAAAAATGTTGTGGTAAAAGGGGCCATCTGACAACACGATAAGCCTCACACATAATAGCATTTGACAACACGATAGGTCTTACGCTCTAGTAATCTGAAGGTGCCATTTTAACATTACTGGTGATGTGGTAAAAGAATAAGAATGATGAAAGATATACATATCTCTTGCAGTAGAGTGTAATCAGTAATGCTACAGTTTGTGCAAAACAAGACTACCAGTTGCATGCAACGGAAAAACAAAAAAAATTGAAAGAGCACCGCAGATATGCAACACTCTGTGTTGGAGCACATAAGAAGCAATTCATGTGGAAATGTAGTGCATATCATAATTACCAATTTACCATCAACACTTGTGTGTTTTAAAAAAGTCTTTCACTGGTTATTAAGATTGTAAACTGGTATACTTACCCGTAACATTGCTATGAGCATGGAAAGAAGTGCATAGGAGCCAATTCCACCTGTGTAGACCTAGAGGAGAATGGCAAGATAAGGTAAATAGGAACGGGTTTGCAAAGTTCAAAAAATAAAGGAAAAAAAAAATTCATGTTACTTCATTCAACTCTCTCTGCTGCAGGAAGACTTTCAAAATCAGACATAATGGTTTTAATGGGGGCCATTTAGTTACAGCGTCCTGCATATAAGAGAGTAAATAAGTAAGATAGAATAAAAAATAGAAAATGCCAATGGTCAATGATACAGATCAGTCCTACAGGAAAAGAAAAGAAGATTACCGAAATAAATTCTGCAGCTTTTGGTCCATTATAAACATCAAAACTGTCATCAAAAGACATATTAAGCCCAAGCAAAGATAATAATGGCAAACGGAGTAAAATACAGGACCAAAAACAACATAAAATTGAAAGGTCATTCACTCGCACCCAAACTAATTTAAATCCAAATAAATGAGAAATGACATTCAGAAAAATGATTCAACAACTTTCGCTAGGTAATGAATATGATCTAATACAGAGACACAAGTGCATATACCAGCACAAATGCACTCCAGGTATTTATATAAGGTGTCCATTAAAAAAGTTATCCCAGTAACTCCTACTTTCCCCTTAAAAAAATCAACATATTCAAACAGAAGCACAAGTGCATTGTTACCAAATCTATATGCTGCCTTTTTGGAATCAAAACTATAATGCAGCATTCGTAGCAACAAACAGAAAATAATATACAGTGGTAAGAAGAAAGCACTTGCTCTGAATGAATAAAGAAGAGAAAGAATAACCACCTTCTACATCCCTACCCCTACAGTCCCTACTCCTAGACCAAAACAAGAGAAAGAAAGATGAGGGCAAGAAGTATATTGCTGCCTGATCATGACTAACTGATTGGTTATATCAGATGATTCATGATCAAATATGAAATAATAGGCAACCAATGCAAAAACCTGTCACCAGTCACATACATAAAGTTCAAATGCTAAACCAAACTTATTAGAAGAAACCTAAGTAAACTAACCTTAAATCAAACGCAATACCACTTTTCTTCTCCACAAATTTAATGATTGGTACCCGCGCCTTGGCAATAACCTAATATTGGTAAATAGAGAAGACATTGATGGTAAAGTACAAACATGGGAACAGTGAGTTTCAAGCACTAAATATACCTGTATCTTCTTTGCAATTCCTCTTTGAGACAGTGCCTTCGAGAGAGCATACAGACCCATCTGAGGACTTTTTACATTTGAACCCAGTATCACAACCTACCATATATTTGAATTGTCTAGTCAAAAATGAATGCTCATCTATCCTTTCGCATACCCCAAAAATCTGGTTTATATAAATAAATCTATAGACCAAATAGGGAATTCTTCAGACAATTACAAACTAATAAGAGAATGGCTAGAAGTCTTTCCATAAGAAAAATACTAGTAAGAAATAATATTTGTGATGCCAAACTTCACTAAAATTACTTTATATCAACATTGATATTCAACTAAAAACTTACAAACCATGACAGGGCCCTAAGACTGGATTTTTTGGGCCTCAATTCTATGGTAAGTCATGACTAACTGACTATAAGCTGCAACTTCTACAGTAATTTTAAATTTTCTGCTTTTTATAAGAAACAAAAAAAGTTAAATCTCTTTATGATTAGACACCCACCAAGCACCCTTAACTAACCTTAGCCCACGCCTCCTCTAGGGATTCCTCTCGATCTTCAAAATGTATGGTGTTCCTTCCTAACCACAAGGTCCATTAACAGCCAGAACTAAGACTCCCCAGAAGGATTTGCTCTTTTTAAAATTTAAACTTCAAATATTGGACGAAAACAGATCAGTCACCAGGGAATTGAAAACATATAACCAAGTACATTCATGGAAGTAACTAATTAATTATACTTGTCCTTCAAGTACAATCCTCCACATTCACAGGGAATTCAAAAATACTCGATGGCATTTACAAATCAAATGATAAAAATATAAAATATCAAGCATGCAACTTGGTTCATCACATTCCAGACGGATATGTCTTTAATTGAAGAGAGTACAACAGTAAAGTGATCATGAAACACTGTACACAATAATTATCATTAGCACATACATCGATATTGCTGGAAGGGAGGTAGAGCCCGGTCTTAAATGATCCAAAAACTTCCACCTGCATGTCAAAAACATGTAGTAATTAACCATAACACTCTAGCCATACACCTAAACACGCGAAAACATCCATTCAATGAATATAAATTCTAGAATATATTTACCTCAGCACTAGGCCAGATATATTTGATAACATCAAATACAGATTCTATAGCAGCTGTTCTGGATTCTTTCTCCTCAGGAGTTGGAGATAGAAAATCACAAAAATCAAGTATCTCTGCAGAAAATCCGATCCAAAAATCAGGTATATTCGTGCAAATCTCAATCAGAAATTTACAATTTTAATTCATAGGAACAATTGGGAGGCTCATTCTGCAGTCACCAGTATTTTATGCAATCTAAACACTAATTAAACTAAAACCTAGCTCAATAAACTGCACACATTGCTAAATCACATTGATTTGAATAAGCAATAAACCAACTCGAAACCTTTGTGCAGGCGGAGCATGGGGCTTTTGAAGCGAGAATTAGCACGAAACCACTTTCCCTCCAGACTCCTCTCGGCCGCCGGAGTGGAAGTTTCCGACGTCTTAGGCACCGGACGAGGATCCGCTGGAATTTTTTCCTCTTCATCTCCTGTTACGTTCACATCTAGGGAGAAGTAATCAGGTGCAACAGTCTCCGGCGAGGGGTACGGGATAGTGGAGAGAGAAATATGGTTGCGCAGGACAGTGTAGGGCTCTATTTCAGAAGAGGACGACGCCGGCGGCGGCGTGTCCGCGGCGGTGGTGGCGGTTTCCCCGAGAGGGCCTAGGGTTTCATACAGTATGTGCTGCGTTTCCATTGCAAGCCGAAGGTAGGCAGACGACGCAACGGCGAAAGTAGTCTTAATTTTTTCTTCGGTTCGCGATTTTTTTATGTAATTAATTTTTTTCTTTTATTTTTTTGACACCCATCGGCCTCTGTTTAAATTTTTGGATTTGGGTTTTCATGTAATCCGGTTGCAGTTGGGCCGAGAAGTAATATAGGATACCCGTTTATATTTTTTAGGGTATGTGTCCATCTTGAACCCCAAATTAATGGGAGAAAAACATTATTTCTACCTTCACGCGAAATCACGTCCCTTTCAAGCACAGGGTAACGCCTACGTACCCATTTTATAAAATCCAATACGATTGATTAACATATAAACTATTCAGCATACATAAGCCATTAAAAAATGAAACTATCACTGTTTATGTGGAAGAACATGCGAATCGCATAACTCTAATTTACTGAAATACTAAGTATCTAGGCAAGGTATTTTCCTTGTAGTTTGAAATTGATAAAGACTTGTGAAAGAGTTTCTATTTTCTTGGTCTTTATACTGTTGTCTAGTTTTGTACAAGACAAGAGGCAAAAACAGACTCAAAACATCCAGAAAAGTGCATTAAAACAAACCAAGATTTCTTCAATTTTAGAAATGCTACCAGTAATCATTGCAAGAGCAGTTTTACCCCCGCGAAAAAGATGGAACCGATAAGAATCCCTCAGTATGATTTCCCTACCAACTACACTGCTTACAAACTTGTAAATAGGGTGGCAAACACGAAGATTCTTGAAGATTCTAAGAGTCGAACCTTCTTTTGTACTAATCAGCCCGTATGCAAGAGCTAGCATCTCACTGTGTCTCCATAAGTTATCCTCCTTTTGTTCTTCATCTGTGTCATGCAATGCATAACCACCTTCTTTTATTTCTTTCTTCAACTCCAATAGTTTAAGATATATCTTCTGCATGTGATTCGTCTCCTGCTCCGAACGACCTTATGTTGTTCCTCACATTAAGCCAACTGCAAGCCGGCTTCTTTTTCACTTTCTCTGATTCCATTTTTCCTCTCAATCCCATCACATCTTGCAATCTCCCCGACGTTGCACATGCATTTGAGTAAAGGACGTAAGCTGAGTCGTCGAATGGGTTTGCTTCTAGAAGGTGTCGAGCAGCTTGCTTTCCGAGTTCTAAATGACCATGTGTTTTACTCGCGGACAATAAAGTTCGCCAAATGAAGTCGTTAGGTGGGACGGGCATTTGCTCGATAAATGCCAATGCCTCTGCCTCAGCAAGTCTTCCCGATCGTCCAAGTAAATCAACCATGCAAACACAATGCTCTATAGCAGGTGCCACACCATAGTCTGACATCATTGAAGCAAAATAATTGAAGCCCTCCTGTACTAGACCATCATATGGCTACACGCAGATAAAAGTGAGACGAACGTGACATGGTTAGGCTTCGATCCATTGGCCATCATTTCGTGAAAGGCTTCTCTGGCTTTCTGGAAGCATCCATGTCTAGAAAAGGCAGATATCAATATGTTCCACGATAGTCTAGACCGCTTTTTTGGCTCTGGAATTAGTTTCAATAGTTCATTCAGTTCCCCACACTTCCCGTACATATCCATCGTAGCATTTCCAACAAAATGATAATTATCAAAACCGAGTTTAATGGCTAAAAAATGGAGATGTTGACCATCTTCTAAAATGGCCAAGTTTGCAAACGCAGAAAGGGATGCAGAAAGACTGAACTGATTGAAATCAACTTTAGCTCTTTGCATCTCCACGAGGAGTTTCAATGCCTCCTCCCATTCACCGTAATGAGCATTAGCAGCAACCATAGCATTCCAAGTTGCATTCTTCTTGTTCGCCGATACTTTAAATATAGAATTACGTGAACTGAGATTACCACAGTTGGCTCACATATTCATCTGTTCCAAATCCAATGGATAGTATATGGGCATGTAAGGGCATTCCATATGGTAGCAGGTTGCTTGAATCACGACAAGATCTAAGAACATTCGTCAGGGTTATGTAGTTTGAACTTATTCCACTTTCCCTCATCAACTTAAAAGTTTTTATTGCATCATTAACCTCTTCATTCTCTGCATAACCACCAATCAAAGGCATTCCAAGTAACCAGCTCTTTTCCAGACATATTCTGGAAAATCTTCTTAGCTTCTTGAGTCATTCCAAACTTGCCATACATGGTAACTAATGCATTCCCAACTACAGTTTTCTCATGGAGTCCAGACGTAATGGCAAGTGCATGCACGATTCTCCCTTCAGACATAAATTCAGCATTGGCACACGCAGACAATGCACTGGCAAAAGTAACGAAATTCGTCTTGTTCCCCAATCTGAGCAGTTCGCTGAACACTTTCAAAGCATCTAAGCACTTGCCTCCAGAAACATAACCTGCCATCATGGAATTCCAAGTGATCAAGTCCTTCTGTGACATATGGCGAAACAATTTCTCTGCATCTTTATATCTTCTTAACTGAAAATACATAGTGAGGAGAGTGTTACATATGCAGATATCCAATTCAAATCCCATCTTGAACAATAAACCATGAATCCCTCTCCCCCAATTCAAGTTATCCACAGAATCACAGATGGACAATACTGTGGAAAGTGTGCTAACATCTACTTTCCCACGATTAATACGCATTAAATGGAAGTATTCAACTGACTCTTCATAGAGCCCGTTATGACCAAATGCCGCAAGTAATGAGTTCCACGATATGGTGTCGTGTTCATCCATGTTATTGAACACATAACTGGCGACCTCTACGCAGTCGAAACCTCCAAAGACCGATATAAGAGAATTAGCAACGGAGACATTCATTTGAAGGCCCGACTTAATAACATTACCAAGCACTTGATGCATCAGAAATTCATCATCCAGAGCACCATAAGAACTAATAACCGTGGTAAACATATTCTGATCAAGGGGGGCTGGGGGTTCGGGACATTGGGGCCTTTAATAAGGCACTTGTGGGCAAGTGGAGATGGAGGTTTCTTGTTGAACGTGATAGTTTGTGGGCGAGAGTGCTTGAATCCGCAGGGAGGGGGGGTGTGGGGAATGAGATTAGATTTGTGAAGGGGGAAGGGGTATAGTGTCGAATTGGTGGAAAGATGTCATCAAAAGTACTTCGGGCGTGGAGGGAGAGTGGTTTCGGGGAATCTTGGGGGAATCTTATTAGGAAAATTGGGGATGGGGGGAACTGATTTTTGGGGGGGGATGAGTGGGCGGGCAACAAGAGTCTTCGTTCTCGTTTTCCTAGGTTATTTAGGGTGTGTATGAGTCCTGAGGGGTCTATTAGTTCGAAGGGAAGTGGGAAGGGGAAGTGTGGGAGTGGGAGTGGATGTGGAGATGACATTTATTTGGCCGGGAGATTTCTCTATTTAATGATCTTTGTGATTTGATCAACAGGTACCCGGTGAAACATGGAACTCAGGACTCATGGAGATGGAATTCAAATCCTAAAGGTGTGTTTTCAACAAGGCTCGCTTACAAAGACATATTCAAAAGTGGCCACGATTTGCTCAATCCAGATTTCTCGTGCGGGTTCAAATGCATTTGGAATAGACTTGAGAGCACTGCTTTTCCCACAATTTCTTTGGTGATCAGCGAAAATCCTTTCCGAAAAAACCCAGAAATTTCTGGGTGAGAGTTGTCTATAATGTATTGCATTATGTGATCCTTGGGATCTTTCCTGCATTGAATTAAGACGGAGGTTGGTAAATCAGTGGTTGAAAATTTTAGTGAAGATCCAAACTTGAAAGTTGAGACTTGAGAGCTTCTTCTTGCTGTGCCTAACCAGCATAAAATCTTCTGTGTAAAATAAAGGAAGAAAAATATCGAGATGATGTTTCATTATTTTATAACAATTGCTTTGGGGATTCATTTGAATAGCATTAAAATTGAATTGATGTGTCATATTTTAATAAAAAAAATTAAATTAACTTAAAAAAATATAATTCAATGATTTTTTGAAATAAAAATTAATAGTATAATTTTTTTTTAAAATAAAAAATAATTTAAAAACCTTTTAAAATAAAATGTAATAGTTCAATTCAAAGGCTATGCCTTTTGCAAGCAATTTGTCCCAAACTTGACACATAATAGGAGCGCAGAATAGTGAGATAAAAAGAAGAAAATCAGCGTTCGTATAAAATTCTCACCAACGAACTTAACGAACATCAATTTCCGAATGAAAAGCATGTTCAGAACTCTGTTTTCTGCAGCACCCAACACTGCGTTTTCAATAAATTCAAGAAAAAACCTAAACGCCTTCATCAAGAAAAGCGTTCTTCTGCTACACAATTACACAAACGACAAGTTAATCACTCATGGAAGTGCCCTCCACTGCCATTTATTCAAACTGGGCCTCACATCTCAGAAATACATAGCCGTTAAATTACTCATCATGTATTTAGACTCGAGAAAATCGTTCGAAATTGACCAGATGCTGAAGGAGTTCAAAGGGTTCAATCTAGTTGTTCATAATTGCTTGATCACTGCAAATCTTCAATGGGGCAATGTGGTTGAAGCGCGCAAGTTGTTCGATAAAATGCCTGAGAGAAATGAAGTTTCTTGGACTTCATTGATTTCGGGTTTATTGAAGCATGGGAATGTGGGTGAAGCAATGTCTTATTTTGAGAGGAACCCTTTTTCAGATGTGTTTTCGTGGACCGCGACAATTAATGGGCTTGTACAAAATAGGCTGAATTTTCAAGCAATGAGGCTTTATAAGAAAATGCTCCAGTCTGGAGTTTTACCTAATGATATTACTTTTACAACTGTCATTAGAGCTTGTATGGAGTTAGATGATCTTGGGTTGGGAAAGAGTGTTCTTGGGTTGATTATTAAGGTTGGTTTCGAGGACAACGTGTGTGTTTCAAATTCTTTGGTTAAGTTTTTTCTGAGATTTGGTGAAATTGGTTTTGCAAAAAGGACATTTGATAGGGTAGAGGAAAAGGATGTGGTTTCTTGGACCACTATCCTAGATATGTACGTTGAGATGGGCGACTTAAGAGAAGCTCGTAGGATATTCGATGAAATGCCAGAAAGAAATGAAGTTACATGGAGTGCAATGATAGCAAGGTTTAGTCAGAGTGGTAATGCAGAAGAAGCGGTGAGGTTATTCCAACAGATGGTTCAGCAAGATTTTAAACCAAATATATCATGCTATTCTAGTGTAATTAGTGCATTAGCCACTCTGGAGGTTTTGAAATCTGGATGGAGTATTCATGCTCATGTTCTGAAGATTGGTATGGGGAGCAATGTATTCGTTGGTAGCTCACTTTGTGATTTGTATTGCAAATGTGGAAATACTAAAGATGGATGCTTGGTGTTTGAATCGATTATTGATAAGAATGTTGTTTGCTGGAATTCTATGGTTTCTGGGTACAGCTTGAATGGCCAACTTGCAGAAGCTACAGAGCTTTTTATCCAGATTCCTTGCAAAAACACTATGTCTTGGAATTCGTTGATTGTTGGTCATTTATATGTCGAGAATTTTGGCGAGGCATTTGAAGTCTTCCGCGAGATGATTTTGTCGGGAGAGCAGCCGAACAAATCCACTTTTTCGAGTGTTTTAAAAGCTTGTGCAAGCTTGGCCTCATCAGAGAAAGGTAAATATTCACACACAAAAGCTATAAAGCTCGGTTTTCAACATGACGTATTTGTTGGAACTGCACTCGTGGATATGTATGCGAAATCTGGAAATATAGAAAGTTCTAGAAAGATCTTTAACAGGATGCAGACAAAGAACGAGGTTGTTTGGACAGCTATGATTCAAGGGCTAGCTGAAAATGGATTTGCAGAGGAATCACTCCACCTATTCGAAGAAATGGAACACACCCCATCAAAAATTGCACCAAATGAGCTCATTCTTTTGTCAGTTTTGTTTTCTTGCTCTCATTGTGGTTTAGTTGATAAAGGGCTAAGTTACTTAAGCTCAATGGAGAAGGTTTACGGTATAAAGCCAAACGAGAGGCACTATGCTTGTGTTGCAGACATGCTCTCTCGATCTGGGCGTCTTCTTGAGGCAGAAAAGTTCATCATGAGTATGCCGTTTGAACCTGAAGCAAACACATGGGCTGCTCTATTAAGTGGTTGTAAAACATATGGGAACGAGACTTTAGCTGTAAGGACGGCTGAAAAGCTCTCAAAACTTGTAGAGACGAAGCCTGGAGGCTATGTTCTCCTGTCAAATATCTATGCTTCTGGAGGGCGATGGCTTGATGCAATGAAAACGAGAGATTTGATGAACCAGAAAGGAATCAAGAAAACCGGGGGTTGCAGTTGGATTGAGTTGAGAAACCAGGTGCACTTGTTCTACTCCCAGGATGAAACTCACCCTCAAAAGACTGAAATTTATTGGGTTTTGCAGCTTTTCAGTTCCGAAATACAATTGTACCTCACTTAAAAAAAAGTCTATTTTTTTTGGTTAAAGCTAATACTCTTTGTGTGTGCCTTGTCTTCGTCTCTCTCATTGGTATATGCTAATTCTCATCACTAATCAGATTCCCTCATTTAAAATTGGAGTTTTTGCGTCATTTCAGCATGGGATTCAATTTTGAAACACAGAAAAAACATCTCAATGTGGATCAGGGAATTGGCTCCTCCACAAGAACAGCGATCCGTAGAGGAGCATTTCGGACTTATTAGAAAATGTGCACAATGGCAATTATCTCTGTAACATCAATAATTCATTTAAACTAACCAATATGGGAAGTATACAGTTTTAGATGATGAACTGTTGGATTGTGCAAAACCTACTTTCTTATATTAAAAACTCAACATTTCTAAGACAAGTCATCATTAATGTGTTGGGTGATTCTTTTACTTTGTTTTGTACTAGGTAGTATATTTTCATTGAACTAAATTGTTAATAGCCTATACATTGTCCTAAATTGTGCAATAGCCACTCATTCTGATTTCTGCAGTATAATTTGCCTATTACATGTATGTCTTATTTTGGAGTTAAACTACCAAGAAAGTATGACAAAGAAAGCTGTCTTTTTCCATTTGTTCTGGTTAAAATTCTAATATTCTCCTTGGATATTTTATGATATTTACTTAAACTATTTTTATATTTTCACACGATGTTCCTCGTGCGCCACTATGCTTAGGTTGACAAAGATTGCAGAGTACATGATTCAAGTGGCATTGCTGTGTACTTCATTCAAATCACCAAAAATGTAAGTGTTCATATATTTAAATTCCCAACAGGAGCGAGTTTGCCCATTTGCATTGCCAGCCTCTTCATCAGACATCATGTGAGTCTTCATCTTATTATACCTCAATTATGATCCGCAACTGATATTGTTCATCAAATTCATGCATCAGTGTTAACTTTTCCCATTTTTGTTTTTGCCCCTCTAAATGCGCATTACCAGTAGAGCTGCAGAAAAATGTAGATTTAACCAGCAGTTTGCCAGTTCGAACCGGGACCTTATTATCTGATTTGGATTTTTGGAAACTGAAACCGGCAGTTAGGCAGTTAAATCGCCCGTACAATATTATTTTTGTTTAAATATTCAAAATTTGGGTGAAAAATCGGCATATCTGGCATCATCTTCCTCCCTGTTTTGAGCTTTTATTTTATAGATATGTGGTGAAATGGTGGAATTTAATTTTGCTGGAAGGCTTTCGTAGTAGAGATTTTGGGACAATCTGATTGAGTTTGTTATCTTTTTTACAATTAATGTGTTTTTCTGTTATATTGGTGTTTATGATTTGTTAGTTATATATATTGCTTCTCAAACCATATGAAGTTTAGAGGGAACTTCAGTAAGAACGAAGTAGGGGACTGAATGAAATTGAGTCAAGTCAAACATATAACTAGTCAAGCTTGTTTCACATGTTGTCGAGTTTCAAAACTTACGTATGATACTTAATCAAGTCGAGCTCGAGTAGTTTAATCTTATTCACTTGTTCCTTTTTTTTTTTACTCATTGATCCAAGCTTCGGGCTTTACCGAACATAACTCTTTGGGCTTTTTTGATGAATCGAGCTTAAACGAGGTTTTATCGAACGATCTCAACTCGAGTAACAAATGGTTTTATTTGATTCTCAGCCCTAGAGTAGAAAGTATAGAGCAAATTATCGTGTTCAGTAAATACTTAAAAGGCTTTTGTAAAGACTTAAATATGACCGAGTTGAGCTTAAGTAGGTCGGACAGTAGATTCCTATAGGGTAGCCTCATCTGTTCACACTCTAATTTAGGCTAATGAATTTGGTGTATTTTAAGAGGGAGAGTGTAGAAGGGTTGAGGCCATCTTAAATGGAGTGTAAATTTTGCAAATACATTCTTGCAGGACCATTTGCATTATTGATGATGAAAATGGTGCTAAATAACAAAAAAAGGGACCACAATCATAATAACTTCTATTGTGTGAAGAAGTTTGCTTGCCACTTTGCCTTTTCATTGTCTAGCAATTTGTCAGCATGTGTTTTCAATGCACAAACTCTTCTTTCATCCATACATCTTCAATTCCTAATTCTATACCACCACCACAAATCCCAATTTCAAGATTTTTCTTTCAAGGTTGTAATTTTTTAGGGTTCGGAAAATTACAACTTTATCCTTATGCTATAAGCTTAAGATACTACCTCCGTTCCTTATTATGTCACATTTAGTCCATTCACACAAACCAATTTTTCTACTACTAATTAGGGTATCAAATAGAAAAATTGGTTTGTGTGAATGGACTAAATGTGACATAATAAGGAACGGAGGTAGTATCTTAAGACTTTTATATCCTTATTTATTCATATACACCACGATTAATATTTTTCCTAGTAGTATTTATTAGGGGTATTGTTGGAAGAAAATTGATAAGTTTGTATCAGTATTACTATTAGCAAAGTGACAGATACATAGGAATTCCATTTAGGATAAAATGGGGCAGTTAATAAGAAAGGGAGGTAGTATGAGGCAATGCTCCAAGATTATTAGTTCAGGCAAAGTTTGAAACTCTAATTTATAAAAAAAATAAAAATTAATATATCTGTTTTCTAATTTTTGTATGAACCATTTTCTTAAGTACCCTTGAAGTTAGCTGGTTCTATTTTCAAAGCCTTTCTTCATCAAGACTACACGTAGCATGAGTTTAAAACCACAACGTGATTTATAATTTTTTTGTTTTCTAAGAAGGCTATTATCAATGAAAAATATTTTTCTCAACAAACACACATGTCCTGAACATTTTGAAAATTCATCCACCCTATAAAAAAACTTTTCAAAAAAAATCTCGGTAGAATCAAGAAATGGCTACTTGCACCTTAGCTCTCTCTACTTCCAAACCGTTATTCAGTTGTCCAAAACAACCATTTCAGAACAGATTGAATCCCATCAACAAGTTTCATGTGTCAAATTCTTGCAACCACTCATCACATAAACATGTACTTTCATTACAACCAACTACAAGCTTTAGCAGCAGAAATAGCAATATTGTACATAATAAGAGATTATGGAACTTGATAGTTAGAGCAGAAGCTGTTCCACAGAGCAGAAACGAGGTAGCGAATACCGATGATTGGATCAGGACTTTGCAGCTTGCAGCTATGTTTGCAATCTGGTATACGTTGAACATACACTTCAACATCTTCAATAAACAGGTCTCTTTTTCCTTCTTCCTTCTTCTCTTTAATACATGTTATATATCATTTAATGGTTCTACTTTATATATGTAATAGTACTGGTGAAACTGAAATACGAGATGAAATACAGTTTATGACATATACTTCAACATCTTTAATGAACAGGTCTCTGTTTCCTTCTTGATTTTTTTGTCTCAGTTTCTAATATGTCACACTTATTTAATGATGCAATCTTAGATAAGTGATTGTATTGCTGAAACTGAATTACGAGTCAAAATACAGTTTAGGATGTATGTATAGTTCAACATCTTCAATAAACAGGTCTCTGTGTGCTTGAATTTTCTGTCTCAGTTTCAAACATATGCCACGTTTTATTTAATGATGCAATTTATACAAGTGATTGTACTTGCGAAATGAAATTGAGATGAAATACAGTTTAGGATATATATAGTTCAACATCTTCAATAAACAGGTCTCTTTTTCCTTTCCGTTTTTTTTTTTTTTTGGGGTGGGTGGGGGTTGGTTTGGGGTCTTAGTTTCTAATACACGTCACGTTTTATTTAATGATGCTATTTTACATACGCGATTGTACTAGTGAATTTGAAATACAAGATGAAATATAGTATAGGACAATGATGTTGTGTGACTTATGTTAGCTTCATGAATCTTCACGTACAGATATTGAAGGTTTATCCGTTCCCTGCAACAGTGACCGCCTTTCAGTTCGGTTGTGGGACTGTTATGATATTTCTGATGTGGGCTTTAAATCTGCACCCTAAGCCTAAACTTAGTAGGTCTCAGGTGATGATCTTTCATCAATTTTGATGGCAAAAACACATTTTCTTCATGCTTTCTATTGTCTTTAATCTAGATGTTGTTTTTCAGCTTTCAGTAATCTTTCTACTTGCTGTTGGACACACAATTGGAAACTTATTAACAAACATCAGTATCGGAAAAGTCGCGGTTTCGTTCACACACACAATCAAGGCCATGGAGCCTTTCTTCACTGTCTTGCTCTCTGCCTTATTCTTTGGGGAGGTATACAAACATACCATTTTGTCTTTATATGTGTTTTTTGTACCATTTAGGTTGTATGGGATAGAGTTAAAATCCATTTTGGTCCCATAACTTTTGCCTTTTCGGAAAAAGATCCCAAAAAAGATAAGTTTTTCAATGTAATCCCCAAACTCCTTAATTGGTCCCAAAAGTCACCGGAATTTGAAGTACGACGTCGCTTTGGGATCTTATGGAAAAAATACAAAAGTTATGGGACCAATTTTACACCTCATGTTCCAAAAACGTGCCCCAAAACAACGTCGTATTTCAATTCTAGCAACTTTGAGACCAAAATTATACCATTTAATGAGTTGTGGGAATAGATTGAAAAACTTCCAACTTTTTTAGACCTTTTGCAGAAATGGCATAAGTTATGAGACCAAAATGGATTTTAACTCGTATAGGATATATATCGCACAAGTGTATATGATCACGACAAGATCATAGGATGTTAAATATATATACAAGGAAAAGTGTGGATAAATATGCTAGTTTGGAATGAAATAGAAACTTGGGTTTTGTTAGCTAGATTGGACTGTGGATGATTTATTAGAGCTTGAAGTTATTTGACTTTTTTCAGTCTGATAACACAGAGGCCCTCTCTATGGGTAGTTTCTTCTCTTGTGCCTATTGTTGGTGGTGTGGCTTTGGCTTCATTCACTGAGGTCTCTTTCAACTGGTATGAACCCTTATTAATCTTATAATGCTACGCTTAATGTCCATTTACATAGTGGATAATGCACCCAGTATATTTCACCAAGTGTTGCATCTACAGAACCGTCTAATGGCCGATTTGTTTCAACAGGATAGGTTTTAGTAGCGCGATGGCTTCCAATCTTACCAACCAAACACGAAATGTGTTCAGTAAAAAATTTATGGTTACGGAGGAGGTATGATGAAGTTTGCATCATGTGGTATAAAATTCCTTCAAGGCCTTTTGAGTGATAGATATTCTGTCTTCTTCATCATTGATAGGAAACTCTGGATAACATCAATCTCTTCTCCCTTATGACAATCATATCATTCTTATTTCTGGCACCTGCTGCCATTCTCTTGGAAGGTGTCAAGTTCAGTCCTTCATACTTGCAAAATGCTGTAAGTATCGTTACAAGCCCTGTTTTTTTCTTTTTGGAGCAATACTTCAATGCATTAATTGCACCGTGCAACTGATGCAATTTTGACTTCTGATTGAAAAATCTCAGTCAAGCTGTCATTTTATAATTTTTCGCAAATCATAAAGTAAAAAGCGATCGGTATGTATTAGTTCGCGTGATGAAAAATATCAACTCGTATTATGAAAAATATTAGTTGAATATTTGTAAAGTACTAATATTTTTCAGCCTACAAACTAATACCTTCTTTTGTTTTAACTAATAGTATGAACTAATACTTCTCACGATATATTTTAGTTTTTTGTGAATGAGGCAAACTTGCACCAGTTGCATGGAGCTACTGATGTAGAAGTTCTTGTCTTTCTTTTTTTGTTCACTTTATAATTCATGTAATTTGATTCAGGCAAGTCAAGGTTTGAATGTCAGAGAGTTGTGCATAAGAGCTCTTCTTTCTGGTTTCTGCTTCCATACCTACCAACAGGTGAGTTATAATATGAATTTGAGTAGTTTTTAAACCATAGCTGATGATTTCATATTAGGGCGTGACTATTGACAACCGGGTATTTGCTCAATACACCCACATGTGATGGTACATGGTGCTAAAAATGTTGTACATATGGGTGTACTGAGCAAAAAACCGGGTGTGAATAGCCAAACGATGTCTTTTAGATGATAATTCAACGAGTTTAGAGCCTCAAGTTGACGATCAAGATCAATTAAGCATATACTAACTTCATCTTCTTCCTTTTGTTATTGAGAGCAGATTTCTTATAAGATACTACATATGGTATCACCAGTAACACATGCAGTAGGAAACAGTGTGAAGAGAGTGGTGGTGATTGTATCCTCAGTTATTTTCTTCCAAACACCTGTTTCACTGATAAATTCCCAAGGTAATTATATACTCCAGTATCCAGTCTCCAATTTAAATATTTACATTTCTTTTCTACTTCTATTTTACATGCATTTACGACGTCGAATATCTCAGGAACTGCTTTGGCTCTTGCTGGAGTTTTCTTGTATTCAAGAGCAAAGAGGAACAAAACAAAAGCTGCTTAACTTGATGTTAGAAGAAACACATTGTGAAGATATTACAAAGTATTAAATAGCGTTCAGTGTATAAAAGAAAAGGACAAGTAATAACAAGATGAGGATTCTACCTCAAATTTTCAACTGATTTTCAGGGTTACTTCAGCTAGGCTTCATACACCTCGATAATCAGCAAACATGTTTATAGAAACTAGAACCTGCTTGAACTCCAAACTATAATAAAAAGGTAATTCCTATACCATTATTTTTTGCTGGTAAATCTTCTGTTATACCAATAGCTTCTCGTGTACATATATATATATTGCGAACGTCGCTCCGTGGGTGGTTTATTTGATGCTACACCAACACTATAATTGAAATGAGTCGAGCCGGCTCAAATTGTGCTCGGTTTAGAAAAAGGCTCAAATTTTATTTGAATTTCCTCGAGTCGAGTTCGAGCTACCCTTGTACTGCTCAAGCTCAAAATTCAAGCTTAATAATACTCTGAATTTACCCGAGTCAAGTTCGTGCTACCCTTATACTGCTCAAGCTCAATATTCAAGCTTAATAATACTAGACTCGTCAACTGACATAATTTTACTATTTTACCCCTAATGCGCAAACTATTTACAAATATAATCTAATTATAAATAAAATAAAAAGTGAGCAAAAACGAGTTCGAGTTTCGAGTAAATTCGAGCTCGAGATCAAAAGAAGTAGGCTCAAACAAGTTTGAGTTTCGAGTTTTTTAATCTAGTCAAGTTTGAGTTTGACACTAGTCTCGACACATTTACACCTAAAACACTGGACAGAAGCGTGCACATATAGAGACCAAATAAACAAAACGACAGCTCAATTTCACATGGCACCAAAAGCAGCCTCATAATAATAGTTTGGAGCAAACATCAACCAGCCATAGGTTTTGCATTTACAACCAAAAAGATCTTCCCAAAGACCCTAACTTATGGCAGTACCATTTAAGTTGCACCTAGTACATCATCAACATGCATAGCAAAAATTTCCCGACTTAGAAACGTTAGCAGTAGTCACTTCTTTTGGGCTATGGTTGGATTAGGTTGGGGTGAGGTGAGGGGTTGCTACAAGTCTTACTTACACAAGATGGGTCTCACCACCAGCAGTTATAAACAAAAACCACAAGTCTTTAGGATGTCAAAAGCAGGTCAAATGCAAAGAGGAGATCCTGATTCCTGCCCAGCACTGTTGTTAACTTCGGGAGTGGAGTGTCATTTCTCAGGTTGATTCTGTGATTCATCATAACTCTTGCAATCAGTGGTGTTATCAGCATTGCCAGAAGCTGCTTCTTGCTTGCTTAATCGGGCCTGCTCCATAATAACATCATGGAAACTAGGTCGTTTAGTGGGGCCTGCATCAGAGCCACCAGAGTTGTCAACCCATCCTGAACTTCGGTCGGGGCTTCTGCTGCGACTCCTAACTTCATTCTTTGAAGCAGCCATCATTCTCTCGTGAAAGCTTAACTGTGGGGCACCTCCAAAAGATCCAGAACCATAACTGTACCACATGAAAAGACAAAATGTTAAAAACCAATTCTCATTCAACAAGCAAGTGTAAACCAATTAAAAATCTACAATGTTGATACAACAAACAGCTAAGTCTTTATCCTACACTGTGGGGTGGAGACTATAAGAGTCTGTGTTTGGTTGAAACACATGCTCTCATTCATATTGAAGTTTAACCTATTTTATTTTCCGTTCCAAGTCCTTTCTTCCAATTTTTATCTGAATTTAGATTCTATATTTTGATATTACCTACAGTATGGGGATGTTTGCAAAAAGTTATGCATTAGAGGAAGTGATTTAAAGTGATGTGTGAATAATCGCCTAATAGAAGAGTGGTGAATGTCTGTAAAATTTGTACAAAGCAGGAGTTGAGTGTTTGATAAAAGATTTGAATCAAGTAAACTATTAGTGAGAAGCAGAATCAACTAGAAGCATGTTCAGCTATTAGATTATGAATTCTAAGTGATTAATTTTTTTATTTTTTCTTCTTTGATCGGAAAAATTAAGTGATTAATTCAAAAAGAAGCATTTTGTTTCAAAACACTCAAAAATCTACTTCTTTGAAGCAAAATCAGAAATCATAAGCGAGTATATTCTCTTTCAAACAACCCCTATACCCATGTCAAACAATCTTAAGACCATTTCTCTAATTTAGTGCCTACAATTCCATTTCAAGATTCGCATATCACGTACCCTCACTTTTTGTTTACATTGATTTTATTCATCCAACGATTTGATCCATGAAGCAACCCTATGTATGTGTGGGTGTTGTGAGTGTGTGTGTGTGTGTGTTGTGGGGGTTGGGAGTTGGCGGGTTTAAAGCCACACACACATACCCATCATGTTGTTTGTCCTGACCACCACCGAAACTCTTATCAGGAGAAGATGGCTTTCCCCAACCTCCGCCGCTTCCCCTGTCATTTCCACCGTATGAAGATTCATAACGTCCACTTCCACTAAACCCTCCAGATGGACCCGAGCTCCACTGCCGCCTTCCTCCTCCCATCCCCCCACCTTGTGAAGCCATATCACGAACTTCAGCAGGAACATTTTGATTAGCACCTTCCAGAATTTTCACAAGTTCTGACGCATGTCTTGAATCCTTGTCAGACAAAAAGGAATAGGCCACTCCAGTGGCACCAGCCCGTCCAGTTCTTCCAATTCTGTGAACATAGTCCTCGATTCCTGTTGGGAAGTCATAATTTATCACCACCCTGTAGCAACATCAGTACCCATTACATGAGTCAATAACAATTAAAACACAATAGATGTGTCAAATATACTCTTCTTGCAAAACAATTGTCAATCTTATTCATAATGTAGCATCCAGCATTAGCAAAATCATCCCACAAATAATTGCAGTGGCACTCTTTACAAGGAAAATACTTCTATGCGCCAGTTGCAACGTGCAACTCAACATTAAACAGTTTAGCTGTGCACCAGTTGCAGGGTGCAATGCAACTGACTGGTGCACCCAAGTGCTTCTCTCTTCTCAATGCATGCCTTGTAGTCTAACTAAATAATTGAATCATATGCCGATTGCACAGCACCACCCAGATTATTTTAACAGCTACCCACCTGATATCCTTAACATCGAGTCCACGAGCAGCAACATCAGTGGCTACAAGCACTGGGGACCTCCCAGTGCGAAACTGTTGCAACACATAATCCCTTTCATCCTGAGATTTGTCCCCATGAATAGCAGCAGCTCCAAATTGCTGGTTCAAGTTACCTGCAAGCATATCGCACATTTTCTTCGTAGAGCAAAAAATAATAATCTTGGATCCCGGTTCCTGAGATCTCAATATCTGTTCAAGGCGACCGCGCTTATCCATCGATGATAAAACTTCAACATGCTGATGAAACATAAATATATATACGCAAAGTTAAAACAAACCCTAAAATGCAGCTACAAAAAGGAGAAACCTCACTTTTATTTAAGGAATTATAAAAAAAAACGTGCCTGGGTTATTGACTTGGCTGCAGCAAGCTGATCGGCATTTCCAATGTTAACCTGAACGGGGTTGACCAGTAAATCAGCCGCAATTCTGCGGACCTCCTTTGGCCATGTTGCTGTGTACATCATCGTTTGCCTACGAGGAGGAATCTCCTTCACAATTTTCCTTATCTGGGGTTCAAAACCCATGTCTAGCATCCTGTCAGCCTCATCTAATACCAAATATGACACTTGATGGAGGCTAATCCGTTTCATCTCCAGAATGTCATTCAACCGACCAGGAGTGGCAACTACAATATCCACACCTTTGTCAAGGTCTCTCAATTGAGGGCCTTTAGGCGCACCTCCATATAAACACTACATCGTACAAACATCAAAGGCATATTAGCAAGAGAATGGTAGGGAAATTGACCGTATTTACGTGAATATGCATTCAGAGTGTCAACCGTGTTTAAAATCAACAAATAAATGCAATAAATATATATGTATAGAGAGAGGGGCAAATACTGCTATGCGCCAGTTGCACCGTGCAAACGTTGAAGGCAATATTAGCAAGAGAATGATAGGGAAATTGACCGTATTTACTTGAATATGCATTCAAAGTGTCAACTGTGTTTGAAATCAACAAATAAATGCAATAAATATATATAGAAGGAGGGGAAAATACTTCTATGTGCCAGTTGCACCGTGTAAATCAAGTGCATTTTTAAATGGTATTAGTTGTTTTCGCTAAACAGTATTAACTGTGCACCAGTTGCACGGTGTAACTGGTACACCCAAGTGTTAGTCATATATTTTATATATGTATCATGTGAACAATTAGGAGACAAGCAATCCCCAAAAGAGGATATGGCATATACTATGCATATATAAACAGAGCAGTATAGACAGGAGACTTGCGGACATAGAATACACACTACTTCATCATAGTGATGCTGAACGACTATACAAAAGTAATTAACAATTTCAAATTGGCACAAAATCAGAGCAGTTTACTATGAAAGCATTGTCAAAATCATACCGTACAAGGTATCCTTGATGATCTTCCAAATTTTTCAGCCTCAACTTGTATCTGTGTAGCCAGTTCTCTTGTTGGTGAGAGCACCAAAATGGTTGGACCTAATTTAGGATTATTACGCTTTTGTTTCAGATGAATAAATCCAGGAATCAAGTAACCCAAAGTCTTTCCAGATCCTGTCCTGGCAATGGCTACTATATCACGACCTTGAAGAGCAACTGGCCATGATTGTGCCTGGATAGGAGTCGGAGCTGAAAAACCAGCTTGCTGCATCTGCAAAGTGTTTTGGGGAAAGGGGGGAATAGAACCACATGGTCAATATAAGAGTTAGTCCTTCACTTGTTTTGAACGTATGCAAGTTGCTGACGAAAAGAAAAGCATCATCCTCCACTAAATTCGACATTATTTGCCGATGCAAGTGCATTTCAAATCCAGTAGGGTGGATTCGATGAATAGTAAAAAGTGTATTTGGATTTCATATATGTTTGGCAGTGTGGATTTTGTAAGATTTGATAGGGAAGGATTTAAGAAAGTATGTTATAGATGATTGATTGTGTATTTGAGATTGTGTGTTAAGTAGGACTGTAGGAGAGAGAGTGTGTAAAGTAAAAAAGGACGAGAGTGTTGAGTTGGTAAGAAAATTATAATTAAAAAGTGGTTGATAGTGTATTGGAAAGAGTAAAATAGGTGTATTTTAGGTATTATAGGGTAGAACTTTAGAGGATTTGAAATCTCATACCAAATCCAGATAAACAAACGATGATTTGGATTTGAAATAAAAAAAAAGGTGGGGTAGGAAACTGTATACAAACATACCCTAATTGACTTCCAAGAGAGTTCTAATTGTGTGATAATGCCCTTCACATAAATTGGCTTACCAGTAAGGGCATACCAATTACATGAGAGCCCTCAAAGGAGGGTGGAACAGTGTACAGCATTTGGCTCCTCCCTGGAGCAAACACTGCACCTATGTAAGAAATTATAGATGCAAAAGTTTGTCATTCTTAACACCACGATGGACCACCAGTTGTTATTTGAACATTGTAGAAAATTATTTGATTCTTAGTTCAGATTCACAAGAGCATCTAACTATAAAATATATTATTGAGATGAGAATTGTGTTCATACCTCCCTTAAAATTTCCGAAGGGAAACCAGTGGCTTGAAATGAGGTGAATGGTTTGGGTGCATTACATCCCTAGCCGATTTAGAACAGACAACCAATTAAGATTTACCAAATATTGATTTAACAAATAATGATCAGCAAAACACAGATGGAAAAGCAATGTACATTTGCAAAACCAAAGAAAAGGAAACACCAGATCACTAAAAGGAAATACATGAAAAAAGATTTACACAATGAAGCAACTTCATGCCAGAAAATTAAACAGGCTTCGGAAACCATTTAATAATGTAAAACCGAATTTTGACAACAACGTCACTAGGACAATATACATGCAATTTGCAACTTCTCCATTCGAAACAGACTATGCTTCTCCTGATAAAGTCACGCTTTACAGATTCAGAAAAAGAAAAAAAAATTCTAAACTTGCTAAACAGCAAGACCTCACTCGCATATTAGCCTATTAGGTAGTTAGTAAATCTACCATTAAAGATTACCAACCTTTACTAGGCATGATTCGTATAACTATGTTTAGAGCCAGATTGACTGAAGAAATATAGGGTCGCCCGATGTACATACACCGCCTCTTCAAATATTGGAGCATAAAAAGAAACGGTATCCCACCCTTCAATCTCTCTCTGGCTCTTAAAAAATTGCATCATACAAACAATAGGGAAATAAAACTAGAATTAATAAATGCTTACCGTTACAGTAATTTCATGACGACGACAGTAAGCCTCGACAGACAAACCAGTTTCTGCACCCTTAGATTCAACTGGCACATGTGCAGAATTTTTCGCTGGATCATTCAGTGAATAATCTGATCGGCTTTTGTCAGCCTAACACAAATTAGAGAAGAGGAATACGCAATTTGTGAGTCTTTTGTGTTAATAAAAAATATACAAACTATTGTGTGCAAGCATTAGATATGTAATCCAAAAGTAAAATATTTGAATTCAAGTTTCAAGTATAAGTTGAACCTTATGCAAAAATGAAGAAGTTAAAATTGCCTCTTAAGTCGCTCTTAAAAAGATACAGGTGAGATACAACAATGTAGATAGATATCTTTTCAAATCAATTAGCAAATTGACAAACATTAGGTGAGCTACTCGAGGCACCTGATTAGCTCCTGGCCCAGAATCAACCTTTGTTGAGCTATTATCATTGCTAGCTTGGTTATATCTATTTTCATCATCATATTTTCTGTGGGGACTTTGAGACTTTTGAACTGACGAACTCAATGATAATTCGGGCAGTGCTGAGCTTGCATTGGAGGGGGCAGCCGGTTTATCATATTGGGTTACATTGGTCACTGGATTCCAGAAGTAAAGATACCCAGTATTTGTATCAACCAGTCCTTTCCATGGTTTTGGGAGTGTGGGGTCCTCTGGTGCATATTTTACACTAGGCGTACGGTAAGTTGCAGTTGTTGTTGCCATATCAGAGGTCCTTCTTAATTCTAATATTCCAAGGAAAAGTATAACCAAGATCAGAACTCATACAAAAATCATGAAATACCCATCACATTGGATAAGAGTCATGAATAGAATGCAGTATTATGTTACTGGAATCATATTAAATCAAAAATGGCAAAAATGGTCTCAAACCACGAGTCAAGCATAACACAAGCAAAACACGGAGTCAATTAAGATGTCCCGATTAAAATGAACCCAAATAGAAATGCTTTCATAGGAATAATCAAGTAAAAGAGAGCACATAATGGCATACCAAAAGCCAAGTCACAAAAATAAAAGCTAACCCAGCCTGCATGCAACAAGTCCCTCAGACACGAACTCAGCAAAGTGGAATACAGTTTTGGTCGCCGAAAATACATAGCAATTCAAAATTCCAGCAGGAATACAGAATAACAAGCCCACATTGAAGATTTACATCTTAAACCCTAGATAATAACATCTTAAATGTGCTCGCCAAATGGATATGCAAATCTTAAACCCTACAAATGCACAAACAAAAATGTCGAAATAATACAAGAAATTCAGGGCTAAGAAGCGACGATCGTACCTAAGGCCGTCGTATTTCAAACAGAAATGCTCCTTTTTCCCGGTCGCTTTTCTAGAGAATATTTCCTCTCTCTATAAGCACACACACAGTATATACATACACACATACATATATGTGAGAGAGAGCTGAGAGAGTGACGCTTCCGAGAAAATAGAAGTACGAGGAAACTCCGAAATTAATAGCAGCCGAAAAGACGAGTTAACCCATCTATTCTTTTAAATTTTGACCATGGTTAAACGGTGGTGCATTTTTTAGTTAATTTATTTAATTATTTTACTAAACGATTAGCATTTTCTTCTTAATGACATTATATATGCACGTTATACATGAAATTTTCAAAAATTTAATGGTGAAATTTAGAATAATAAGATCCACTCGGTTTAGCATATCTTACACCTAAATTTAATTAATGAATGAAGTTATTTTACTGGACCTCTTACATAAAAATCTCAGCCCAAAACAGTCAAAACCGGCCCAATGGGATCTTTTTATATACCACATGGATTAAAAATGATAGTATTGATAAAACAGATTATAAGTAAATAGAAAAAGTGTTTGGCCTGGCTTTAAAAAATTAACCTGGTTCACAATTCTATACATAATACTGTGCATAAACTTCCAAAAACAGCATAGAGTAAGAACCAGAATGCCCATTCACTGGGGGTGCAATTTTGCACATTAAAATTGTAACATTCCCGCTAGTTCCAATTCTAATCATTATCCAACAAATATAATGTAAAATCCGAAGCTAAAACACTAAAAATACCAACTCAAGTTGAGAAATTATTGACATAAACATGAAAATGAAAGAGAGAAAAAAACAGAGTTCCTTCACAAGTGCTTATCACGCATGATGCACTTGATCATATCCAATATCCTAAAATAATCATAAAATAGACGGGACTCGCTTCCCTCCAACCCGTCCCTGCTGACCCTATTGCTCCCCGCGAGATTGTTGCACGGGCTCCCCCCAACAATCAGGTCGAACCCCCCTATCATGTCTATGATCTGCTCAGCTCTCGCCAGATCAAACTGCTCGACATCATCGAAGTCTATCAGGGACCCCTTCTGGTTCGTCTGCTCCCACCAACTTCTCACTATGTCTCGATTCTGCTTCGTCTTCTCAATGGAAACGACATTCCTTAGCTTGATTCCGAGACGGTGGAGGGCAACTTCAGCGCCCCCGATTCCGGAGAAGAGGGAAAGAACGTTTACGCCCTCGGGGAACATGTCCTTGAGGACGGACAGGTGGTAGGCGACAGTGTCAACCTATTTATGTTCAAATCAGAAGATAATGAGTTTAGTTTTGCTATTTGAATAATGAAATCAAATAATTCGCATTGGCATAACGCATCAAAAGGTCCAAAACTACTATCTAACCTAAGAGATTCTTGTTTTAGGTTAAACCTGAACTAACAATTGAATATCAGTGGAATTGGTCAAAAATGAAAAGTTTGAGGTTTTAAGATTTTACTTGCAGAAAGGATTAAGTAGGGCAGTAATATAATGCTAGCAGCTTGGGATGGTTCATTTAATGGAAGTTCTCATGTTTTCTATTATATGTTCCATTCCCTTTCAAAATATATATATATATATATATATATATGTTCCATTCCTATTTTTTTTCCCTTCTATTTCAATTGGCAACCTGGATCTACATTGTGATTTTGTTTTGTGGAAGATGATGTGTTTCAGCCAAACTTGAAGAAATCATTTTTATTATGCAGCTGGACCTTTCTTCTAGTCTCGTCCTATTTATTTCATGATGCTGGATTATCAGAGAGTACATCCAAAGGTGGCAGCTAAAACCCTACACTCTAACGAATCGAAAGATAATCATTTAGGGATCTCTTGATGCATTATGGCATTTGCATTAAAATAAAAAAACTTGTAAAAAGTAACAGAAAGCTTAAACTTGAAGCATTAAAATAGCTAGGTAAACAAATGATGACCTGAAACGAGTTCCCCAAGGACTTGTACCGATCCGTCCGGCTTATCCCACCACCTCTTGTGTGGTTCTTCGGGAAGCCTAGCAGCATCTCCACTTCATCGGGCTCGAGTGGGGCCAGCTTGTTCCTCCCAACCCAAACCAGGTTCCACTTTCGGGACTGCTCAAGGACATACCTCTGCACATGATCGGGAGGGTCCCGGTCGCCTTCGTACTTCTCCAGTTGACTCCGGATTCTTTCAGTCAACTTGGCACTCGCGATCGCGGTCTGAATGCAGTTCATTTTATCTCTCGGGTCCCACGAAGGCCACCACCTTCTAGACAAAGGGAATGCTTGCTGGACAGTAAGAGGTGGAAGGGGAACGAGAGGAAACCTGCCTTCAATGGGCAAATTATGCACATAGCCTCTCTTCCTAGCAGCAGCACAGAAGAACTTCGAATCTACGAACTCCGGCTCAATGTCGTAGAGGAACCGGGATATGGTGTCCCAAACTCCTTTAGGGGCAAGAGCGACATTCTCATAGTAGAAGTAGGGACGCCCTTTTGCTGCTTCTGGCAACTGTCGGTGGATGTGTTCGGAGGGCGTAGAGGGAATGCCAAATCCAATCATAGGGTTTGGAAGACGAATGGTTTCCTCAGTGTCGATCTTCTTTTTGCTCATCTCGATGTATTTTCTCTTTTTCTTGCTGCTATTCCCGTTGGAAAGATGTCTTGGCTGTGAGATTTGGTAAAAAGTGGTCAGTAAAATTCTGTATCTCATTGATGCTGATATACCAGGTTAGGAAAATAAAACAAAGTGATAGGGTAATATATTGAACAAGACGAATTCTTGTATTCTCATACATGAGACGTGATACTTTTGCAGGTTTTTGTGATACTTTAGTTTTTGTGATACTAAAGTATCACAAAAATTTACAACACGTATCACATCTCATGCATGAAACCGTCTAAGACAAGTTTTTGTGATTGAACAAATGACAAAGTTTACCTTCAGATCATCTTCAGGCAAATAACAGTCCTGCTCTCTAGACATTTGGGCAGCAGCAATGGCATTGATTAATTCATCGATGGGTGCACCTGGTGCTGAAAAAATTAACAGCAAGAAAAGTGTGTTATGAGGTTGCTTTAATATAGAATACTAAAACATGTAACTCAATTTGTCATTCTTCTGAACCTGACTATGTGCAAGCCATAGAAATGTGCATCTAACAAACGTCTTCATCTTTTACACAACAACACTATATATGGCTCAATCTTAGCTTATATTCAGTTTTGGAACTAAACAAACTAAAAATTAACTGGTAATCCACATTGTATCATGTCATTCGAAATTCTTCCCCAAATGCACTGGATCAAAATCTCCAATCCAAATGCAACATTAGGTGCATACAAAAATCACAATCATGTGGTTAGTGGCAGTTGGATCTGGTCATAACACTACCACATTATCCATCAATTTGATCAATTTCATGGTTCCTTACTTAGGACTGGGAAAAATCATCACCCTCCATGATTATAATCTCCCATTCTTAAGAGACTAATGTTGTTCCCTCAAAAAAAAAAAAGTTGTTCTACAGCAATCAATTCCAATCAACCGATATGATTCAGCTAAAGTAATTTAAAAAACAGAAAGAAATGGATAATTGCTGTAAACATACATTTTACACGAACCATATTATTGAGCTATTAATAACATGTATTGTCCTTCAAAATTATATTACGATGAAAAAAATTCTGACTTCCCCCACCCCCAACATGTATTAACGCACAACTCCGGTAAAGAAAACAGTAATTATTGATGAATTTAGATCTGCATCATTACCCCCACTCCAAGCAAAAATTAGAGGTATAGAAAAGGAAAAGTAGGAAATCTAACATATCATGCAGTAGAAGAAAATGCTCATTGAAGCTTTAATTATATGACAGGTAGCAGCCAAACAAAGACAAATTGTATCACTATATGTACTTACATCTGTCCATAGCAGTCTTGGCCTCTTCCAATGGATATCCCATGTCCACTAAATCACGCAACATCTTTTCCTGCTCCTCAGACAGAGATTCTGTGGCTGCCAACAATTCCAGATTTTTATGCTCCTCAGAAATTAAATCAGGTTTCTCCTGCAAGGATAATTTCTTTTCTTACAATTCTGGGACAGGATCCATAGAGAATGCACATAAAAATTATTGACAGCAAGTTTCAACTCCTAATTAGCAATCACTATCACTGTACATAAAGTCAACATTTCAATGTATGGAGACCTTAATGACGAAATAAGCAGATACAAAAAAAAACTAACAACACAGAGCAGAATCATCAATAACTCAGGAAAGTGTAGACAGATTTTCAGGTCCTGGACTAGTATTGATCTTGTAACCCAATATCAGTGATTCAAATTCAGTGAGGTCATTTAGAAATTTCCTTTACAACATTTTCTCAATCTCTTTGGCAATACACTTTTTTTTTTATAAGAAACAGAAACTGTTATTGAAAAAGTTAGGGATGAGAGATCCCTATCGAAGTTACAAAGGACATTATTACAGTGCAAAACACCAATTCCTAGTTACATTTGACATCGATATCCCTTTAAAGATATTTTGACTCATAGACCATGAAGCAACTTTAAACTTAACCTATCCCAAACATCATCTAATGATTCACTTCTATCTTGAAAGATCCTCTTGTTCCTATCTAACCAAATAGACCAAAGGACTACCGAAACTGCAATCCTCCATAAAACCTTGTCTTTTTTATTAATAAAACCTCCCAGATTACTTTGGAGCAACACCAATATAGACTCTGGTGTAACCCATTGAATACTCAGTTCTCGCATTACACTGTACCACAACTTCCGAGAGAAAGAACAATGCAAGAATACATATCTAAAGCACTCAACAAATATGCATCATGTTTAAACAAATATAAATAAAAGACTGAGCCCTCATTTCTATGATCAAGAGTTTGCAATATAACTGACTATACCATAGATATTCATTTACTGGAAGCCTTGGAATCATATGAGTCTCGCAAACTGAATCAGCAGAACACAACACAACAATGATAGATTATGGTCTTCCATTCTAGATTACGTCTAAAACACAGAAAATAAGGGATGGTGCACTTATGGTTGACCTATAATATAAAGCAATAACGAAGGCACTTAACCCTTTAACCATTAGAAGTATTATACTATCATACTACACCAGAAAGCATAAGAATTAAGAATTGAATGAACACGATGAGAGTACTAGTAAACCATCACATACTTCTATTTCCCAGCTCTCCATATCCGAAAGATCATCCAGAGATGCCTCATTATAGTTAGATGAGCTTGGATCAGAAATTGGGCTCAACTGGTGTTCATGTTCAGGAGACTCTTCAAGATTCTGTACAAAAAAGTATATATTACCAAGTAAGGGACACCCGAGGTGAAGAATATGTAAAAATTCACGAAAATAAAGAACTTCGAAAATTATTTTGTGGTGAACAAGGAAAAGCCAGGAAAGTTAAGAGACATTGATAGCAAATTCCTTATTGGAGTTCTGGAAACATTTAAGTGGAATCTAAGTGTTATATATTGCCACAAAATCATTTACAATATCTTACACCAATTATACCTTAATGCTGATCAGAACGAACAAATAAGGCAGTCATTTCCTATTAATAGTACTACAGGACCAACCATAAGCCACATATAAATTATTAAGTTCTCCAAAATCATAAAGCAGAAAGTAAAGGCAACAGAAGGCGCATGTTACCGTGGAAACAGATGATTACAGCTCTATAGATAGCATAACAAATGATGCAGAAAGCAATGAGATTCATATTAATAATCCATAGACATGACTAAAGTATAGTTAACTAATCATTCAGCATCATCTTACAAGGTCTAGATTTTAAATGTAAGTATTTACTATTACTATCCATCGAGAAAGATGTATAAGTGTAACCCATCAAAATAGTATCAACAGGTGCACTTATGTGAATCTCAATGAAAGCAGGCATTTTAAAGTAAAAGGAGCCAATTGTACTTCTAAATATCTCATCTGCAATAGACATGAAAATAGGGACTATAATAAATCTTAAAGAGAAGATGAATTCATCCTAAGGATCAAGCACTGCAGACAAGAAAACTTATTAATGATGCATATCCCCCCACCAACTCACCCCAAACCAACAAAAAAACCAAAAGTTGTCATCACTTACCGCATATGTTAAGAGGGAGTTCACTATTGCGTCAGTATCTTTTTCTCCTGCAAGATATTTAAATGAAAATAAGGTACTGCTATCTCAAACAAATCATTTTTGTACATATGGAAGTGTTTCTACCGTTTTCTTCAATGGCTCTTTCTACCAGCCTTTTTGAGAACCCCATGGCAATAAAATGGTTGATCAACTTCATACGTGAAGAACATCCAGAAGTACTTGCCTTCATAGAGAATAAGAAGTCACGTAATCAATCACAATAAGCAAGAATATAAGCAATAAAGCTAATAATCGATGTTTAATACTGAGACTCAAGGTGTGGTCAATTGTAAGGAAAAAGAAAAACAGGATTTCAACTTAGTTGTCCATACAGCTGGATATATATGTTCCAGAATGTTCACTTCAGACATTTTCTTCCATGTTAAGAGAAATAATTCTTTACTATTTATAAAGTGGAAGAGTGGTGTAATATATTGGGCTTAAAAGAGCAATCACTGCTGACTGAAAGAAAGTCTATGCCTTTTGACTTTTAGAGATGAGTTGAATGCAAAAAAATTCAAAGATTCGAAAGCATTAAGAGCAATCAATATTAACTTGTAAATTTACCTCCCCATTGCTAGTTGATGGCTGAGACATTATATCTGTTACAGGAAGAATTTCAGCAGTAGTCCCAGGTGCTGAACGAATATCCAGTTCATCATCTGTGGTCCAATCAATATCAATGATATCGTCTTCTGGGCCATCATGCACACCAACATCCTACTCATACAATAGGTTAAAACCATCAAACAAATTAGGTAGTAACAAAAGCTATATCACGTAAGAATAAGAAGATGTCCAAGAAAATGTAAGTAGTAAAAAGACAAAATTGTACCATTTTTTCCCAAGTTTTGACCGGCAAAGAACCTCAACCTGTTCAATGTATCCTACATGATAAACATTTGTATCTTTAGTGATATATTATATGAAGACAATGTTTTAATTTTATTTCGAGATATCATACTTAACATGAAACACGTTGAATCACATATATGTTAAATGGGGAAAAATGATGTTTTCATCATAAATACCTCCAATAGACAAAAGTTGCAAAAAAAACATCTTCATATAGAACAACACTTGTGTGCACCAATTGCATCATGCAACTGGTGTACAACTAATATTGTTCAATAGAAAAAACTAATATTGCTCAGTGAAAGGAACTAATACTGTTCAAAGTAAAAAACTAATCCTATTCAATGAAAACAGATAATAATTTTCTCTGGAAACAACCAATACTTTCAGTTAATACAACTAATACTATCAAGGAAAACAACTAATGCCATTTAAAATTATCATCAGTTTCAAGGTGCAACTGGTGTATTAAAGAATTTGCCCTTCACATAAAGAAATCCGAAGATTTCCCCTTACTGATCTATTAAAGCAAGTCCATAAGGAAACACAAAGAAAAATCCACATTTAAAAAAAGGGAGTGTGGATGGATGGGGGGCATTGACAGCACAAAAAAAATGACTGCCTCTGATTCTTAATTTTTTAAATCAACTTTCATTAACTCCAAAGAACTAACTAAACCCGAAATAGTTCCTTCTTATTCAAGCAGACTAGCAGATTCCCAAGTCATTAGCCCCGTGGATATCAATTACTCCACGATCATTGTGGATCAATTTTACTCCTTCCACATAATACAAGTAAAACACAGAGTCAATTAAAATGTCCAAATTAAAATTAACCCAAATAGAAATACTTTCATACGATTAATCAAGTAAAAGAGAGCACATAATGGCATACCCAAAAGCCAAGTCACTAAAATCATGCTAATCCAGCCTGCATGCAACAATCCCTCAGACAACAAACTCTGGATTCATATAGCTGTTATACAGCAAACCGGAATATAATTTTCATCGAATTATAACATCAAAAAACGAGTTGAAAACACATAGATACTTAAAATTCAACCAGGACTAAAGAGTAACATACCCACATTGAAGATTTACATCTTAAACCCTAAATAATAGCATCATAAACGTGCTAAAAATTGACATGCAAATCTTAAACCCTAGAAATTCACAACAAAAATATCAAAATAATACAAGAAATTGAGGGCATGGATCGACGAAATGGTACCTAAGGCCGTCGTTTTCAAACAGAAATTCTCCTTTTGCCAGGGCTCTTTCTTGATAATATCTCCTGTCACTGTAAACACACACAGTGTATATTTATTGGTTAGAGAGAGAGCCGAAAGAGTGACGCAATTAGCAGCCCATCATCAGAAAAACACACAACGACAGACAGATTAACGCACCTGAGAATTCGCGAGACGAAAATCGATTGAAGGACGTGAGGAAATTCGTTTGGGGGAGGAAATTGGAGTGCAGAAGCAGTGGGGGTGGGGGAGGAGAGTTTAATGGGAGAAAGAGAGAAGAATCCTGAATCCCCCAACAGCACTCACCAAAAAATGAAACAGAGTATTGTGTGTGCGTAATATCGGATTTCAACCCACGCGCCAATGAAGAAGAAAAATGTAATTTATTAATTTCAGATTTAAATGATCGCGAATCCTGATTTTCTTATATATAAGAAGATAATAATAAATTCTTTCGAAAAAAAAAAAGATAATAATAATTCTATTTTTGAGATAAAAAAACACGCATAATCATATAAATACATCAAATTACTATTACTATCATCTTAAAAATAAAAAAGTCGTGAATTTTCCTTTAATTTAAATGATCGTGAATTAATTAATTTAAAAAATATGTTTGTGTAATACGATTTTACGATTAGACGAAACATAATCTTAGGCATCGTTCGTGAATTTTGAAAATGAAGAGTGTTGATTTTTGTTAATCTGTACCTGGTCTTATACTAATTTTTATATAATTTAAATACAAACTAAATAGGGTTAGTGTGATTTTCTTATTTTAAGGAGAGAATTTGGATTATAAATTTTAGTGTTTGATATCTTAAATTTTTTATTTACTATTTTTGTAACGAAGTTTGACTGCCAAAAAATAGAGTTTTGGGAAGTGAAATTAAAGAGCAAGTAGCATAATTTCTTACCCTCGAGTGTGGGCAAGTGTTTTTTTGGAAGATGCAAAAGTAAGAAAAAAATATCTACTATTACTTATAGAAATATTGACAGCTGTATAGCATTGCTATTCTTGAAAAGGAGAAGAATAGCATTAAAGAGGAAATAAATATTATTTTCCTCTTTAATTTTTATTTGTAAAGTTCAATAATTTATATTTTGTATGTATTTTTTTAAATTTATATTAATGAAAAATGCAATACTAAATTATATAATTATTTTTTTATATTAATAATTACACAATTAAATATAAATATATTATATTTTTTAATATAATAAATTATATAATTTTAAAATATATTATAAATATATTTATATATATATATATATATGCATACAAGACTTAGTCAATAAATTTGACTATAAGAAAGGAGAGTAACTAGCATTACTATACCCTCAAGGGTATGGAAGTGTTTTCTTGAAATTGATGCAAAAATAATGTGGACTAATATTTTGTCCTTTTGAGCTAGCTTTTTGAGCTAGCCTTCAAGGGAATTGATTGACACAGAGATAATCATGAAAATAATATTTCATTTTTTTTTCACATATCAACAATGTACATATTAAGACGTGTTTATCCAAAAAAAAAAAAACAACTCACTTTTAACTTTGTACATCCTACATGTTGAGTCTTTGTAAATAAAATAAAAACCTTAAATTACAATTTATCCTTTTAAAGATAATAAAAAAATAATGTAAAGTTGAATAATATAGTTTATGTGGTTCAATGTAAATAAATTGTATGATTTTAAACTGCACTATGAATACATCGTGCATCTAAATATATACAAGACTTGGCTCACGTGCGATTTTGAATTAAATATATATCTTTTTTATCTATGCAGTATTTTATTAAAAGGTAATATTATTTTACTTATAAGGTGATACTTATTGTTTAGGCACATAGTAATATTTTTTTGTCGTACATGGTATTAGGGATTAGTCATTGAGTGTAATTATAATTAGTGATTGTGCATAATTAATGGACCGGCTTTAATTGTATAGTTGACTGGGATTTACTATCTTTCTTGTATAGCTTGTAATTAATCTTATTTATAGTGCTAATCCTTAATCACTCATTATCAAAGAGTGATATTCTAAATATCTCTACATGGTATCAGAGCCAGCATTGAAACCCTATTCTATTTCGGCCGCCGCATGCTCCCTCTTCCTCAGGCTTAATTTTTTTTTTCCCGGCCATATCTCATTCACGACCTGGTCCCCGTCGTGCTTCCTTCCACATTTACTCAGTCCGACCGGTCCCCGTCGGCGTTCGCTTCGGTTTCGGACGATATCTTCCAGTCGTCGGCTTCTGCAACCCCTTCGATCGATCCATCCGCTGCTGCCCTTCCCTCCTCCAGTCATGGCTCTCACCCCCGATCAATCCTTTGCTAACTTAGTCGAGGCCTTCTCCGCGGGTTGTCAGGTCTCTCCGTCGCCATTTTCGAATTGGTATCTTGACACAGGAGCATCTGCTCACATGACTTCAGGTCCTTCATCTCTCATTTATGTTATTCCATATTCGGGTACTGATTACGTTATTGTTGGCAATGGTGCTCGTTTAGATATTTCTCATGTTGGTACGTGTATTCTAAATGAATCTATTACTTTGTATGATGTCTTGGTTGTCCCCGGAATTACTAAAAATATGTTATATGTGAGCAAGCTTACTAGGGATTCTGCAGTTGATGTCCTATTTAGTATTGACTATTTTGAAATTCGTAGTCGAACAACCAAGGATATTTTGGCCCGTGGCAGGCCCAAAGATAGACTTTATGTGTTTGAAGGTGTTTTTCCCGCTCTTGCTGCTTCTTGGTCATCCCCTCGATTGACTGCTTCCTTTGAATTATGGCACTCTAGATTAGGCCATGTTAGTTTTGATACTATTTCACTGTTGAATAAAATTGGACAAGTTTCCGTTACTTCTATTTTGCCAAAACCATCTATTTGTGCTTCTTGTGAAAAGGCCAAGAGCAAGTGTTTGCCCTTTGATCGGAATCTTAAACGTTCTGCTTGTGTTTTGGATTTGGTACATTGCGATCTATGGGGACCAGCCCCAGTTAATTATGTTTCTGGGTTTAGGTATTACGTAATTTTTGTTGATGATTTCTCTCGTTTCACGTGGTTTTATCCACTAAAACAGAAATTTGATTTCTATGAAATTCTGGTTCGATTTCACAAGTTTGTCTCCAATCAGTTTAATTGCTCTATTAAGACATTTCAAAGTGATGGTGGAACTGAGTTCACAAACAGAAAGGTGCAGACTTTCTTTCAGGATATTGATATTAGGCATACTATCTCTTGTCCTTACACTCCATCACAAATGGAAGAGTTGAACGTAAGCACATACATGTCACTGAAACCGGACTTGCTATGCTTTTCCATGCAAACGTTCCATCTCAATTTTGGGTTGAAGCATTCAGCAGTGCAGTATATACTATAAATCGTCTTCCATCAAGAGTTCTGCATGGAAAATCTCCTTTTGAAATGTTATTCAACGTTTCTCCTGACTATGGGGTTTTTCATCCTTTTGGTTGTCGGGTTTTCCCTTGTCTTCGAGATTACGTGGCAAATAAATTTGTACCTCGCGGCTTACCTTGCATTTTTATGGGATATAGCAGCATTCATAAAGGGTTTCGGTGTCTCGATCCTCACTATTTCCCCATTTATATTACTAGACATACAAAGATATGTGTAAATATCTCTACACATGGTAATACATTCAAAAATATGAATATTGTTAAACTTATCTGTAAAATCTTATTGATTAACATTCAAAATAGTAGTACATTTTAAAGATATGGAATACATAATAGTATAGTATTGCATATTCCATAAGATATGGAGTATTACGTTATATGTTGAACAAATATTATAAATAGAGACTATTGTTGACACGAGAGAGAGAATATTTGAATTGGTTCTAGTCAGATCCACAAAATTTGTTGAAACAACAAGATTTGGATAAGATTTAAGCTGGAATGGATAAGATCTAATTAACGAGTTATATGAATACACTAGCTATCGTGCATTCATAATGTATTTTAAAATAGAAATTAAATTTTTTGTAGTCCTATAACTTTGTTTCGTTTTAAAATTAGTTATGTACGTTTTGACTTTTTGATTTTAGTCCTGTAAGTTTTTAAATTTTTTCTAAAAATTTTGAAATTGGTTATTTTCACTGCTTCTAATGAGTTTAAAGCGAATATGAATCATTACATATGTAATTATTTTGTTATTCCCTTTAATTTCAAAGTGTCACTTAACTTTTTTAATCATAATAATCTTGTAGGATTTTTTGATCGAGTTTAAAAATAATTTGTACGTTAAAAACAAATCAAATCGGTCGATTTATTGAATTTTAAACTTAACAAAAAAATAAAAAATAAATCAAAATTTCGAGGAAAATCACTATTTCAACCTAAAAAAACATGCAAAAAATCCCGACATAAAATTATTAGGATTAAAAAAGTTTAGGTGGTATTTCAAAATTAAAATAAAAAATAAAATAATTATATGGATGGTTATTCACGATTGGTGACCGCTTTATAGAAAGGTGAAAGAACAATTTCAAAAAATTTAAAAACTTACAGGACCAAAATCAAAAAGTCAAAACATACGGGACCAATTTCAAAACAATGCAAAGTTACATGACTATAAAAAACTTAATCCCTTTAAAATAATACAATTTATTATACTGAAAGATACAATTTATTTATTTATACTAAACCGTGCAATTATTAATGTGAAAAAATAATTGCACGATTCAATGTAAATAAATTACGTCTTTCAATATAATAAATTGTACGGTTCTAAAATGCACTATGAGTGTGATGCACCTAAATACACATAACACTCACCATTCTTGTGTGAGGTCAGCATAGCAAATGAAAATGATGCATAAATCAGCCTCATGAAGGGAACTGTTTATTGGAATGTTCCGGTACCAATCAAATTAAATGTGAAATAGTGAAAGTCGGATATCAAATAGATAGTAAAAACTAAGGAGTAGGAGAGTGAAAAGTGAAAGTTAGCTATGAAATAGATAATAATAAGCATACAAGGAGGTCCTAATTCTTGTGTCAGCAACATAACAAATTAACATGATACACAAATCAGTCATTTAGTCCCCTTTATGAACCGGGAAGCTGGAACTGTTTCTTGGCATGTTCTGGTACCAATCTGGAAACTAGCTCGGTGGATGCACCTTTCAACTCTGTAATCACACAACAACCTCAACTCAATATCCAAACAAATTGAAAAGAACACAAGGCGTGCAAGAAATAAAAGAGCGAGACCTGGAGGTTTGAAGTTGAAAAGAGGTGGCAATAAGCGGCCATTGGGAAGCCGAGTGTTGGGGTCGCGGAGTTCATCGAAAAACGGATGTACACAAGCTTCCAACTGAAAAAGAAACAAAATATAAGGATACAAGGAATTGCTAATAGCAAAGAAAGAATTCTAGAAGCGTAAGCAAAACAGATCCAGCCACCAGCAGTTAGGCAATGTTTGTATTGGACTCATAATGATTTTTTGAAAATTGATTTTGAAATCTGAGGGATATTTTAAATTCAGATAAATAATTTGAGTGTTTGTTTTGAAATTTAAAGTAGGGTGAGATATATCTTTATGTTAAATCACTGTATAAGAGTGAATGGTTTTTGTATTATTAATGTTGTTGGCTGAAAGTATAATGATTGGATGATGTAACTTATGAATTATAAATTTTTCAAGACTCCTATGTTCATGTCTAAACCATCTCAAGGTGGTTCCTCTGATTTTCTTATCCGTTGGAGAGGCTACTTACACTCTCTTTATAATGCATAGTTGGTCAGATTAGATTTAGGTATTTACTTCGGTTGCAATTCTAAACTACAAAGGTGGCGACGGGTCTAAATAGAGACTAATCAGGCTTTTTAAGGCATGGGGTTACAATATCTAAAATGACCACAAAAGCCAGAGACAGATCATAAGAAATATGGAATCCTTACAGCTGAGTATCTTAAGTTCGGAGAGTATTGAAGAAGCCTTGACACGAGATCCACAGCTTCCGGAGGTGTACGTTTATGAAAAATCTGCAAATAGAGAAACAAACACACATTCAACATACATGAATAATGGAATACAAAAACTGAAAATCAACCACGAGATCTCAACCTTGTGCCATGGATGGGCCTTGATTTGGGGGAACTTGAATTCTGTGTAATTTGGATTCATACATTTTATTTCCTCGCGAGTGGGTGTACCCAGAACCTACATGTAACAATATCCAATCAACTACAAACTTAACGTTTTAGGATCACACGTAACCAATCCACAGAACCAAGGTATCCTTGCTAACGTAGTAAGGCACGCTTTACCTTGATAATTTCCACAAGTTGGTCAACTCCACTCTCACCCGGGAAAAGAGGCTACGAAAAATAGGGTGTCAAAAGGAGATTAGCCAGATAAAACACCATTTTTTTTTGCATATTTCTCTTTATCAGAAAAGAAGTGTGTTTAGTTTATTTAAAAAACCTGTCCAAGAAGAAGCTCAGCAAGAACACAACCGACAGACCAGATGTCAATTGCACTTGTATATTCAGTTGCCCCAAATATCAGTTCTGGTGCACGATAGTACCGAGAACAGATATAAGATATATTTGGCTCACCTTTCACCTGTTACATGTGTGATTTCTTTTAGACATTTTTTCCAATGGGTATAAAAGACACTCAGAAACAAATTCGACAGATTCAAGCGAAGGTCAGGATCAACAGAAACATCAGTTAAAGTAACAAAACTAATAGGTTCAAATAGAGTCAATACCAAAACTTTTGCACTTCCAAAATCACAGAGTTTGAGCTGATGTGTATGGGGATTGACCTGCAACAAAGGGTTTTAATGATCAAATTTTAGTATCTCAATGTGATCAGCTACTTATGTCATAAGTGCATACCAAAAGGTTTTGAGGTTTGATGTCTCTATGGCAAACTCCAATGCCATGAATATATGCCAAAGCTCTAAAAATCTGCATAGTGATTCACAAGACACTGTCAGAAACTTGCAGCTAGTGTTTCACTATATTCAACCCAATGCAGCAAGTGCGTTACAAAAATGTCTAAACAACTGTGCTCTGTAACGATTTATAGATTAAAATATACAATAGTTTGAAATAAATGAGTGACCATACAGAATTCAATTACTAAAAGCACATATATACACAAATGGTTTAAGAAATCAGACTTATCAAGGTACTAACACGAACTAAAAAGATGGACTACCTGATATGTATAAAGCTTGACATATATCATAGGCATTTGCTGATTAGCTTTGCTATAGTGTCTAGAAACACGGTAGACTGTCTCAGGCACATATTCAAGAACTAAGTTGAGGTAAAGTTCATCCTTTTCAGTGGTTGAAAAGAAGCAGTGCTTCAGAGATACAACATTTGGGTGATCAAGAAGGCGCATTGTTTGCAGTTCACGGTTTTTATATCTCTTATCCTGCAAAACCTTTTTTATTGCAACTGTTTCACCAGTTTCAAGACACTTGGCCTGCAAAATACATGCATAATTGTCAATATTTCTGTTGTTCTTTTTTTCAGAATTAAATTCAGCAATAGTGATATGTACAACTTGTACAAAACATTTATAATTTCACATAGTCACGAACTCCTTTACTACATATAGAAGAGTGATAGCAACTCACCTGAAACACAATTCCAAAAGATCCTTGTCCCACGATTCGCTCGGCCATATAACTTATAGTCTAATAAAAAGGAAACACAAGTGAGACAAAGTTAATCAGCTATATAACATCACATAAAAAATCTGTTATATGGAGAACAGCAGTCAGGGCCCTCAATGGCACTTCGAAGAACAACTCACCTACCACCCCTCAGGAGAACACATATACATTTTACAAAAAAATAAATTGACAACAACTAGCTGGCTGATTTTCAAAAACAAAGTGTTGACTCATAAAGACATACAAGATGTCAGGACAATTAGCAAATAATGTTAAGGTAACTGAAAAGTTTAATGCAAAAGCATTATGCAACACAAATCTTTTCAGGATAACTAATAAGCATGAACATGGCATAGTGATAGAGCAGCTCAAGAAAAAGAACCCTCACTTCAAGCAGTCAAGCTTTACTTTATAAATACTTTTGACATTATTTTTTAATATGTATTCATTAAAATTATCTTTACTCTACATTTATTTCATTCGAGTGCATGGGTTTTTTCTTTTAGAATTTAAGATTTATATTATATAATTTAAACTATTCCATCTAATTATCCAGATTAAAGATAAAATTGATGTAAAACATTCCTCTTAGTCTTAATGTAAAATCTGGTGCAAACCACTGGAGTACCAAAAATGTGTGAAGTTGCAACTCACACCATTTGTTGCAAAACCACTTGAGAAGCCTATTGCTCAAAAATTCAAAATAATAACCCAACTATCTAGCTCCACCTGGAATATTAATCTCAAGGTACTCCTTCATGCATCACTACCATCAGACAAGACACTACACAAATTTATCTAGACATTTTTTATTGCTATAAAATCCACAAAATATCATCAATCTTAGCAGTGGTACACATGTACAATATCTTGGATTCAGTCTCTACAGCATCTAGTCTTATGAAAATAGTTTGCTGCATCCAAAACCTAAACACAAATTCACTAGCAAAAAAAAAAACATCATCATATACCTGCTTAGGCTGACCATTTTTACCACCAATCGTTGTTACAATTATATGCCCTGTCTCAGTCCCATTTCCATCCACTACTGCAGATTCAATTTCCTGAAATAAAAGCCAAAAGTTCACTCACTGAAAACACAAAATGTACAAAATCTTCCACACAATTTCCTTAACAACCAACCTTTTCTACCTTCTCATCCTTAATCTTCATCTCATTGATTTCCTCCGGAAGCTTGTCCACGAGCATCGCATCACATTTCGGCTTATCAGCCGCAACATGAGCCGAGGCCATACTCCAACACGAAAAATTAAACACTCAAAGTTGAGCTAACAACTAGAACAATCCACAGCGTTCAAACCCTAAAAACAACCAGAAACGAAAAGGAGCAAATGAGAATTAAAACAAAATCATACACCAACACCACCTCCCCAAACACAAATTTCTACAAAATTGACACCAAAATATCAAAACTTACAGCATCTCGCGAAGAAACTGAACTAAATCATACCTGCAGATGCGGATCAATCATATTTTTCAAACGAGCTCGTGCTCGAACCAATGAACGCCAGAAATTTCCAGAAATTGCAGGAGGGAAGAAATGATGGGTGAAAAAACTGGATAGGTATGGGCGGTGCGGGTCTACAGAGAGCTTTCGTTTTCAACAAAAGCTTTGACTAGCTGAGACACTCTCTCTCTCTCTCTCTCTCTAGATTCTCGCTGATTGTCTCATATGAGGTGCGCTATGTGTATCTGATGATGTGAAGTGAAATTTCTGACGGACGCCAAAGGATTTCTCAAATTCAGCTGATTTAGAGTTTCCGAGTCCGGAATGCTGGACTGAGCGACACGTGTTGGCTCACGGTTGGTGTTCAGACAACGTACAACTTGGTGTTGACTGTATTTAAAGAATCTGATGGGCCCATTATTTGGATTAATGATGACCGAGCAAAATGTGGGCCGTTTATGTAAAGTAGGCTACTCATAGCATTTTTCGGCCCAAATTTAAATGACAACCTTTATCTATTTAAATAGAGGCATACATTTTTTAAAAATAAAAAAATAAAAAAAAATAGAGGCATACTTGTGTGATGAGCTAGGGAATGAAATATAATTTAAGCATGACACTTTAATATTTTAAAAATTATTAATTTGTAATAATTTATATCATATTTCGTACGAATTTTTATCATTTAAATAACATGTAAATAGAGCTAGTGGCGAGCATAGGTGAGATCACTATATATTAAATCGAACTGAATTTTCATAATTGACACAAATTTTTTTACAAAAATTCACTGAAATCAATTGAACGGTCTAAAAAATCAAAGCTAAACCCAACCGAACTTATTAATTTGATTTCAGTATAAAACTAGAAATTTGAAATTTATCGTCGGTTTCGGTATAAAATTGAAAAAAAAAAAAAAATTTAGAATAAATACAGCACAAAGCAGCCAAAGATGAACATCGCATATTTGAATTCATGAAGCAGGCCTTTCCTAGAGAGGATCAATTGTAGCGTAACATTTTCAACGAGTCTATTTTTGTTCAAAACTCATTCCCTATTTGATTTTGCCTCTTTCAATCGAGTTTATTACAAAATAATTTAATCGGTGTCACAAAAGAATTAGTTGGGACTGGATTCAGTTCTTTAATAGCTGAGTTTCTATTGTACAGTCATCAAATCTCAACTAACATGTATAGGTGGTACACTTGGAGCCCGTATGTATGTTTAGTGGTATGAGATATAAAAAGATATGAAGTCATGTGATACATTTTATTTATCCATGTGATATATTTAACTTTTCAAGTGTTTGTTATGATGTATTCAAATCATGATTTATTTTATTTCAACCATTTGTTAAGATTGATAAAAACATGGGAATTCACTTGTTAAATATTAATTTGACTATTATACCCCTTGTTACATACTCCCTCCATTTTTTAATAAATGTCATTCTGGGATTTTTAAGACAAATTAAGGACATACTTTTTTTCCAAAATTAACCTTAATTATTATTATTTAAATATTCTTAACAATAATTGTTATTGGTTGAAAAAATATACACACAACATTTTTATAGAAAATTAAAATTTGAAATTACCATATTAAGGGCAAATATGAGGTAAAGGGAGAGAAAATCCCAGAACGATATCTATTTTAAAAATATTTCAAAAGACTAAAACGACATCTAATTCAAAATTGAGGGAGTATATTTTTTCCCACAATGAATTAAAACAGAGTTATTTAGGTCAATTAACACCAAATGATAATGTTTGGTATTATATAAATTTGGCCAAGTTAAAAATCAATCAACATAATAATGACTTGAAAAAGTAGAATATGATATGTTTTCCCTTATTTTCCTTTCTTTTTCAACGTAACAAACGGACTCTTGAAGTTAAAATCATTTGTTTGTGGTATCTCTGATTTGTCAGAGAGATTTACATTAAAGTATGCGTGGGACAATCATGAAAATTTCCACTACCGCATATTTACTTCTATAATCACAACTTATAATCATATACATACTATCCCAATTCAGTTCTATTGTTTCGATATTTTTACCTCTAAAATCGTAATCGAGCCAAAGTATCAAAATTCTTAAAATTGATAATTGAGCCGATACAAGGGTTGTTCTACTGCACTGTGAATCATCGTTTTTTTTTTAAGCTGATGGGTCACAGCTTTTAACTTAAAAAAGCGCTTATTGGGCATCAGTTGTGATTGAAAACATAGCCATAATATTTGTGAAACCAAATTTATATTTAGGTTATGTTCAAATTTTAGGTCATTATCGAATAGTGCTAAAACAGGAATCAGGTCAATTTGGTTTAGCTCCCTACTAAACGGGGTCGGACAAATTTTTGACTCGTCAATTACTATTTAAATACAAAGTAAAATTTGAGCACATATAAGGAAATTGTCAATTGAATTGATTATTATTTTTCTTTTGTTGTTACATATTATGACATATGTTTCTAATTTGGACTTTTCAAAAGTCCGGGATGTTCTACCTTACGTTACAAGGCAAAATAATTTAATTTCTGACAAAAAATATACAACTAACAATTAACACATCATTTATCATAGTTAGAAGGCAAAATAGTTAAATTTCTGACAAAAAATATACAACTAACGAAATACCCTTTATAATAAATTTTTTGACTGACGGGGGATTTGAATCCCATGATGTGCATTACAGTCCAATGCAATGCACTCTCACAATCTTTAGATTTGATTGGAATCAATACAACATGTGATGTATGCTATCTAAGAACAAGTGTACACTTCCACAACGAGTAAGATCAAGATTTTCCGAACACAACGGCTTTCTTCCTTGTTCTTCTTCGCGCATCAATCTTTTCAGGACTCGGCAATCCAGTCCTCTCCTCGTATTTCTTCTCCAAGGCCTACCAAGCAACATCATTCAACAATTTACTCAACAGAACGGGGAGAAAAATATCCAGCAACAAAGAATGTTGGGAATGTGATGTGATCTGATTGATCACTATGTATCTCAGACAACTAAATGATAATATAAGAAGAATTGGACAAGTGACTTGCCTGTAACTCTTCACGGATACTATCCAGAACTTCATCACTCATCCGATCAAAGAAAAGGACTCCCTGCAATTAACTACATATATTAGAATGCTGTATTAGGGACTCTATAATCTGCTTTGAATTAAGAAGTCGAGTCTCAGTTGATTTCACCTCACCCACAAAAAACACACAAAATTTTGGAGTCAAGTCCTGGTTAAGATATAGGGAGTAACTTGCAAAATTGATGACTTATATATTGAGTGTTGTCAATTATAGTCTCGTACAAATTAATTTTCTCAATTAAGTCTCATAACTTTCATAATGATGCAATTTAAGTCTTATATGTGCAGAATTTTGGCTGGTGCCGCCAACGTGAGCTGCCGGAATTCCATGTAGCAACCGGGCATGATGAGACCCAACATATGAAATTCAATTAAAGAAGTCACAATTTAATTATCAACCTAAGACATAAAAAATGGTCAATATATGGCTAAAATTGCACCAGTTTAAAAATTATGAGACTTAATTGAGAAAATTAATTTGCATGGAACCAAAATTGTCAACACCCAAAAGATATGAGACCAATTTTTGCAATCTACTCATATAAAGGGAATTATAGTTCAACATAAGTGTCTGCCAAACCAGGCCAGGGTCTGTTACTTTACAAGTAGCTGAATCATGGTGTTTATAAGTTTTAAGCGTTGATCAAAATTAGTTTTCAACAAGAAACTGATAAGTAAAACGAAATAGATGAACACTGCAAACCCAATCTTAAACTTTGGATTCATAGGATTTCTCTCGACGGCAGTTAGAGTATGAACCTGCAAATGATCATATTCATGCTGAAACACACGGGCAGGAAGTTCAGTCAAGTTAATTTCAAACCTCGCACCAGTAACATCCTGTGCGTCAACCTGTAACGAATCTGGTCTCTGTAGAGTAACAAGAAAATGAAGCCTAAATTAAACGGAGATCAAATTATGCTTGGGAATGAAGCTGTATTGCTAATTGCACTGGAAAAAGCAAGAATCTGATGACCAGAAATTAAAGAAGGGAAGCTAGCAAGTAATTAAGTACTTTCAAGGCAAGGGTACCTCAACGTCAGCACAACTCCAAGGGAATGATAAGCAACCCTCATTAAAAGGCACTATCTTTCTAGAATGTCTTTTAATGCGTGGATTTATGAGAAGTGAGAACAATCTCTTCTCCTTCACCACGTTCACCAACTGGATTGAACACCATAAGCTGAACATTGATCCCAACTTGGGGTGCTGAGAGCCCAATGCCATCGGTTCTGCGGAAAAGGAAGCCAACAACTATTGTTCACATTCCTGTAATTATCAAGAATCTCCAATAAGAAAAAAAGTAGCAACAAAATGGAACCATTATTCAGATGAAGACCGAATCCATTGAATGTGATCCCCATCATATAGACTTCTAGCAAATTAACTCTTATGACAACAGCTTGGATGGTTTCTCATATGTAATTTATCTTCATTCACTAGATTTTGCCCCCTTCTGCCAATTGGTCCATTATCGTCATATTATAAGTCCAACAGATTTGGAGAAGTAAAACAGAACAAAAGATGAGGTATGGATACGATTACATGCACATCTTATGGTCTTAGCTCCTCTTGACATGCTGAAATTCTAATATGGTTGCAGATTCTATCTATATTGAAATGCAAATATGCAATGCATAATAATATCTCCAATACTAGGTCAAGCAATGGGAATTTGATACTCAATTTCAATTTTTCAAGCCACTAATGCTAAATGAGGAGTAATAGACAACTTCAGATATTATTAGGTAAACCAATTTGGGTCCTCTAGTGATAAATGATTTAAAGACCTACAACTTCTGAAATAAAATGACTATGAAGATTGAAGTAAAACTCACTTGTACATTACATCAAACATCTCGCCCACAAGCTTCTTCAAGCTCTCATCAAACGTGTCGACTCGCTTGTTCTTCGCTCTCAATATTGGGTCCGGATACTCCACTATTTCAAGCGGTCCCTCAAATTGCAAATCAGAGGCTAATCCAAATCGCAAACCAACAAAAAGTTAGCTATTAATCTCGTTTTCAGAATTTCATAGATAGATTAGCAATAATAAAAGTTTATAAGACAAAAAATTGAATTTCGTGAATTTTCTCTTTTCAATGCGGTTCGCACTTACGAGAGGCCACTTCTACTTTAGCCATGGAAGAAGAGGTTCGCCGAGCCTGAGCAACAATTGGTTGCGCCGGAAGTTTACACCGGTGGGATGATAAATTAAAGGAAACGGTTGAGGTGAGTGTACGGCGGAATTGGCGGAGGAGAAGGGGTTGGGTGGGGAAGAAATGGGAGGCGCGACCCATCGATGGCGGTGGCCTGGAGAAAAGTGGTAGAAGAAGCCATTAACCGCAATTGACAGGACACGTATCGTATTTGTGATTTTTTTCCCCTTTTTTATAGAAATTTTTAACTTTTTTTTTTTTTTTAGATTTAGTTGATTTTTTAATATTTTTAAGTATTCCAGATTTTAATATTTTTTAATGAATTTTTTTTAAAGGTTTATTTAACTATTTTAGTTTTTTTTTAATAATTAAAGGATGAAATTTAAAATTTAAAATTAAAAGGATTGAAACCAAATCAAGTTAAGAAACTTGTAAATTAGTACCTGCATAGTAAATTAGTAATTACCGCTCTCCTGTGGTTGCATGACATTCCACGACACGAGATTTATATGGATTGTGAGAGCCTAATGGGCGATTTATAAAATTTATAAGTGATTATACTCACTTAGAATTATGTGCAGAGGTAATTTGAAATGTTTTGTTTCTCTTTTATAATTATTAGATTAAATAAGCTATCAAAAGTCATAAGTTAAAAGTTGAAGAGGGTGTTTTCAGTAGATTGTGAGTCATTTTAAAATACTATTAAATTTTTTTACAAATACTATCAACTTTTCTTTGATTATTTTTTTTACAAACATTATTAGCTTCTACTATTAATCAATTTTTCCATAATCACTAATTTTAATCAATTCTCAAAAAGCACAAATTTTTGCGAACACCCCCTAAATATTTGCCGACTAATATATTTAGTTGGAATACTCCATTTTTAATTTATTTTAATTTAGACTATGTTTTTTCTCAGCAGTTGTGCCGTATAAGTGTATTTTTTTAATCATGTAATTTGTATTCAATGAAATATTTGCATGTAAATATATATTTCCATTGAGAATGTTTCAGTAAAAATAGATTATATATTTAAAAAATGTATTTGTATTGCGCGGTGCCCCCAATACAATACGAAATTTTTTCTTTGATTATATTTTATTACCTATTTTATGGGTGTGTATTTCCAAAGCCTTTCAAATTAAAAAAAGAAAAAAGAAATTTTTAAAATTATTTTTAAAATTTTAAAACACACCCTATACCTTATATAATTAAATATTGTGCACATGTAATGTAATAACTTAGAATCAATTATTTAAATGCTAGTAAGAATATGCTTTTTACCTGCTTTTAGTTTCTTACTAATATTTTATTCTATACAAACTTTTTATCAAACACTCAACATTGACTTTTTATAAAATTTGTAACTATTTATCACTTTTATTATTAAATAAATGTTTTCATAATCACTAAGTTAAATCACAAACCTGAAAATATAATTTATTTCAACTACCCCTCAATCATCTACTGCACAACTCCAAAGTCTAAACCCATAAATTATAATTTGGATCTTGTGTTGTGCAGTAGACCCTCGCGGGTTTATAATGTATTTAAATTTAGTATAATACGAGATTATACTATTCAACTAAAAAACGCACTATAGACCCGCGCGGCTCTACACACAAATTAGGATCCAAGCCCCATAAAATTAGGTCACCTAAATCTGTGGCTGAAATTAAAGATTATGGTTTAGGCCCACTTAAACCAAATTTTGTCCACAAAATGGGCTTGTGGTCAATAATGGATCAACTTTACTAAAGCACAATTAAAGCCTACTCAAAGCCCATAATCTCACTCCAAACTCTGTCCATTTCTGGAATACAATAGAAGCTATTTTCTGCCATAAAAGTGGCCTATCATAACAATCTGTATTCTTAATTGGTTACATTGCATGTGTTGTGGCTAACACTTAAAAAGGATATTAAGTTGTCACTTGTGATTGCCTATCACCATACAATTCTCAATTGAAATAAATATACTTTTAGGAATTTCGTACAATATTTAAATGTCTTTTGAGCTTTGAAATTGGAGTATTTGAGAAGAACTATGTATGATTTTTTTTTTTTTTGGGAAGATTCGAATTAGCAAATGTAATAAGCTAGTTAAGATTATGTATGCAGAAAATGAAATTTGATGGTAGATCTCTTTTATAATTTCATGAAGTTGTAAAATTTAAGCTTGTTTCCCATTTCAACTAAGTTTTATAATACATTGAATAATTTAAAATATCCGTTGTGCTTTGAGATTGGAGAACTTGATAAGAATGATATATTTTTTTTCCAGAGAGAACTTAAAATTACTTTGTTTCTTTTACCCACAAATATTTTTTTTACTTTAATGTAAAATTGGAAGAATTGCAATACCATCAATTAAAAATCATTTTATTCCTTCAAATATTAATAAATAACTCCCACATGAAAACTCGTATAAGAGGTAAATGGGTAAACAAGCATAAAATGAGGGAGTATTATCCAGAGTACATCAATTTTCACACAAAAATTAACTAGAACATATCACCGTCTTACCCACAAACAATCTTACAAAAAACACATATTGTATATAAATTTGAGTCGAGTTGGTCTCATGTGCATCCAGTTACACTGTACACTCATAGTACATTTTAGAAACATATAATTTGTTACACTGAAAGACGCAAATTGTTTATACTAAACCGTGTAATAATTAATATGGAAAAATAATTGCAGCGGTTGATTAATAAGAAAGGTTCTTTTATTTCAATATAACAAGTTGCATTTTTTTAAAATGCACTATTAAATAATCTTCAATCTTGAATGAATACATCTACACGACTATTTAGCCATTTGAGTCTTCTAATTAAGATAAAAGGAGAAGAAAAACAAAGTTACATATTTACTCATAATAAATCAGATTAACCAAAAAAAGAAGAAGGTGGTAGTCGGCCATTAACACTTGATTTGTTGTTAATTAGAAGTGCATAGACAAAAAATCCTAATCTAGTGCAAGTGTTTTTGTCCCTTTCCTCTATTACATTGTTAGAATTTTGTGTGGATAACAACTCCTCAAACCTAATTCGACTTACCCTTGTTTCACATAATCATTCGACACTTGTCTACTAATTTTTTCTCAATTAATTAATCACCTAATACTTTTGGACCATGTTAGGATACTGTTTCAATCATGTTTTATTATTTTTGATTCACCAAAATATGAATTATTGATAATGGCAAAAGCATCCTATTTAGTATTTTCTTTCAAAGTAATGTGGTTTAGTATACGAAGGACATTCACTTATTTCAAAGTATTACCTTTTGAGTAACACTCCTATATTTATAGATGTATACATTAACTCTATTATTGTTATATGTAAAAATTATCACGGTTATGCACAAATTTTTTCAATGTTTAAAACTATAACGCATTTTAACAGTAATAATTTTTATTCATAACAGTCAAAGTTTTTATGCACAATAGTGATAGTTTTTATTTATAATAATGATCTTAAAAAAAATTAAATTCAGGGTGAACTCGAGTTCACACAAGTTTTTATCTTATCTTTTAGTTTATGAAGTACTTATCATGTTTTAGCATGTGCAATATCACTTTTTTTTTTTTAAATATTTAATTATAACTTGTGTTATTCTTCTCAAATGAACGTAGAAGTTTGTGTTTTCTTTACAATTGTTAAACTCATTCTACGTTCATTATTTTATGGACTCACTATTAATTCACCTATACTTATAATTAAAGAAAAAAAAAAAATCTATAATGCACATGTGAGCTACATTTTGTTCCATTATGGTTTTGTATCTCCAAATCTCTTATAAACATTTCATATCATATTGTCATGCATGCCATTAATTACAAGTAATTCCTCTCACAATGTTTGATTTTTTTTTTAATATCGACCATATTTAATCCTAAAATTCATGGTATAAACTTCCCATTATGGATAGAATCTCAAATTATATGAATAAAGAAGTCATGCATGGATACTGCATATTTTCTTATAAAAATAATATTTCGTTGGATACCCATGCACAAATACATTGATTATTATTTTATATTTTTAATGAAAAAATAAATTAAGTAGGCGAGGCAGATACCATGCAATGAAGTGATAATAACTTGTATTTTGTCGTTGATCATGAAGTGACAATAATCAAGATATATATGACAGCTGAATAATGACAAGAACTTCTACTTAAGTTGTTACTACTAAAATATCAATTTACAAAATTGATATATTGGAATTTTGGGAGTGAGTCATAATCAGATCTTGCAACATTTTCTCGCCCACTTTGAAATTTTTTCGGGCAAAAAAGGCAAGCTTTTGGCAACGAGTCTTTGGATTTGTATTGTTTGGATTATATGGAAAGGAGGGAATAAATTGATTTTTGAAAGGAAAAGCTTTGAAACGGGAAGGTGGTGGACGAAATTAAAGGAAGATTTTGGAGTTGGTGCTCGGTTAAATACCCCTCCTTTTGTAACTTTCAATATACGGAATGGTTAGAAAATCTTAGGAAAATTCTTGAGAGCTAATGCTCATCATTTTTTGTACATCACTGTATAGTGTACTCTTTGTTTCTCTATTTTGGAATAAAGATTTTACTTACAAAAAAAAAAAAGATATATTTAAAGATACTAAGTCACATCAAATGAAAATATATGGGTAATTATATGTCGATTACCAAACTATATTGGTGCTATTATATGATCACGTCACGTCAGTTTCCATGTACTTTTTTTTTTTCTCAAGAATTGGAGATTCCCCAAATTTTTCCAAAGTAGAATTAATAATTGATTAATTATATTTTAACTAACACATGTCCGTATATATATGTGTGTGTATACTAATATCCTCGATTTAATTTGATTAAATGAAGTTAGTCCAAAAGTTCCCATTCTTACGTCATCTAAAGTTGTTTAACTAGTTAGTAATCTCTATAAATTGAGCACAACCTCCCTTATTTTCTTGAAATATATATACCTACCTTTTTTTTTCTCTCCCTATAGATACACACATAAAAACATAAACCCCATATATATATATAGTGAAAATAAAAAAAAAAAAATGGACAAAAGACCATGCAACTCCCAAGATGTTGAAGTGAGGAAAGGGCCATGGACTTTGGAAGAAGATTTGATTCTCATCAACTACATTGCTAATCATGGTGAAGGTGTTTGGAATTCACTAGCTCGATCTGCTGGTACGTTTGTATAATATTATTAAAAAAATAAAAGAATTCCGTCTCATCTAAAAGTCCGAACTTGTAGAGAGGGTGTGAATCAATTCATTTATTTAATTTTCCTAAAAAAAAACTAATACATTTAGCATGAATCAATAAATTTTGAAAAATACATTGTCCTATATAGTGATATCTTGATTTTTTTTAATAGAAATTTTGATAACGAAAAATTTGCATACGATTTTTTTTTTTTTTTAGGGTTAAATCGAACAGGAAAAAGTTGCAGGCTCCGGTGGCTGAATTACCTCCGGCCGGACGTGAGAAGGGGAAACATCACGCCGGAGGAGCAACTATTGATCTTGGAGCTGCATGCTAAGTGGGGAAATAGGTGAGTTAATTAGGGTTTATTGGATATATAAGAATTATGATGCAAAAAAGAAAGAAAATTAAAAAGAAAAATTGACAATTAGAAGTCAAATAATTAATTAATCAATTCATCCTGGCTGGCTAGCTAGTTATGTTGAAGCCGACAGTTACCATATTTTGGGCTTAATTAAGACAAAATGGTTTGTGATCCAACGAGGTGTGGTAAAGTATTTGAATTGTTTTCTACTTATAAGAGGCATGTGAATGCTATACACTTTATCTACAAATTACGTATAATCTAGTACTTTATTAACGCTCGTAATTTTTTTTAATAACATGTTTCATTTCGATCATGATAAAATTTAATTATGAAAAACAACATATGATTATAAATAAAAACGAGTATGCAATAAAATACGAATGTTAATTAGAATAATAGTACGTATGTCACGTGCTTTTAATGAATAATAAAGGTATGCATGTTTCTTTCACATTTTAATTCATTGTTATGCACAAGTGAACGCCAATTTATTCATGTTATATCTAGTACATCAAAATAGATCATTTACTACGTAACTAAAAACACATATTATTACTCAATCATTTTAAGATCCATATAGATATTGAGTATATATAGTATTATTCTACATCAAATTAACTTTGAAAAAAAGATGTAAAGATTAACTCCTACATAAAATCCCGTTAATTATAATTCAAAATGATACTTACTTTTCAATAAAATATAATTGACATTATATATAGCAATTTAATGATCTAAAGAACCCTAATTATCATGGACAAAAACTTGTGTGAACCGAGTTCACGGTGAACTTATTTTTTTAGTATCACTGTTATATATAAAATGTATTACTGTTATACACAAAAACTCTCATTATTTAAAAAATATTTTATATTTTAAACAATGAGATTTTTGTGTATAATAATGATAATTTTTACATATAATAGTAATAAAATTCATGTATAGACCTGATTCACATGATTGTTACTCATTATATATCGTGCAACTAAACACGCAGGTGGTCAAAAATTGCAAAGCATCTGCCTGGAAGAACAGACAATGAGATAAAGAATTTCTGGAGAACTCGAATTCAAAAACACATAAAGCAACCACAAAACTTCACACCCCAAATTTCAGACAATCAATCCAGTAATTTCACGAACGAAATTGCCTCCAGTTGCGTCCCTACGGATCATGCAGTTGCCCAATCATATCCCGTTACTACTTCTTTTTCTTCATTTCATGGAAACATGCCAACTTTTCAAGCCGCTTTTCCCAACCAATCAAATGATAACATGTGGAGCGTCGATGATTTTTGGTCCATGCAGTTACTTGGTGAAGAGTAATTAATTTATAATTACTTTATTATTATTATATATTGGAGTTAATTCGGATTAATTAATTCCTATTTTGTATAGTGCGTTTCAATTTCGTGCTTCGTTGCACTGACAACATCATTGAATAATATTATGGACATTGTCGTTGTAATATTTGTATTAATTCAATGGAATATGAAATTAAAATAGGATATATATTCTCATGTGCTTCGAACCTAATTGGAAAATCGATACATGTATTGCTTTATATATTTAAAATTCAAAAGTGTGGTTTATTTTTTCCGAGAATCAAACTTCATGACTTCGAATAATTGGTTAAGTGCAAGCATACACTCCAATAATTAATTAAACATAAACTTTTTTGTGAAACTTGTTCATAATATGAAATTAATAGTTGATATCATTATTTTTATAAATTAATATTAATAGTATTTAATGATATGACATTAGTTAATAAATGTAGTTGTATCAATTGATAATTATTGTGGTATTGATTTATAAGTGCAACTATATAAATTTTATACTATAAATAAATTTTATTGAAAATTTACTGATTAATTAATTCATTTAAATCTCATTTTTTCTAAAAATTCAAAATAACCTAAAAAAATGTATGCAGGAAACAAATGCCAAACTGAATTAACATAGATTCATAGACTGGTAGACACGTGGAAAGGTTGTAAAGCTAATTTCGGAAATATACAAAATTGCTTTATTAAAATGAACTATATCTGCAAGGCTAAGTCTTGTAGTTAGAAAATGCATCGTCCACTTTATAATATTTTTTTGAATTATACTCCACAATTTATTGTACTGTAATATGCAACTATTAATATCTACAATTCTAAAATAAATAATGACTTACACGGTATGAAACCCACTCCATTTGCTAATATCACCAAATATACTCTAAAAGTCTCTAATTATTAATTAAACATCATGTTCTATTTGTTGGATTTATAGTCATCAAATTCTTTATTCTACTTTTGTATGTCGACCGAACGTCCTTACTTATTCAGCCTATTTCAAGAAAAAAAAAAGCCCAAAATTTCAGCCCAAGGCCCATAAGCCCAAAGTTAAGATCTACCTGGAGAATGTCAAAATTATCAAGCAAGCTACGAATAACGTGTCACCCTCAAATTGCTTAACAATAATTTAAAGTAAAAAAAGAGCAATTCGGAGTTCTGTACAGAAAATTAAACATATAAAATAATTACTTGGTGCATGAAATTTCCATGACGTGCTTATGGAATTAATCTGCCCATCCCTACTAGTACTATATTCATTTTCTTCATAAATTCGTATTAAAATGAAATACACATACATATATAGAACATACTCTTAAAGTAATATTATTAGTGGAACTCTGTGTGCACAAGTACAAAACAAAATATAAACTAAATCAGCATTTCTTAATTAACTGGACAATAACTTTAAAAGAACAAACAAACAAACTGATACATTAATTAGTAGTCATTGCCCATCTAGATTCTAGAGCACATTAAGGAGCACTTAGAAATTTAATATAACTAATTTAATAAATTTTTTAAAAGATAAATATGAAATATATTATTAAAAGCACAGGGGTGCTGAAAAACCCAAAACATACATGTCCTATCGGACCAAAACACAATCAAATTACAACTTGGATGAAATGCAATCTAGAAGTTGATACTCCCAACTAAAGAACAGAACCACAAAGGATAACGGATAGTGGACACGAATTTACTTCCACGAACAAAATTTTATACCATAAATGAGCTCATCCAAAGTATACGAACTATCTTTGAAAATAAGTCTATTACAAACCTTCCAAATCTTCCATATTGTAGCCTGCCAAATTAACCCGACAACCTTTCTCTTGACCTTGCCATTTTCGGACTCCACAAACTCTACAAAGTGGTCACGAGCAGAACATGAGTACATCATTAGTTTGTCAAGCCAAATAGATGCATCTTGTCAAACAAGAAGAGCCACCGGACAAAAAAAACAACACATTATTAGATGATTCAGTCGACCCCAAGCACATCAAACACACACCATTTCCCACACCATCAGAGATGCAACATATCATTAGATTATTCTTCGTTGCGATTCTCTCACGAACGACCTTCCACAAGAAAGCTAAAATTTTAGAAGGAACCACCTTCCACCAAAGTTTCCACCACGGAATGAACCTCTCATCCTCTTACGACACGACTTCCATAATGATGTCGTACATCTCTCTAGTTGAGAATGTACACTTAGCCGTACCATGTCAACGCCACGTGTCCGCCACTTGCACCAAACTAATTTAATATTTCATTTAAGAATGATAACGAGATGATTCAAATTTTGAATTAAATTAAATATTAAACTAATCTGGTCGAACATGATAAAATTCAGGTACTTTCATCAAATATAATTATCTTTTATTGTTTCCCTTTTTTCTAATCAATTATCAATCTAAGATTGTGCTAACTCATAAGTTGATCACAAAGCTGTCTTGTTTAATTTAAGTTCATATTATAATAACACTGTGTATAATTTCAATTCAAATGAGATAAAGTCTTATAAAATAAAAATCTAAATATTTTACATTTTAATTAAAAAAGAATTCAATATCTAGAGAGATCTAACGCCATAGTCCTTGAGTAACGACAAGGCAATAGTTTCCTCAAGGGATTAAATTTTTTTTAGTCATGTAACTTTGTATCGTTTTAAAATTGATCCAAATTATTTTGACTTTTTGATTTTGGTCCTGTAAGTTTTCTAAAATTTTGAAATTGGTCATTTTCACTTTCTTCACAACAGTTTAAAAGTTATGAAACACCACATATGTAATTATTTTATTTTTCTCTTTAATTTCAAAGCGTCACTTGAACGTTTTTAATCCAAATAATTTTAGTCGGGTTTTAGGTCGGGTTTAAAACAATTTGTATATCAAAAGATAAAGTGAATCGGGTCGATTTACTGGGTTTAAACTGATCAAAAAATAAAAAAATTAAATCAATAAACGCAGAAAACCACTCCCTCCTTCTAAAAAAATATGAAAAAAAATCCCGACACAAATTATTTGAATTAAAAAATGTTTAGATGACATTTTGAAATTAAAGAAAAAAATAAAATAATTACATAGGTGACAGTTACCTGTTTAGTGACATGCTACAACAGGTTAAATGATCAATTTCAAATTTTTTGATTACTTACATGACCAAAATCAAAAAGTCAAAACAATCGGATCAATTTCAAAACGAAGCAAACTTACATGACTACAAAAAAATTTAAACTCGTTTCCCCAACTAAACATGAATTATTGGAAAAGTATAGGCCTATTTTAGGGCAGGGGCTAATAATATTGGTGCAAATATTTATTTAGTTTATCTTTTAGGATAACTTATTTTATGTGTTTATGATGATCTTTTATCCAAAATTTAAATAAAATAGTATCCAGAAGTTATGGGTGGTATGGATGAAAAGCCTCATCCATAGTTTAGTTGTACAAGAGGACACATTAAGCCAAATGGGGCTCTAACAAAATGGTGAAAAGACAATTTTAACCTATCATAATTTTGTCTCGTTGATTACTAGGCTCTCAAGGTTCTATCCCGTCAAATCTATTTATATAGTTCGCGTACAATTAATTATAAGAAGAACAAACCTGTCAAAAAAAATAATAATAATAAGAAGAAGAAGAACAAACGAAGTGAATTCAAGTCACCTTAAAGTAATAGGAAAGGGATTTTTTTTTTTTTAAATGTAAGAGGAGATGGAATGCAAATCATTTATTATTCTATTATTTAAGTATTAGTATAGTGCCATGCTATGCGATTTTTTTTTAATTAATATTAATAATTTATTATATTATACATAATTGAAAAGAATTAATATTTATATTGTAAATAGTACACAAAATATGAATCATACATTATTGTAATATATTTATATAAAATAAAAGTAAAATTGAACTAAATATTTTAAAAAAAAAAACACACATTCTAAAAATTAATTCTATTTTTTGTTCAATTTTAAATTAATATATGTTGAACCATTAACATGAGCGACCAACATAAGTCATAATGGTTTGTTGCAAATCAAATGATTTTGTCTATAACCTCTGTTTTAAAAATCGTATCCGACCGGCGGTCGGACCGGTGAACCGCCCCAAAGCTGCCCAATAGAGGTGTATAGAACCGCTATTGGGCCTCCCGCCTCAAAATCGAAAAAATCGTTTCAAAAATCGGTGAAAATCGGGAACCACTGAACCGGTGAACAACCGATTTTCACCAAAATAACCAAAAAAAAAGGGAGAAACTAGCCTCAAGGCGTGCGGGGGCGTGAGCAGGCGTCGTCTTTCTTCCCGGGGGGGTGGAGGCACAACGACGACGACGCGTGGGGGTAGCGATTTGGGGTTATTGGGGTTTTGGTTTTTGCTGGGGCGTGGCGGAGGTGGTCTGGGTGTGGAGGTTGCCGGTGGTTTCTGGATTTTTGCGAAAGTAGTGAAGGGGGCGACGTTGTTGGATTTCTGGGTGGGAGATGGCGGGGAGGATGGGGAAGAAGACGGCGGGGAGGATGGGGAAGAAGGTGGAGGAGTGCCGATTGAAGAAATGAAAAATGAAGGGAGAGAGAGATAAGATTTTAGTTTTTTTTTTTACTATGTTTCTTCTCAACCCAACCCATTTATCTTTCTTTTTGCTTTAATAATTTCTCAACCCAGCTCATTTATCTTTCTTTTTTCTCAACCCAGCCCATTAAAATTTTTTGAATTTTGATTTTTATTTTAAATTATGCATATTATATATATATATATATATATATATATATTATGACGTCACACCGGTTCAATCCGGTCCAATCGATCTGACCCCGGGCCCAACCTTTTTTTGGGGTCATCCGACTCAACTTCTGGTTCCGGTTTTTAAAACATAGTCTATAACCCTATTTTGGGACTGTCAATCAAACCTATATTGTTAGAGGCTTTCCCCTATGTTGTTACTCTCAAGAGAAAAAATCACAAATAGTTTTGTAACTTTGCCCGAATCCACAAATGGTCCTTTATATTTTTACTTTATCAATTTTGGTCTTTTTGGTTTCAATTCTAGTCATTTTCGCCGGAAAAATTGAAAAATTTGACCAGAAATATTATGTAGCACACAAAATAATGCGAAAAATATATTGAAATGACGGGTTCAATGAAAGGAAGAGAATAGTATAAGTTTCGACACTCTTCTCAACGTAAATCACTCGAAATTAGCCACGATAATGAATGAAATTCGTGATTTTGAAGTTGCGATTCACGGGGGAGGTGTAAACAAAACATGAAATTGATTGAGGTTTTTCTTCCTTGATGAAAGACAATTCAAATGAGAGTGATGACGACCGTCAATGTGACCAGAATAAAAAGTTAGGTCAATTTTTCGATCAAATTTTAAATTATCCGGTGAAAAAGACTACAATTGAAACCAAAAGGACCACAATTGATAAAATAAAAACTTACAGGACTATTTCTGGATTCGGCCAAAGTTACAGGACCATTTGTGATATTTTCTCTTATTGTCAATTAAACCTATTTTGGGACTGTCAATTAAACCTATGTTGTTAGAGGCTACCAATCGGGGCTTAATGATAAATCATACACAAGATAGAAATTCATATATTCCATGCATAAGACAGGTTACTAGTATAAATTAACATTCATTTTTTTTATAATGTTAAATCGTTAATGTCTAAATTATATATCATACTCGTTGTGAGATCGTCTCACGTAAATGTGTCTCATTCAAAAATATTAATCGTGATAATTGAAGGGTACAATCTATTACTACAAAAAATGTATTATTTGTGATACAAAAGAATATGACTTATATTATAATAAAATATTAATAGTGATAATTAAATAATATAAAATATACTTGTAAAAATATATTAATTGTGAAAATTAAAGGATCATATCTTTAAATATATAAATATTAAGTAATTTTATGGTGAATAAATTTTGCAGTAAACTTTTTTTTTTAATACTACATATGTTAGTCCATTTTATTTATTTACTATTGACCACGTGTCACATCCCACCTAACGAAAGCACTAGCGTAGCGTGGATCACATGACAATGTTACTTCCAAAGTTGATCACCATAATTTTATAAGAAATTATCTTTAAATTAACCTTTTTTTAGGATATTAATTATCAACTTATCATCATGAGAATACTCATAATAATCATTCATTGTTTATAGAATGAATGGATGAATTTTGATATTTAAAATTATTGTGAATTATTTTTAAATTAAAAAGAGAGTTTCATTCATCCACACATATAAATATGAGAAAAAAAATGTAATTTTGACAGAAAAGTGGATAGATGACTAAAAAAAACTTCCAAAGTTGATCACCACAATTTTAAAAAATGGTTTTTAAAATTAACTTTTTTCAGGATAAGCATTCATAAAGATCATCCATAAGGTGTATATGGATTGGATGAATGAATATTTGATGTTTAAAATTATTATGGTTTACTTTTTATTCATCCGCACATATCAATAGTGTGACCCAACTTTTAAAAAAAAATAAGCAATTCTAGTCTTTCAATAGAGTTCTAAAATATACAAATAATGATAATCTAATAAGGCGTTTATAAATCGGATGATGAATTTTAATGTCTAAAATTATTGTGAATAACTTTTAAATTGAAGAGAAAATCTCATTCATCTACTCCACACATATGGATAGAAGAGAAATGTAATTTTGACTGAAAAGTATTTTTAAAAATTGAGGATTGATGCTCGAAATTATATTACACAACAGACCTAAGACTCATCATTTCCGCACACATACAATCACAATTATTCCAATTTGTTTAAAATAAAAACTTTTCCTAAATAAACCACTAAACTATTAAAGTAACACTTATATAAACTCGATCTCTACATGACTTATACCACTAATAAGCACAAAAGCTATCATTGTATGCTATTTTTTAAATAATAATAATTTCTGTGCATAAAAATAATTTTAATAAAGTAGAAATTCACCTCCAACTCTGTTTGACACAAATTTTTGTCAAACTATCAAAATGACAAAATTATCGAAGGGCAATTTAGTAAAATTAGTAACAAATCTCGGCCAGTCCCCCCAAAATCTGTTCACAATCGTACGACAATAATCAAGAGAAACTAGTGAGCCCTATTTTTCTTTTTAGCTTTTCCATTTTCTGTTTCTCTCTTTTCCGTTTTCAAATCAATTGCAGAAAATAAGAGGGAAAAATAAAAAGAAAAGTCAATTTGGTAGTAGTTATTTAAGTAATGGCTAACGTCGGAAGAATGGCTCAACTTCCAAGAAAAGTATGAAATTCTAGTCTCAGAGAGAGAGAAGAGAGAGAGAGAGAAATGGGGAGGGCGTTTGTGTACGTGATAATTGGAGGAGGCGTAGCAGCTGGCTACACCGCCCATGAATTCGTTAAGCGAGGTGTCTCTAATGGTGAACTTTGCATCATCTCCGAAGAGCCTGTAATTTCTTCTATCTCGATATATGTGTGTGTGCGCTTGTGTGTGTTTTATTGCGTGTTTTTTGTTGTATTTTCGTGTTGTGCGAGTCTCTCAGTCAATATCATTAACTGCTGCCTGCATTTATTACGCAAATTTTGATTTCGGTTACGGTATTAGAGTTCGCTAAAATTGGATATCGAATTTAGCAACTGGTGTTTGGTGGAGAGTGCAATCTAAAATTTGATGTTGATGTCATTCAATTCCAATTTATTGAATTTGATTGAGTGCGGAAAACTAGAGCTGTGTTGTTCCTTTTTTACTGCGGTCGGTGAGGTTGGAGTAATCCTCTTCTCAACTCGGGATGGGGAAATTTTGTTGTCTTTGTAATCGTTTTCCATTCGCATAAATTACTCAGCTGTTAGAAACACCCAATTCAACCGCCAGTGATTTTAGCGTTTTCTAAGTAATCCTCTTCTCATCAACTTGTGGTAGAGGAATTATGTTGTCTTTGTTTCCATTCTTACAAATTACTCAGTTGTTAGAAATACCTAATTGAATCCCTTGTGATTATCAGTGAACTTGAGCAGTAGACATTTGATATGATGTATCTCAATAATTTGCCCTTTTCCAACCCAATTGAATTCCTCATATTAATTTGCCAAAAGACTGGATAACACTTTTGTTTATTCACGCTCTAAATCCCCTACTTGCCAGGATTTTAGAGCACTGTAAATAGCAAGCAATGAGTAAAATACTTTATGTCCATGACCCCTGCATGCACTCAAAGGAGATCTATTAGCTCCTACAGGATGGAAAATTCCCTTCTCAATTCTGTTGCATATCACCCAAAAGGCTGAGATTGTGCATCAAGTTGTTTGCAAGGATCAACTTGATCCTCTTCCCCAACAGACCTCAAATGAGGCCTGGGGGCTTATGAGATAATTGATTCTTAATTCCTATCCATACATGATTCTTTTAGATTTTACCTACTGCTCATTCTACCTCCTGTATTTTCGTGACAGGCCATCCTTGTCCCAGTAGAGTATTTCAGTGTTATTGTGTTATCATTGTTTTGTTCTACGAATATTTCAAGGGCACCCAGTAAAATTGTGAAACAAGAAATCATAATATATGTTTGAGCCGATTCTCATTTTGCAATTGCTCATTGAAGCAAGAAGTTGCATTTCATCCTTATTCTGTTAGCATTTAATTCAGTTGAAGATATTATTTGATGATCACCCGTGTTTCTTGGTTTGAAAATTTGCTGTATACTTGTAAGTTGAATGTCAGTTGAATGGTTATGAAGTTTTTAATGAGGTAAGATCAATGTCAAGTATGTTTATAATCTGTGTTAATGCACACACTGTTTGATGCTATTGTTTTGATCCTTGACAAGATTCTATATTTAATACACTAAGATATGCTATTCATACTCTCATTTTACAGGTTGCACCATATGAAAGGCCTGCATTGAGCAAAGGTTACTTACTTCCAGAAGGTATATATTCCCTCAGGGCTCCCACACACATCTTAACATGCAGTATGTTTGCAATATGTTGAAAGCCACAAACGTGCATCTGCTAAACCAAAGGTGGGGAAATTGGAAATTCTGGTTGGCAATGTGGATAAAATAAATATTGGGTGTCTGAGATCATAAATATGACACTCGTTTCAACATTTAGAATCAGAATTGTTGCAATGCCCTCTGTCAAATTTATATTTGCAGCCAATTACATATTTGAGACTATGAAGTCATTATACTGCCTACAAAACAGGGATCTATGTCCTTAGGCTGTAAAAGCACATTTATACTGTACTTATTTCTCAGATTGAAAATTTAAAGCATATCCACTGATTCCTTTTCTGGATATATTCACGCCTTGTTCATTTGCGAACATCACTAATCTTTCTTTTTATGTGATTTAACACACTCTATTTGCTATCACATGCAGCTCCTGCACGCCTACCTTCATTCCACTGTTGTGTAGGTAGCAATGAGGAAAGATTAGCTCCAAAATGGTACAATGAAAATGGTAAACAATTAATTTTGTGTACTTTTCAGTTGGTTAAACAGAAATTTGATCGAGTGAATATGCTGCTGTTGGGAGGGATAGGGTATTGGATTCCCCCGGGGGGGTTGGGGGGGGGGGGTGGAGGGTGGTAGGGGTATATTTACTTCATAAAGATTATGGAATATAATATTTTACATCAACATCATTTGTTACTTGCTCCCAACTGGATGGACCAGGGCTCGCCTCCTCCTTCTGGGGACATGATTTTTTCCTTACATGTGTGTAAGAGTGGTTGGTCTAGAATTGCTGACTTATGCAATTGCTTACAAGAAGTTTAGACAAATTAAGGCCTTTTTTGGTTGAGAAATATATTGCTGTTGTGTTATTTACTTTCTGTAGTTGTGATTCTTCAGGTATTGAATTGATACTTGGAACTCGAGTTAAGTCTGCTGATGTTAGGCGGAAGACACTGTTAACTGTAACAGGAGAAACCATAAGCTACAAATATCTCATTGTTGCAACAGGTGCTCGGGTACTGAAGCTATTCTTTTTTATTTTTATGGTAATTTGGTGCTTGACAAGTTCAAGTTGTATGTTCCACACTGTCTTGGTAAATAATATCTGGGGGTGATTTACCTCTAATCTGATAGAGATTAATCAGGATCTTCCACATGGTTTTCTTTTCTAGCTTCAATACTGTTTTAGCAGAATGCACATAAATGAAGCTTGGCCAAGTGTAAGGTGTATTATAGTCCCTTTCAATCCATAGGAAACAGATCAAAAACCTTCTCTTTTAAATCAGATATTGGGATGGTTCAAACTTCACGAGAATAGCATATGGAACAGTCAGGATGTCCTTTTAAAATTAGTGTATTATATTTATGTCCTAGTTGTTTGTTTACCAATTTCGGAGACCTCTAATTGCATGAGTAATCCCTTGGTTTAAAGCTTTAATTATAATTCAATGAGGTTCTGAAGCATATGCAGCATCTTGTTTTAGCTTATAGTTGAAACTGCGAACCTCAACACTTACATTTTGAGTATATTCTTGAATTAACTAGAGAAAATCAACACATAATGAAACTAATTTCATAAACTAAACTTATGATGGACCATATTCAACTTATACTTTGAGTAAATTCTGAAGTTCACTACATGTACAACTTATGATGGACCAAATTTAACTTTAAACCCTCACTTTGGTGGATATGTGTCCTTACCAGAAATTCATAAATTAAATGAAGAAAATGTCATGTACTTTATTAGTGGCTCATCATTTATAGGCTTTAAAGCTTGAAGAGTTTGGAGTAAATGCTTTAGATGCAGCCAACGTGTGTTATTTACGGCACTTGGCTGATGCGGACAAGCTTGTAGATACGATGCAATCTTGTAGTGGTGGAAATGCTGTTGTTATCGGAGGTGGCTATATTGGAATGGAATGTGCTGCATCTTTGGTGATAAACAAATTGAATGTGACCATGGTTTTTCCAGAGGCACAGTGTAGTAAGTAATTTTCTTAGTAATTCTTTTTATTCTTTGTTTTTATTTTTATGCGTTAAATTTTATTCTCGATCAAGTTGCTGCTTGATGCTACTCCTGTTACTATGATTAATTGATTATTGTTCTTATCACTTGTCCTCTCTCTCTCTCTCTCTCTCGTCTGGTTGTTTCAACTCAGTTATCGAAGATATTCATGTTTATAGTCTTTCTAAGCAATCATTTGAACGTTTTGGCTTCTGCAGTGGCTCGCTTATTTACCCCCAAGATCGCTAGTTACTATGAAGAATTTTATCAGTCCAGAGGGGTGAATTTTATTAAAGGAACTGTGTTGACATCATTTGATTTTCACTCTGATGGGAAGGTAAAAATTATTCATACCACTGACTATTTTAAATGCCCATGCCCTTTAGCTTCCAAGATACTCAAGGTTACACGCTCCATCCTATAATGTGTATCCATTTTGAACCAGCATGGGGTTTTAGAAGCAAGTCTGTAGACCTTAAAAGTAGTGAAAGTTTTAGGAAAATTATCCCATTTTGAAAATTAGGTGTCACTACTATGGAAGGTTCCAAGAAATTATCAGATTTAGTTGGTGGTCATAGAATAGTATCGCTTATGTGTTCATCTGAGAAAATGAATTGAAAATGATATGGCTTCACTAGGACTGAGAAATATTAAATAGTAAATTACAATGAAGATAGTAGTTGCATTGTTAGTGTTTTGCTCTAATCTTGGAATAAGTGGAGACAAAAAATAATTGTTTGTTGAGGAATATTGGAATGATGGAGGGGAAATGATTATAGGAGGGGAGGTAGTTAATCAAACTGTGTTATTGATTAACTTATTTTAATCTCATTATCCCGTACGATGCATAATGAAGGTGAGCTGATTATCTTTTATTCTCATTAACCACCACAATTACTCCAAATTCATTCCGATTACCATTCCCATGTAGAGTTTTAATGGAATACTTTTTTAACAGGTCACTGCCGTTAATCTTCGAGATGGAACCAAGCTTCCTGCAGACATGGTTGTGATCGGTATAGGTATTCGTCCAAACACAAGTCTGTTCGAAGGTCAACTCACCATGGAGAAGGGGGGAATAAAAGTCAATGGAAAAATGCAATCGAGCAACAGCTCGGTCTATGCGATCGGGGATGTTGCTGCCTTTCCTGTAAAAGTAGTCGGTGAAACACGGAGGCTCGAGCACGTTGACTCAGCACGAAAGGCGGCAAGGCACGCAGTTGCAGCTATCATGGATCCTGAAGAAACGGGTGACTTCGACTATCTGCCTTTCTTCTACTCCAGAGTCTTCACATTATCCTGGCAGTTTTATGGGGACAACACAGGTAAGGATGTCAAAAAAACGAATCAAAGCGTAGCGAATATTACAATATTCGATTTGATTCGTTAAACTATTTGAATATTCATACTTATATCGTTTAAAATCGAATATTTAATATGATTTGTATTCAGTATTCAAATTATTCGGTTCGAATAGTAAATATCAAATAAATTACTATTTGTTTCAAAAATTATTTATATTATATTATTATTCATTGATTATTCAGAAATAAATTATATAATATAATAAATATATATTGTTTATTCATTAATTATAATATATGTTTATAATTTTTCATTAATTTCATAAGATATGTTATTAATTAGTATTTATTAAGTTAAAAAAAAATAAAAAATTCTCGAATAGCAAATCGATTACATTGATGCTTGTACTTGAATTTGAATTCTTTTACCCCTAAACACAGGGGAAGCCATCCATTTTGGGGATTTCACAGGGAATTCTTTCGGGGCCTACTGGATAAACAAGGGGCATCTCGTGGGATCTTTCCTCGAGGGTGGAACTAAAGAACAGTATGAGGCGTTAGCTCTGGCGACGAGGCTTAAACCAAAAATCGAGGACCTGGGTGAGGTCGAGAGGCAGGGTTTGGAATTCGCATTGTCTGTGAGCCAGAAACCTCCATCTCCAGAGACGACGGAGGTGGTTGGTGGTTCAAGTATCATCCTGGATAAACCGATATACGGGTGGCATGCTGCTGCTGGTGTCGTGGTTGCTGCATCAGTGGCGGCCTTTGCGTACTGGTACGGTAGTAGGCGCAGAAGGTGGTGAAAATGTTTCATTAGTGTATAATGTACTATATGATGGAATTGTTTTCAGGCAGAAAAGATAGAAAATGCATTGTTTTGTGACATTTTCAGACTGATGATATATGCAATGAAGTCATATTCAGATTAATAAGTTTTCTTATAGTGAAAGAAGTGGCACTTATATGTAGAACAATATATGAGATTTGATTTTGAATCTTATAGGTTTATTACTACATCAGTAGGCAGATAGGCAGAGGTTTCTATTGTAACTTTGCCCCAAGGAGAAAAGGATCTTTTGATTTTATTTATTTATTACTACATCATGTCTTCATGATTATGTAAAACTGGGCTTCAATTTGGCAATTGATCCAAAATTAGCAGGATTAAAACTAATACTGCGTTTGCTTCTATTGAATTTTGAACCCTAACAAGTCAAGTTTTTGTGTGAAGTGGTGCAGTGATAAAGTGCATGGTGTTTTAATGTGGTGGTGTGCTATGCTACCACATGTCACATGAACGATTATCTACGTTCAGGGGTAGTGTAGTATATAAGAAGTGGAAAGTAAAAAAGTTTGAAAAAAAAAGTCAATTGCTCCTTATTTAAATACATTTTAGAAAAATCATATCTATAAATCTAAATTTTAAAATAAGTAATGAAATAAAGTGTAAATCTCTCTTCATTCATAATTGGGCATTTGGTCTAGTGGTATGATTCTCGCTTTGGGTGCGAGAGGTCCCGAGTTCGATTCTCGGAATGCCCCCTTTTTTTTTACTTCTATTTTGCCCAAAGACCCAAAAAAGAAAGATGAAATTAAAGTAGTGATATTCAAAATCTATTTTGCCCAAAGACCCTTTTTGTACTCCTATTTTGCCCAAGAACCCAAAAAAGTTCATGGATAAACGTTACAAGAAAGATGAAATATTGAAATTAAAGTAGTGATATTCAAAATCTAAAGATTATTGAAATCTGAGTTTTTAAATTTTTTGAGATTTATTAAATCTAAGAATAAATAATCTTGAGATTTATTAAATCTAAGAATAAGATTTGATTTTTTTTTCTCTATATATACAACACAAACTGGCCTATCTCCTCCAATTTGCAACAAATACTAGTCTTTATCACAAGTAAAATAAACCACAAATGAGTCGTTTCATTTTGCCCGCCCTTCTCCTAATTTCGCTTCTACTCTGCCAAGGTAATAATTTTATTAATAAATACTTCCCAACTTCAATCTCATCGTATACAAAGAATCATTCTACACTTAATTGTTAAATCATTTCATACAAAACAAACACAATTTAATAAATAATAACTAAAATAAACAATAAAAATTACCGACTAAATTGGTAAATGTATAAAGTACATATAATTCAAATTCGCCTCACATAATAATTTATTATGCATAAAAAATAGTGATCTCAAGGCATATTTTAGCGAAAAAAATACTTGATTTTGGACTTCTTATGAAATTCAACGTTGCATATCATATCATATCAAATTATATTTCGACAAATCTAAATTTTTTTAGTATTTCACTTTTGCAGGTAGCATGGAAGTGAAGGCACAAAAATGTAGAGAAGAAATACCTTCAAAAGGTGGTGAGTTATGCAACATGAATGAATGCATGAGGGTGTGCAAAAATAAGCATGGACCTTTGGCTGCTGGAACATGTTTGGAAGTTGATACTTGTTATTGCGAATATGCAGGATCTTGTACTGGTTCTTGAATAATAAACTGATTTTATAATTTTAGATCTTAAATTTTAATAAAATTCGTCTTCCCATTTGTGGTTCTTGAATAATAAAGTGAGTGATTTTATTATTTTAGATTTCAAGTTTTCAACGAGGATCATGGAACTAGTTTTATTTCGATAATTTTCACACGCACAAAAAGAAATTTATTTCTCATGATGATTTTTCACACACAGAAAAAAAATAAAAAATCTATTTCTCATCTCGTGGGAACCGCTAAAAGTTAATGAATTATTTTAAAAAATGGTAACTGCAAAAGAAAAATAGTATCACAACATTTTTTACATTTTTTTAAAATTTTATCACGATTTTTTAATTTTTACAATTTAATTTTACAAACATTTCTCAATATTGCAGTTCTAAAACCATCCCCTTTTTCTAAATTTTTCGCTAATGTAACAATGTATGGAATTGTAAATTGAATTTTAGTGATTAAATGGCTACAATATCAAATAAAATAACTTTAGATTTTTTTTTAAGAGCATGTCAAAAATAAGTTGCTTAAAAATAAATCATGCAAATTTGCAAAAGTTAAAAAAAAAACCATGTATTAGATTGTAAATTTTGAAAATTCATGATATAATAAATAAAAAAAATGTTGAAAATGTAATGAACTGTTATGAGAAAAACTGAAAAACAAAAGAAAAGCCTAAAAAAGGTGAAAACAAAATATCTTTCTGTCCCGAAATATTTCAAAAAAACAATATTATTGCTGTAATTTAAAACCGCCGCTTTTCTCGTAAAAAATAAAAAATGGCGCTTTATAATAATAATACGGTGCATGTGGTGTAATGCACCTTGCTAACTACTCACCACTGATCTTGTGACCCAGAATATATTTCCACATAAATCGCATACCAATCTGACTTGCGGTGTAGCTGCACCCGGTGCATCTTGATATATCTCAGCAGTTCTTTCTTAGCTACTCGCATTTCAGTTCTTCGATCCTCGAAACCCTAATTTGAATTTTCGCTACAACTCACTGAAATTCCTGGTTTGCGAAATTCGCTGCGTATGAATTTGGAGAAGACGGTGCGTGATGGAGAATACGGAGTAGCTTACCAGTGGAAATGAAATGCTCTCTTTTATTGTTTCGGTATATTTCTTGTTCTCTATCGTCTTTATTTCGATTTGAGGATAATTAAATTTCGTTCCGATTTTTTAGGGTTTGGTTATATGTTTTCGTGTTAAGTGTAGGATTGAAGCGAATTTCGTGGTTGGTGTTTTTTTATTTAGTTTATTTGTAATATTTATAGTTAATGTTCGGTGATAACTACTCCTTACAGCTATTTATACGGTTTTCTCTTTCTACTTGTTTTCTTGGTTTTATTTGCAGTTGTTAATCTCCGAAAGATTTGGGTGATATAATTAACGGAAAGGAAAAAAATAAAATTGGGGGTTTTATTTTCTGTTTACGAATGGCAACTCTGGAAGATATCGTAGCTGCGTCGAAAATCCTTTCGGAGGGTCCTGGCCCTGTAATTGAGGGTTCAGATTCTAAACCTATAGAAAATCAGGATGGAGCTTCTGAGGTGAGGAACGGTGGTGATGTTTCTGCTGCTGATGCTGTTAGCGAGCAGAAAATGGAGAATGAGGCAGCTGTAGAGTCTACTTTCGATGATGACGAGAAAGAGAAACTTGGTATCAAAAGTGATATTTGTGCAGCTGATGCTGTTGTTAGCGAAGAGAACATGGAGATTGAGACAGTTGTAGTGCCTACTTCCGATGATGACGAGAAAGAGAATCTTTGTGTCAAAAGTGATGTTTCTGCTGCTGCTGATGCTGTTGTTATCGAAGAGTTAATGAGGATTGAGTCAGTTGTGGAGTCTGCTTTCGATGACGAGAAAGAGAATTTTGGTACCAAAAGTGATGTTTCTGCTGCTGACGATGCTGTTTTTATCAAAGAGATAATGAGGATTGAGTCAGTTGTGGAGTCTATTTTCGATGACGAGAAAGAGAATTTTGGTACCAAAAGTGATGTTTCTGCTGCTGATGCTGTTAGGGAAGAGAACATGGAGAATGAGACAGTTGTAGAGTCTAGTCTCGATGACGAGAAAGAGAATCTTGGTACTGAAAGTTTGAGCCCTGTACCTTGTTGTAGTTCGAGTGTTGAGGCCAATGGTGTTGATGTTGGGGTTGATGGTGATGATTCAAAAGAGGAGCTTGTTAGTGGCGAAAATAATGAAATTCTTGAGGATTCTTTTACCGAAAATGGGGAAGGTAAATCTACGGATTATATGGATGGGGATGGAAATGGAGATGGAGAAGAAGGCATCAATAGTGAGTTGAAGGATAGTGAGAATGATTTTCATGTGGGGGATTTTGTTTGGGCCAAAATCAGAAGCCATCCATGGTGGCCAGGACAGGTTTATGATTCCAAAGATGCTTCAGATTTTGCAATGAAACGCAAACAGGAAGGTCGTCTCTTGGTGGCTTTTTTCGGGGATGGTACTTGTTCTTGGTGCTTACCATCACAACTTGTACCCTTTGTGGAGAATTTTTCAGAAATGTCAAGAGATAGCAGTTCCAAGAGTTTTCTCAATGCTGTGGAGAAGGCCTTAGATGAGGTCGGTAGGCTTGTGGAGTCAGAATTGACTTGTAAGTGTATATCGAAGGAGAAGAAAGACAGCCTTGCTCGACCCATTATGGAAAATGCTGGACTAAAAGCTGGAGTTCTGGTGCCAGATATAGATGCAAGTCGTCTTTCTCTTCCCAATCTTGAACCAAAAGAATTAGTTGGCAAAGTGATGCAATCAGCGAAGACAGTTTCTATTGATAATGCTCTTAACATAGAAATCATGAGAAGTCTGTTATCTGCTTTTTATTACTTCAAAGGTGGTTATCAGTTGACTATGTGTCATGATCCCAGTTACATTGAAGGTCTGGAAGACAAGAGTAAGAATGCAAACGAGGCTGGTAATGATTTTAGTGTCCCGATTGAGGTCCCGATTCTTGGCCCAATGGATGATGACTGTCACTCTTCACCAGCAGGTGGTTCTGTGGACCCCACGGGCCTTGTAGAAAATAAGGTTTCTCATAAAAGGAAGCAAAAGAGTGTTGCTGAGCTAATGGGAGAAAACAAGAATATAAAACCTAGAAGTCATAAGAGAGGCTCGGTGAAAGAGGGAGCAGATTATGAGAAGCCTTTATCCTCACTAAAGAAGAAGAAGGCGAAGAATGATGGAGAAGTAGGCAGTGGGGTGGCTTCTTCGACTGGGAGGAAAGGTAGGAAGAGAAAAGTTGAAGAGATCTTGGAATCACCCGAATTAACTAATGTAAAGGATTCAAGCGCAGAAACCAGGCCATTGCCAAGAAAACCAAAGGGACTTAAAGTTGTTGTTGCTGAAGATGTTTCTGGTGAATCCAAAGAGGAAGTGGAAATAGTTTCTAGCCCAAGAGAAAGGAAGAAGAGTAAATACTTATCTCCTCCGTATACAAATGTTGCAAGGAGAACAGGAAATGCAAGCCCTAGGATAGAGACACAAGTTGAGCATGATAAAACTACCAAGATCATTGAAAAAGAGGCTAAGGAGGACATTTCCAATTCTCAACCTATTTTGAAGTCTTCTGAGAATACATCCGAGGGAAAACTGTCTAACGGGAAGCTTGAAAGGCTCAACTCATCTAAAGATAAAAGTCCAGATGCAATCAAGAATGAAAAAGAACCAAGTTTCCCAGTGGCTGATGTTGATGCTTCGGTTAATGAATTGTTATCAGATATCAAGCTTGCATCACGTGATCCGCTTTATTTAGCTAAAAAGGGTTCCGTTGAAAAGGTCTGTGCGTTTGCCTCTGCTCTCAGAAGCTCAATCAACTTGCATGGTGAAAATTATAAATTATATGGCAAAGGCAAAGTGACGAAGACTGAGAAGAGGTCGAATACATCCAACTCCAAGAAAGCTGCTGAGACTTCTGCTGGAGGAAGTACCATGGATACAGCAGAAGGAACAACCCTTATCTTACAATTCACCGCTGGATTTCCCTTGCCTTCAAGGAAAGACATTGTTAAAATTTTCGACAAGTTTGGGAGCCTTAATATGAAGGAAACAAAGTTTGAGAAAGGTTCTCACTCGATCCGTGTTGTGTACGTGAATGACTCCAATGCAGAAGCAGCCTTCAAATCGTCTTTAAACCAGAGTCCATTCCCTTTTGAGAATGTCAATTACAAGTTGCAGCGTTCCTCACCTGTTCCAAAAAAGAAAAGATCTGTCAAACAAACTCCTGAATAACGAGAAGCTTCTAAACCGGCAGATGACCTGGTTTCAGATTTCTACACCATGAGGCGGAAGCTTGAACTTACAGGAGCTATTCTGGAGAATTACCATGCGATGTTCTCGAGTGAAGATAAATCGAGCTTGAAGGATGACATGAAACATTTTATGGAGGAAGTTGAAACAGTTTGTGAAAAGGTTAGGGTTATGGCTGAGAAGACTAAATCTTAAAGAATGTGGTGAAGTCTGTGGGTTTATGTTGATGAAGAGATGTGTTATAATAGATAGGCATAGAGAGTGATGATGTTGTAGTAACTCTTTGATACTTGTTGGTTCAATATATCCTGCCTGCACCTCCTGTCTATGATTCTAACATGCAATCTTGGGATTTTGAATGTTCTTTCTATGTCATAATATAGGATTCTCTATTAGAGTTGGATCATTATATATCATGTTGGGCCTCTCTATTTCCCTATCCAACTTAAAATATGCTTATCAGGGATGGCACTGGCCCATGGTTTAATCATGGACCGGGTTCGGATCCAGTCAAACTGAATCACGGACCGTTGTCAACCCGTCTCTGTACCCTCCGCAACACATAAAATAAACTACTTTTACCATCCCATTCTTATTTGCATAATTATTATTGTTTGAACGAGTTTTAGTGTAGGGATTGTTTATTAACGACGGAAGAAATATATTTATATACAGTGTGTATTTTATATGGATTTATGTATATATGTTTGTGTAAAAATATTATATATGTTAACTTTAAGTATAAAATTAAAATTAAATGCTATTTAAAGTAATTATGTATATTAGTTTTGAATTACTCAAGACTCCATTTGGATGGATTGATGAATTTGAAATTTGTGAATTTCACACATAAATCACCACTATCTCCCCTTGAGTTAAATGAATTTATAAATACTTAGATTTGAAGTCTAATTTAAAATGGAGTGATTTTAAATTCTCATCAAAACCATGTCATTTGAAATTCTCTCATCTCCACCCCTTCACTCTCTCTCCCCCCTTCAATCTCTTATCTTCTCTCTCGTCTCTTGACAATTCATGATTTGAAACATATGCATTTTTACACTTATTATTTTTTAAATCCATTCATTTCAAATTCTCCCTATCCAAATAAAGACTAAAGTTATGTTTGAATTGGAAGAATTTTAATTTCATCCATTCAAATGGAGTCAAAATGTCAAAATAAAGAGATTGTGTAGGCTTGTACACGACAGGTCGTCACCAAAACAACTCTATACCCAGCTTACCTGTATAAATAGAAAAAAATAAAAAAACCTAACAAAATATTTGAAAACAAAATATTTGAAATTACCGGATATGACACGATTGTAATTTATATATAATTTAAAAAAAATATTGGATAAAATACGGCAGAGATTTGATTATAGTTTTTAAAATTATTTTATATTTTTTTTGTATATATAAATATTTCCACAATTTTTATTATGAAAATACGCATCTCTATAACTATGCATGTTTTTTAACACCTAAATATATATAAAATCAATACAAGATGATCATTATAATAAAACATGTGAACGACGAATGATTTGATAGTGGTGCAACCATGTGAGCAATATAGAGAAATATAGAGAGTCAATATTTTTTTAACTCATGTGGGTTAAGGTTAATTTGAGTTTATTTAATATAAAATAAATTTATTTTAAGGCCAAAAAAATTTAATTAATTTGACTCCACGTGTACCATATTCGTGTCCAACACACTGATCAGTCAGTATTTGACACGATACCCAATATTATTATTAATATTTTTTATTAAGACACGACACATGGTGTATCGAGTGCGTATCCCACCCGTATCCACGTACTCAAGTACTCACAAAGTATCCGACATTGTATTATTAAAAAAAGGTGAGTAGCCCATGCATTCTATAAAATTATATTATGCCTCTAAATATTTGCTTGTTTTCTATTGTTTATTATCTTTATCTTGGTGTGCATATCATAATAAGCATGTCTTCTCTCTGAACTTACAGTGCATATTTATTTTTCTCTGAAATTTATATTCATCTCAGCCATATTTAAAAGCTCTAAAATGGCACCAAGAAATACGCTTTGCAAATGAGGAGAAATATAAGCAAAGTACAAGTCTATGTTCAAGAATACACACAAGTACTGTCCACATTTCTTACTACTTTACAATGCAGTGGAACTCCATACACAAAAGGAAGCCAAGAATTTCGAAACAAAGGAAAAAAGAATGCATTATCAATCCATCCACTTACATCAAACTATCAACGGGCCAAAATCAGTCGTCGACAGGGTCTTGTGGGGTTTGCGCTGCATTACGCTTGATTGCAATAACGGGGCAATCCGCATGCTTTACACAGAATTCACTCACAGTTCCCACAAACACCCTACAAATTAAATCAAAGATCAATCAACACTGTCTTTATCCGTACAAATGCAGCTATAAAATAGTATTTCTGGAAAGATAATCAAATAATTAGCAGCAGACGTACTTCTGGAAAGGACCGAGGCCCCTGCTTCCAACAACAAGAAAATCTGGATGGACACGTTGTACTTCAAAGCAGATGACTTCTTTAGGATCACCTTTCTTGATCCATGCTTCACAAGGCAATCTACAGTATATTAGTATATGGCTGTAAGACTGACCAAAATGATTTGTCGGGACATTTACCAAATTGAAAAACTTCTTAGTTAGTTAGTTGTGCATGTGTGCCCAAATATGCACATGAAATCAAATATGGAAAAGGTGAAGACAATAAGAGCTACCATATGGCCTTCCTTACCCCAATTTCATGGCACTTGTTCACAAAATACTCCAAAAGATGAATTCCTCTTCTCTTGTCTCTATGCTTCATATTCTTGAAATCTTCAGGAGAGGCAAACAAACTATCCATATCGTCAAAACCTGGATATCGTGGAGGTAAATTTTTAGCCTTTTCCACCTATCTGCTCAGAATCTACACAAGTAGTATCTAAACAACAAAAACAGTTTGCAAACTGGGCTGAGGGCAGGCTTCAGATGACAGAAAAGTAACGAATTTCACCAGTTCATATATTTGATGAGATAATTTGCGGAATTCCAGTAGATATCCAAGTCAAACAAGTTGAACAAATACAAGAATATCACACACGATTTAACAAAACTATCGAGAAATTCCATATTTGATTCACCATTCTATTTATAAAATAGTTGATCAATAAAAAAAATCTATATATAACAGCATTTGTGATACTGGAAAGTAACTTTCTTTTGGAAGCTTAATATGGAACAGGGAACAGGCTAAGGTACCAACATAGATGAGCAGAAAACAAGTTCATGAAGTAAAATAGATAATTTCATTTCCAGATTCATCCATAACAGCATCACTTTAATGAATACCACGATGTTTTTGCAAAGGAGGCGAATAAATATCCAAAACAAGAAATCAAATAACAAAGAAAAGCTCATACACATATTCAAATATTCAATTACTCAAATACGCATGGACGTAAAAATAAGAAATCCAAACCAAAAACGAAGAAATTATATCATCGGCCGATTTCGAAGATAAACAGAAAGACGGAAAACAAATCAAATATAAGAAAAGAGAAACCCTAACTAAACTGAACAGTGCAAAGAAACCAACACTCAGCATCATACAAAATATAAGCAACAATCAAACAATCAAAACAGCCACAATCACACTAGAACTCGAAAACAGTAAAATATACTTAAATTTTAAATAATTCGTACCATCTTCATCGGGCACTTGAACATGAAGAAAGAGAAGCTTGAAACCAGAAGTATTAGTGCGAACGATTTTCTTCAAAGTCCAATCGAATGCTCCTATACAGCTTATCGACGCGTGGGGATAACCTTTGATAGTCGACTCGTTCACCGCCACCATTATGCGAGTTGGCTCAGTGCTCCCGCTCGCTGCCATTTCTGCTATCACCGAGTCAACTCAGAATTCCTGCTGCTACAATTTACAAAGCTTTTTAGTCTCGACTAGACACAGTGTGAAACAAATGCCGGTTATTATATTTGGGCCCTGTTCTCTCAGTGCAAAGCCCACATTCTAATTAATTTGAACTAACAAGTCCAATGGGCTTTCTTATTGGTTAATTGGGCCTATTCTTTTCCACAGGTCTTTGTTCATATTTTTCTACTTAAAAAAATATATGTGCAATCCATAGTGTATTTTAGAAACTCGTAATTTATTATACTAAAATTTATGATTTATTACACTAATATGTGTTAATGTACGGTGCACCTGGTGCATACATGACCCAGCCTTCCAAAATTAATTAGTGAGAACATTTATAGACATACTGAATGAAATTATTTCACACAATGCATGGAGAATTCTATGGAATCGACTACCAACAAAAGATAATTTGCCAGGAGAAACATCCTCAGTGGCGATGACGAGTCTCTATGCCTCTTTTGCATTAGCTGTCCAGAATCTGCTTCTCACTTGTTTTTCGATTGCCCACTTGCACACAGAGTATGGATGAAGTGCTATCAATGGCTTGGAATATCCTTCATCAATCATATTCAGCCGTTGGTGCATCTTCTTAGCAACAGTGGTATTCTATCTGGTAAGAAAATGTGTTCTATAGCTATTGATATTTGGTTGTGTGTTGTCTAGATGATTTGGAAATGGAGAAACACTCGTATTTTTAGAGGCGGGGCGATTGTGTTGAATAAAATTGGTGAGGAGATTAAATTTAAATTATGAA